>CANTUR010000480.1:17500-42500 GCA_947683625.1 Mallotus nudiflorus | reverse complement strand
TTATCAGAAAAAGAATTTCCGAAAAACTGGTTAACAGATGGGATTCAAATAAAGATACTATTTCCTTTTCGTCTAAAACCTTGGCACAGATCTAAGTTAAAACTCCCTCATAAAGATCCAATGAAAAAGAAAGTACAAAAAAATGATTTTTGTTTTTTAACAGTTTGGGGAATGGAAGCTGAACTCCCTTTTGGTTCTCCCCGAAAACGGCTTTCACTTTTTGAACCCATCTTTAAAAAACTTGAAAAAAAAATTCGAAAAATGAAAAAAAATGGTTTTCAAGTTATAACAATTTTAGAAGAAAGAAGAAAATTATTTCTAAATTTATCAACAGAAAAAAAAAACTGGGTCGTCAAAAACATTTTATTTCGAAAAGAAATAATAAACAAATTTTCAAAATCAAAAAGAAATAAAATTCGATTATCTGGAGTTAACGAAGTATATGAATTGAATGCAACTAAAAAAGAAAAAGATTTGTTAATCAATAACAATAATCGGACGAGTCATAAATTGTCCACCCCAATTCGATCTATGGTTTGGGCAAATTTTTCACTAACAGAAAAAAAAATGAAAGATCTTTCTGCTAGAAGAAAGATAATCCTAAATCAAATAGAAAAAATTTCAAAAGAAAAGGAAAAAAAAATTCTAACCTCGGAGATAAATATTAGTCCTAACAAAATAAGTTATAATGCTAAAATATTAAAATCATCAAAAAATTTTTCACAGATATTAAAAAGAAGAAATGCTCGATTAGCAAATAAATTCCATTTTTTTATAAAAATTTTGATTGAAAGGATATACATAGATATCTTTTTAGGTATCATTAATATTCCGAGACGCAATGCACAGCTTTTTCTTGAATCAACAAAAAAAATTATTACTAAATACATTTACAATAATGAAGAAAATCACAAAAAAATTGATAAAACAAATCAAAATACAATTCACTTTATTTCGATTATAAATAGAAAAAAGTCAAGTAATCTTGCTGTTTTTAATAAGAATAATAAGAATTCGCAGATTTTTTGTGACATATCTTCCTTGTCACAAGCGTATGTATTTTACAAATTATTACAAATCCAAATTATTAACTTATATAAGTTAAGATCTATCCTTCAATATCATGGCCTTTTTATAAAGAATGAAATAAAGGAGTATTTTAGAGTCCAAGGGATATTTCATTTCGAATTAAAAGAAAAAAATGTTAGAAATTCTGTAATGAATCAATGGAAAAACTGGTTAAAGAGTCATTATCAATATAAATACGATTTATCTCAGATTAGATGGTCTCGATTAATACCACAAAAATGGCGAAATAGAATCAATCAACACTCTATGGTTCAAAAGAAAAAATTAAACAAACGGAATTTATATGAAAAAGACCAATTAATTCAGTTTGAAAAAAAAAATGATTTTGATTTTGAGGCAGACTCATTACCAAAGCAAAAAGATAATTTTAAAAAACACTATAGATATAATCTTTTATCATATAAATCTATTAATTATGAAAATAAGAAGGACTCATATATTTATGGATCACCATTCCAAATAAATAATAAACAAAAGATTTCTTATAATTACAACACAAAAAAAAGCAACCCTTTCGACATGTTGGAAGGTATTCCTATCAATAATTATCTAGCGGAAGATGACATTATTGATATGGAGCAAAGCAAATATTTTGATTGGAAAATTCTCCATTTTTGTCTTAGAAAAAAGGTCGATATTGAATCTTGGATCGATACTGGAAGCGAAGATAAAAAAAATACTCAGACTAATAAGTCTCAAATAATTAAAAAAATTGATAAAAAAAAGATTTTTTTTCTTACAATTCACCAAGATCAAGAAATCAATTCATCCAATCAAAAAAAAAACCTTTTTGATTGGATGGGAATGAATGAAGAAATACAAAAAGGTCTCATATCAAATTTTGAACTTTGGTTCTTTCGAAAATTTGTAATACTTTACAACACATATAAGATAAACCCGTGGGCGATACCAATCCAATTTCTTCTTTTCAATTTTCATAGAAATGAAAATGTTAGTAAAACTAAGAAAATCAACGAGAAGAAAAATGGCGATCTTTTTATATCTATATCATCGAATGAAAACAAAATTATTGAATTAGAGAATCGAAATCACGAAGAAAAAGAATCCGAAGACCAAGCGGACTTTGGATCAGTTTTCACAAATCAAGAAAAAGATATTGAAGAAGATTATATGGGATTAGGTATGAAAAAAAATAGACATAAAAAGCAAAACAAAAGTCATACGGAAGTAGAACTTGATTTCTTCCTAAAACGATATTTATGTTTTCAATTAAGATGGAATGGTTCTTTAAATCAAAAAATAATCAATAATATCAAAGTATATTGTCTCCTGCTTAGACTGACAAATCCACGAGAAATTATTATATCTTCTATTCAAAGACAAGAAATAAGTCTGAATATTCTGATGGTTCAGAAGGATTTAACTCTTACAGAATTGATGAAAAAGGGAATATTGATTATCGAACCTGTTCGTCTGTCGGTAAAAAATGATGGACAATTTCTTTTGTATCAAACCGTGGGTATCTTATTAGTTCATAAGAACAAACAACAAATTAATCAAAAATACAGAGACAAAATCGATTCGATTTCTATTGAAAGGCATCAAAGTATAATTGGAAATAGAGACAAAAATGATTATGATTTACTTGTTCCAGAAAATATTTTCTCCCCGAAACGTTGTAGAGAATTAAGAATTCTAATTTCTTTCAATTTAAAAAATAAAAACAATATTCATATAAATACAGAAATTTGCAACGGTAATAACATAAAAAACCGTGGTCCCGTTTTTGATAAAAGCAAACATTTTGATAGAGATAAAAATAAACTAATTAAATTCAAATTTTTTCTTTGGCCCAATTTTCGATTAGAAGATTTAGCTTGTATGAATCGTTATTGGTTCGATACTAATAATGCCAGTCGGTTCAGTATGGTAAGGATATGTATATATCCACGGTTCAAATTTTGGTAAGGATGCATTTTTCATATATATCCCATAGCATATTTCATCCAGAAAGGAATCAATGGAATTTTTTTACTTTTCATTTTAGGTAGAATTTTGTTCTCTTTTGTAAGCGAAGAAATATATCATCCTTTTGTATCTATAACCGAATAAAAAAATTGGATTGATTAATGAGAAATTTTCAATTTTATTTGACAAAATTTTGAATTAGTAACTTGAATTACTAACAAGTAGAGATTTTTATTTTATGTATATCAAATTAAAATGAACTAACATTATTATTTATTAATACAATACATTTTTTGATTTTTTTTTATTACTGATCAATAGAAATAAAAAAGATCTTAATCTTAAAAAGGGTGGGCTATTTTATGGTAAAAAATTCATTCATTTCAGTTATTTCACAAGAAGAAAAAGACGAAAACAAAGGATCTGTTGAATTTCAAATAGTAAGTTTCACTAATAAGATACGAAGACTTACTTCACATTTGGAATTGCATAGAAAAGACTATTTATCTCAGAGAGGTTTGCGGAAAATTCTGGGAAAACGGCAACGACTGATGTCTTATTTAGCAAAGAAAAATAGAGTACGTTATAAAGAATTAATTAGCCGGGTAGATATTCGGGAATCAAAAACTCGTTAATGTGAAGAGTTTTTTTGAATTATTTGATTTATTAGATCGTAATATGAACTTCTTTTTGTTTTCAATAATTCATGAAAAAATGGATCGAGGAAATTCCTATGAATGTACCAGCTACACGAAAAGACCTTATGATAGTCAATATGGGTCCCCACCACCCATCAATGCATGGTGTTCTTCGACTCATCGTTACTCTAGACGGTGAAGATGTTATTGACTGTGAACCAATAGTAGGTTATTTACACAGAGGGATGGAAAAAATTGCGGAAAATCGAACAATTATACAATATTTGCCCTATGTAACACGCTGGGATTATTTGGCTACTATGTTCACAGAAGCAATAACAGTAAATGGTCCAGAATTGTTAGGAAATATTCAAGTGCCTAAAAGAGCTAGCTATATCAGAGTAATTATGTTGGAATTGAGTCGTATAGCTTCTCATTTGTTATGGCTTGGTCCTTTTATGGCAGATATTGGTGCACAGACCCCTTTCTTCTATATTTTTAGAGAGAGAGAGTTAGTATATGATTTATTCGAAGCTGCCACCGGTATGAGAATGATGCATAATTATTTTCGTATCGGGGGAGTAGCGGCCGATCTACCTCATGGATGGATAGATAAATGTTTGGATTTTTGCGATTATTTTTTAACAGGAGTTGCTGAATATCAAAAACTTATTACGCAAAATCCTATTTTTTTAGAACGAGTTGAAGGAGTAGGTATTGTTGGTGCGGAGAAAGCAATAAATTGGGGTTTATCAGGACCAATGCTACGAGCTTCTGGAGTACAATGGGATCTTCGTCAAGTTGATCATTATGAGTGTTACAACGAATTTGATTGGGAAGTCCAGTGGCAAAAAGAAGGAGATTCATTAGCTCGTTATTTAGTCCGAATTGGTGAAATGATGGAATCTATAAAAATTATTCAACAGGCTCTGGAAGGAATTCCGGGGGGGCCTTATGAGAATTTAGAAACCCGACGTTTTGAAAAGGATCCGGAATGGAACGATTTCGAATATCGATTCATTAGTAAGAAAACTTCTCCTACTTTTGAATTACCGAAACAAGAACTTTATGTGAGAGTCGAAGCCCCAAAAGGGGAATTGGGGATTTTTCTGATAGGGGATCAGAGTGGTTTTCCCTGGAGGTGGAAAATTCGCCCGCCCGGTTTTATCAATTTGCAAATTCTTCCCGAATTAGTTAAAAGAATGAAATTGGCTGATATTATGACAATACTAGGTAGTATAGATATCATTATGGGGGAAGTTGATCGTTGAAATGATAATTGATACAACAGAAGTACACGCTATCAATTCTTTTTCTAGATTAGAATCTTTAAATGAGGTCTATGTCTATGGAATTATATGGGTGTTTGCCCCTATTTTGACTCTTGTATTGGGAATCACGCTAGGCATACTAATAATTGTATGGTTAGAAAGAGAAATATCCGCAGGGATACAACAACGTATTGGACCTGAATATGCCGGTCCTTTAGGAGTTCTTCAAGCTCTAGCGGATGGGACAAAACTACTTTTCAAAGAAAATATTTTTCCCTCTAGGGGGAATACTCGTTTATTCAGTATCGGACCATCCATAGCAGTCATATCAACTCTATTAAGTTATTCAATAATTCCTTTTGGCTATCACCTTATTTTAACTGATCTAAATATTGGTGTTTTTTTATGGATTGCCATTTCAAGTATTGCTCCGATTGGACTTCTTATGTCAGGATATGGATCAAATAATAAATATTCCTTTTTAGGTGGTCTACGAGCTGCTGCTCAATCGATTAGTTATGAAATACCATTAACTCTTTGTGTGTTATCCATATCTCTACGTGTGATTCGTTGAAACATAAACTTTTACCTATTCCTTTATTTTTAGGAAGAAAGCGAAATCCATTGAATAGATATCTTCATTTTTTATTCATCATTTGGGTTAATGAACTAAATTGGATAGTTATATGAGTGAAAGAAAACAACTTGTCAATTTGCAGTAAAAAAATTGAGACTCATTTCCTATGTACAAGAGTAAAACAGAAATAAACATAAGAAAAGAAGACCGTTTGCCCCAAGATTGGTTGATTAGTCATCCTGGCTTGACGCGGGCTCAAAAGATCAACCCTATTGAGTTTATCATTTATATGTATTACCATAATGCTAACATAACTGGCCATTGAGAAAAAATGAGTGGATGGTTAGGAACACCAAGATACACAAAGGATTAGTAATAGAGATTTTAAAAATTATCTATCTAAAAAGATATTTCGGCAGAATATAAAAGTATATTAATTGGGGCTTTAAATTGGTAGAAATGATCAGGCAGTACTCCCCATGATTCCGATCCAGAGTATGCTCCTGCCCACTGATTAAAGAAATAACTATCAGGAACGAAATAACCCTTCCCCCCTTTAATCCCCCCTTTGTTTTTTTTCAGAAAGAAGAATAGGAACGAACAAAAAGAATCTAATATCTAATTACAATAAAATAAAAAATCAATCTTTTTTATTC
Source organism: Mallotus nudiflorus (assembly GCA_947683625.1). NCBI lineage: Eukaryota > Viridiplantae > Streptophyta > Magnoliopsida > Malpighiales > Euphorbiaceae > Mallotus > Mallotus nudiflorus. Next base: position 36,340 of record CANTUR010000480.1, on the reverse strand, counting down.
TTTTTTCCTATATCCATATTCATATAGACGGAATTCGTATCATAATTCGGAATATCTAATTCTTTTTCGTAATCAAAAATGATAGGTTGAAATTGGTATTTTTACAAAAAATATTTTTATAAATAAATTATAAATAATATAAATAAAGAGTATTTTATTGAAAAATTTTGAAGTTATTACTCAAAAAAGAAAAATTGAAACTATTAAAGGATGAGATTAATTCAGAAGTACTTTTTTGTTAGTATTATAACAGATAGAATTTCATTGCGCGAATTTGGGAACGTCGATAGATTTATTTTATTTTGATCCTATATATCTTACAAATATATATATCCTACAAATATAGCAAAATAATTTATAGCAAAATAAATAATCCGATCGGGTCCTTAAATTGTTTTATGGCCTTTGAGGAGCCGTATGAGGTGAGAATCTCATGTACGGTTCTGTAATAGCGATGGGAACAGTGATGTTATCACCGACTATGATTATCTAACAGTTCAAGTACAGTTGATATAGTTGAGGCACAATCAAAATCTGGTTTTTGGGGGTGGAATTTGTGGCGTCAACCTATAGGATTTATCATTTTTTTTATTTCTTCTCTAGCAGAATGTGAGAGATTACCTTTTGATTTACCAGAAGCAGAAGAAGAATTAGTAGCAGGTTATCAAACCGAATATTCAGGTATCAAATTTGGTTTATTTTATATTGCTTCCTATCTAAGCTTATTAGTTGCTTCATTATTTGTAACAGTTCTTTACTTGGGCGGTTGGACTATCTCTAGTCCGTATATATTCGTTCCTGAGCCTTTTGAAACAAATAAAATTAAAATAAGTGGAGTCTTTGGAACAACAATTGGTATCTTTATTACATTGGTTAAAACTTATTTGTTCTTGTTCATTCCTATCACAACAAGATGGACTTTACCTAGACTAAGAATGGATCAACTTTTAAATCTTGGATGGAAATTTCTTTTACCTATTTCTCTCGGCAATCTCTTATTAACAACCTCTTTCCAACTCCTTTCGCTATAAAAGAATAAAAAAATATAAAAGAATAAAAAAAAGATTTTTTCTATATTCATGACTTGTCTTCAAATTCAAACAAGAGAAAAAAAAATAAAAAAAAAAATCATTCATAAATATAATACTCACGATATGTTTCCCATGGTAACTGGGTTCATGAATTATGGGCAACAAACCATACGAGCCGCACGGTACATTGGTCAAAGTTTCATGATTACTTTATCCCATGCAAATCGTTTACCTGTAACTATTCAATATCCTTATGAAAAATTAATCACATTGGAGCGTTTCCGCGGTCGAATCCATTTTGAATTTGATAAATGCATTGCTTGTGAAGTATGTGTTCGAGTATGTCCTATAGATTTACCTGTTGTTAATTGGAAATTGGAAACTGACATTCGAAAGAAACGGTTGCTTAATTACAGTATTGATTTCGGAATCTGTATATTTTGTGGCAACTGTGTTGAGTATTGTCCAACAAATTGTTTATCAATGACTGAAGAATATGAACTTTCCACTTATGATCGTCACGAATTGAATTATAATCAAATTGCTCTAGGTCGTTTACCAATGTCAGTAGTTGACGATTATACAATTCGAACAATTTTGAATTCAACTCAAAAAAAGAAAAATAGATAAATCACTTTGATTGATTAAAAAGTACAATTTTTAAACTAAAATTCTGTTTTGATCTAGAGGGATACAATAAGGTTTATTTCATTTTTCTTGGTCCATAACTACAAAAATGAAAAATTCCAACTATTGACTTGATTGATTGGTCAGAATTGCATCGCGGCTTAATTTTTTTGTGAAAATCTATTAATAATTAATATATGTAATAATTAATATATGTGTAATTCTATCCATTAATAATTAATATATGTAATAATTAATATATGTGTAATTCTATCCATAATTTTTTCTAAAATTAAATAATTAAATTTGGAATGCCCTTTTCGAGAAAAAATGAAATTCGTACAATAGCTGTACCTATAGTAATTTACACCCTTTAGGGTTTAAAACCTATTATAAAAAATTTCTATTATAAATAAGTTTTTCCTGGTCAGGTCAATAAGGTCATGAAAAAATAATTCCATTTTTCTTTTTTTTTTACAAATTTTACATTTTGTTTTGTAAAAAGAAAAAAGAAAGTAAATTAATAATTGTAAAAAGAAAAAAGAAAGTAAATTAATAAAAAAATTAATGCATAAAATAAATACAATAAGAGATAAGAAGAGATGCGACCACTTCCTACATATTTTATACCCTCCCCTACAAAGAAACTGGTAACACCGACTCCATTGGTAATTCCATCAACTATCCGTTTATCAAAAAAATGAATTAATTCCACTAATTTTCTTATACCTCCAATAAAAGATAGTCCATAAAAAGTATCTATGTAACCTCGGCTATAGGACCAATTATGTATGACATTTATTATTTTTTCCAAAATAGGGCCTTTTTTGGCGAACGAATTCAAAAAATTCAAATTTTGTAAGGACGAATAAGCAGGCTTATATAAAGAAGACGCTATAAATATTCCGAAAAAGGCTATACTGACTGAAAAAATTGCATTTGTTACAAATTCATACCAATCCACAGAATTATTTGAATTTTGATGCAAAGGGTTTAAAGACGGAGTTAACAGTTTTGACAATATATCTAACTCCATTCCTTCTTGGTTGAAGGGAATTCCTATGGCTCCAATAAACAAAGTAAATAGTACCAAGACAAGCATAGGAAAAAACATAGTATTATCCGATTCATGGGGATAAGAAAAAACCCTTTTAGTGTTAAAATTTTTAATAGTTTTAATAGTAAAAAAGGGCCACAGCATCTTTCTTACATTACCATCAATTTGATATGTGTTCTTCCAAAAAAAAGAAGCCCTTTCATTATTATTCGTTGTTAAGAAAGTTCCGAAATTTTTGTTAAACATTTTTGACCTTTCTTTACCCCATAAAGATATTGAATAAAATGAACTGTTTTTTTTACCACTGTAATTTCGAAAATGAACATTTAAATGTCCTTCAAAAGTAAGTAAATAAACCCGAAACGCATAAAATGCAGTTAATCCGGCTGTGAAACAAGCTATTATTGCGAAAATCGGTGAATACAACCAACTATCATTAAGAATTTCATCTTTGGACCAAAAACAGGCGAAGGGCGGAATACCACAAAGAGAAAGTGTTCCTAAAAAAAAAGCAGTTTTTGTAATTGGAATATGTTTTGTTAAACCACCCATAAGAACCATATTTTGACTCTTATCTGGAGAATAACCAACAATAGCTTCCATTGAATGAATAATGGATCCAGATCCTAAAAACAACAATGCTTTCGAATAGGCATGAGTAATCAAATGAAATAAAGCAGCTCGATAAGACCCCATACCTAAAGCTAACATCATATAACCTAATTGAGACATTGTAGAATAGGCTAAACTTCTCTTAATATCTTTTTGAGCAAGAGCTAAAGTAGCTCCTAAAAATACTGTTATTATACCTATCAAAGCTATTAGATTCATTATGTAAGGTATGACTATAAAAAGAGGAAAAAGTCGAGCTACAAGAAAAATGCCTGCCGCTACCATAGTAGCAGCATGTATTAGAGCCGAAATAGGAGTAGGTCCTTCCATAGCATCCGGTAACCATACATGAAGAGGAAATTGCGCCGATTTGGCAATTGCGCCAGAAAATAATAGAAAGGCACACAAAGTAACAAATAAAAAATGAATTTGGTTATTATAAATCAAGTTATTCAATATTTTGAATAAATCCCCAAATTCGAAACTGCCCGTTATCCAATAAATGCCTAAAATTCCCAATAATAAACCAAAATCTCCTACACGATTAGTTACAAACGCTTTTTGACAAGCATTCGATGCACTAGGTCGTGTGAACCAAAAACCTATTAATAGATAAGAACACATTCCAACCAACTCCCAAAAAATATAAATTTGTATAAAATTAGAACTAGTAACTAATCCCAACATTGACGTATTGAAAAAAATCATATAAGCAAAAAATCTCAAATAACCTTGATCATGAGACATATAATTGTCACTATAAAAAAGAACCATAATTCCAACTGTAGTAATTAATACCGACAAAATAGAAGTTAGTGGGTCAATCAAGTGTCCGAACTCTAACGAAAAATCATTATTGATAGTCCATGACCATATATATTGATATATAAAACTGCTATTTATTTGATAAATAGACAAGTCGATTGAAAAAATCATGACTATACTTAACAAGAAAAGGCTTGGAAAAGCCCACGTACGACGGAGTTTTTTTGTTTCCACCGGAAAAAGTAGGAGTCCCGCTCCTATTAACATAGGAATTGGGAATGTAACAAAAGGTATGATCCACGAATATTGATATATATGTTCCATAAAAAACTTTTTTATTTTTTAATTTAATTAATAATTAATTGTTTCTTTTTTCTGATTCATCGGCTCTTATATTATATCTTTTTAAATAAGTCAGTCAATAAAGAAGTAAGACTTCAATTGAATTTTATATTCTTAATTATTTTGAATTTTCCAAAATACTTCACATATTTAAATCAAAAATTTCAAATTGGTCAAATTAAATAAAAATAAATAAAAATACTAGTGAAAAAATACTTATTCTAAAAAAATTCGAAGAAAAGTAGTATTTTTATTTATAGAAATAATAAAAAAGATGGTTTTATCGAACCCTTACTGGATCTAAATAACTATTTATTTTAGTTTTTTTATTCAGAATTATTAACTAGTGCATTTTGGAACGGATTTATTTCCTTTCATTATGTTTATAGAAAAGACTCTCCTATTTGATACTTTTCCTTTACATAAGATAAACGAAAAAATTACTAAAAGAATTACTAATTTTTTTTTTACTTTTTTACCAAATTAATAAATAGTCTCATTCGAATTTGAAAATTTGAATTCAATTAGAGATACTTTTTCTTCAAGTTTGCCAATTACTAGAAAAATGGAAAAGTTGATAAATTCAATTTAGAGCTTTAAACTTTATTACTGTATTATATTCCACATATATATGGAATATAATTAAAAAAGACAGAAATATAAATAAAATAAGCGGATAGGCTTCTTTTTGAAAAGAGTATGGCTGAAAGACTAAATGCATAGATAATGAATAGTAAAAAACGATTTTGTTTTGAACAATAAATGTCTTTCACATCCAACGATAACAAGAAATAACTTCTTTATTATGGCAGTTCCAAAAAAGCGTACTTCTAGAGCAAAAAAGCGTATTCGAAAAAATATTTTGAAAAAAAAAAAAGGGATATTGGGCGGTATTGAAAGCTTTTTCGTTAGCAAAATCTCTTTCTACAGGTAATTCAAAAAGTTTTTTTGTGCAACAAATAAAAAATCAAAAGTTGGAATAATCTGATTTGGCTTGACATGAGAAAGGGCTGAATTTTTTTTATTGTTTATAAATTTATAAAAATTTCTAATATATATTTCTAATATAAAATAGAAAATAAATAGAAAATAAAAAAAAAAAAAAAGAAAAATATATAAATATAAAAGTGATTTCCATTCTTTTTTAATCTTTTATTTTGAACTAATAAATATTAAATTGTACTCCTTTTGCCTTTATCATACGTAGAATAAAGAATTCTTTTGAATTATAAAAATGGCACTTTTTTTCCAAAAAAGAAAAAAAGAGAAGATACAAAGTTTCATCTTTCTTTTTTTTTTTCATCTTTCTTTTTATTGTTGGGGTATTTTCTCATTTTGAGGATGGGGATTATTATTTTAATTTTATTTTCCCCACCGACCCTTTTGTCACAATCACAATATTAAACATTCATAAGTTTTGTCTTTTTATACTATCTATATACTATTTGAATATAAAAGAACACTTTAGTTCTAAGACCTTTAGTCAAAAAAAAGTGAATTAAGACATATATTCAATTTGAAATTAGACAAAAGTTTTGTTTTTTTATTTATTGTTAAAAAGTAAAAAAAAAACGGAATTTCGCTTTCTTAATTTGAATGTTTCAAAAAAAAAATATTGTATTGAATTGACTCCTTCAAGCTCGACGATTAAATAAAAATTGATTATTATGATTTCAAGCAAGCCGCTATGGTGAAATCGGTAGACACGCTGCTCTTAGGAAGCAGTGCTAGAGCATCTCGGTTCGAGTCCGAGTAGCGGCATAACATCCTGTAATTTTTAAAAAGATACAAAAAATCCTATAATAAATTCAATTCCTGATTTCTAATTGAAGAGCCCTCCCACTTTGAATTTCAAATTTTTATGGTATTTTCAACTATAGAACATATATTAACTCAATATTCTTTTTCAGTCGTGTCAATTGTAATTACAATTCATTTGATAACTTTAGCAGTCGATGAATTCGTCGAATTATATGATTCGTCCGAAAAAGGAATGAAAACTATTTTTTTCTGTATAACAGGATTATTAGTTACTCGTTGGATTTTTTTGGAACATTTACCATTTAGTGATTTATATGAATCATTAATCTTTCTTTCATGGGCTTTTTCCATTATTCATATGGTTCCGTATTTTAAAAAACATAAAAATTATTTAAGCGCAATAACCGCGCCAAGTACTTTTTTTACCCAAGGGTTTGCTACTTCAGGTCTTTTAACTAACACGCATCAATCAAAAATCTTAGTGCCCGCTCTCCAATCCCAGTGGCTAATGATGCACGTAAGTATGATGATATTGGGCTATGCAGCTCTTTTGTGTGGATCATTATTATCAGTAGCATTTCTAGTAATTACATTTCGAAAAATCATAAGAATTTTTGATGTTGATAAAAGCAATAATTTATTAAAATTCAAAAAATTAAATGATTCATTTTTCTTTAGTGAGATAGAATATATAACGGAAAGAAAGAATGTTTTAAGAAATATTTCTTTTTTTTATTCTAGGAATTATTACAGGTTTCAATTGATTCAACAATTAGATGACTGGGTTTATCGTATTATAAGTATAGGGTTTATCTTTTTAACCATAGGTATTCTTTCGGGAGCAGTCTGGGCTAATGAAGTATGGGGATCATATTGGAATTGGGACCCAAAAGAAACTTGGGCGTTTATTACGTGGACCATATTCGCAATTTATTTTCATACTCGAACAAATAAAAATTCGAAGGGTTTAAATTCCGCAATTGTCGCTTCTATTGGTTTTCTTATAATTTGGATATGCTATTTTGGGGTTAATTTATTAGGAATAGGACTACATAGTTATGGTTCATTTACATTAACAATTAACCTCTAATTGAATTGAAGAAAGGAAAGGGTCTGATGAATGCAACTCTATAGGACAGCAAAGCATATATACAAGAAGCTTCAGGTAAGCCGATGAGAACCTTTTGAATCAACTAATATGATGATTCAAAGGGTTCTCACAAATGCCAAAAAAGTTTGGTTACAATTCCGTTTTTTTACTTTAATTTTGAATTTAAGAAACAAAAATTTTTTTCCTTGTATAACATAAGGATTTTAAAAATTTTAAATCATTAAATCATAGGATTTCTTTTTAATTTTGAGTTTTATTTAGAAAAAACTATCTATAAAAAAAATTAGATAGAAGAGCTTCGACCCTGTCAACCGATAATGAGAAAAGGAAATCCGGATAAATACCAATACCTATTACAGGCAGAAGGATGGAGATCGAAACAAATAACTCCCGCGGTCCAGAATCCAAAAAATAAGAATAAAAAAAATAAGAGTTTGGAGCATTAAGCAGCTTGTATCCATAGAACATCTGGCGTAACATAGATAATAAATAAATAGGAGTTAATATCATGCCAACTGCCATTCCAAAAGTAATTACTATTTTTGACATGAAAAGATATTTTTGGCCGGTAATTATTCCAAAAAAGACTGCCAATTCCGCAAAAAAACCGCTCATGCCCGGTAATGCAAGGGAAGCTAGTGATAAGATACTAAATGTCGTAAATATTTTTGGCATTAGGATAGCCATTCCGCCCATTTCGTCAAGATACACACGACGTATTCTATCATAACCCGTTCCTGCTAAGAAAAAAAGTGCAGCGCCAATGAACCCATGTGATATTATTTGTAAAATGGCTCCATTGAGTCCCATATCACTTATAGAGCAAATTCCTATAATTATGAAACCCATATGAGATACAGAAGAATAGGCTATTCTTTTTTTTAAATTTCGTTGACCAGGAGATGTTGAAGCTGCATAGATTATTTGCATGACACCTACTATTATCAACCAGGGAGAAAAGATAGAATGGGCATGGGGTAATAATTCCATATTGATTCGAACCAACCCGTATGCCCCCATTTTTAATAAGATTCCGGCTAGAAGCATACAAGTACTGTAATGTGCTTCACCATGGGTGTCTGGTAACCATATATGTAAGGGTATAATCGGTGATTTGATAGCAAAAGCAATAAGAAATCCAATATAAAAAAAAAATTCTAGCGCCGCAGGATATGATTGATTAGCTGATGTTTCAAAATTGAATCTTGTTTCATTGGAACCATATAAAGCGATGCCAAAAGCTCCCATTAATAAAAAAACAGAACCTCCGGCAGTATACAAAATAAACTTTGTAGCTGAATACAGACGCTTCTTTCCCCCCCACATGGATAGAAGTAGATAAACAGGAATTAATTCTAACTCCCACATGATAAAAAAAAGCAAAAGATCTTGAGAAGAAAATAATCCTATTTGACCACTATACATTGCCAACATCAGAAAATGGAATAATCGGGAATCTTGAGTAATTGGCCGAGCCGCTAAAGTAGCTAAAGTGGTGATAAATCCTGTCAGTAAAATAGGGCTTAAAGAAAATCCATCTATTCCCAATCTCCAGTAAAAATCCAAAAATTGGATCCATTTATAATCTTCTGTTAATTGGATTAATGGGTCATCCGATTGGAAATAATAAGAGAACGTATAAGTCATTAAAAGGAGTTCTAAAATACATATACATAAAGTATACCATCGAATTGCCTTATTTCCTCTATGAGGGAAAAAGAAAATTAAGGAACCCGCCGATATCGGCAAAACTAAAAATATTGTTAACCAAGGAAAAGAATTCGTGGTAAAGGCAAGATACGCTTGGACTAGAAAAACCCGTGCTCAAAAAATAATACATAATATAATATATATATTGTATTATGTTTTTTTTTTCGAGTACGGGTTTTATCGGTAAACAAAAAATCAAATGGATTCAAGTGGATTTCTCTGAAAAGTATCAATAAGCTAGACCCATGCTTCGGGTTGTTTCATGCCATAAATAAACTCGAACACTCAAGAAATCCGTTGGACAGGCGGATTCACATCTCTTACAACCGACACAGTCCTCTGTTCTTGGAGCAGAAGCGATTTGTTTAGATTTACACCCATCCCAAGGTATCATTTCTAATACATCTGTGGGGCAGGCTCGGACACATTGAGTACACCCTATACATGTATCATAAATCTTTACTGAATGCGACATTGGATTTCTAATTTTTTTTAACCTCAAAAAAATTCAATCTAGTAAATTTCTAAATGAGTCATCATATATTTCGACACCAGACGAATCAATGATTTATCAGAATTTTTTCTATTGAATTCTGGATCGACTCGTGGGATAGAGCCAAGATACTTTAATTTCGTATGTTTTCGCAAACATGGTCGGATAAGTTACGTATCGTACATGCCAACTCAATGAAAATTATATTCTATATGATTAATCCTACTTATTCAATAAATTTGATTGATTGATACGGGTTGATTTTCTGTTACGATAAATTGACGAAACGATAGCTAGTCCAATAGCTGCTTCAGCAGCTGCGATAGCTATAACAAAAATTGAAAAAATATTTCCTTTTAATTGGCGACTATCAAAAAAATAAGAAAATGTTACAAAATTTATATTAACTGCATTCAGTATAAGTTCAAGACACATAAGGGCTCTAACCACATTTCTACTCGTGATCAATCCATAGATACCGATAGAAAATAAATAGGCACTCAAAACAAGTACATGTTCGAGCATCATTGACCAACTCCTTATCAATTTCGATTTATTTCAATATGAACAACAATTCAACATCAACAGATTGGATTGATTATTGACTATAATAAGAATATCATAATTACCGAACAAAGAAATAATAATAATAATATAATAGATCAAATAAAAGAATTTATACGTAAATAATCTTTCTTTAAATAGAATTAAAAGAAAAGAAATTTGATAACATAGAACAGATGGATTGGGGTTACTCATTTGAAAGATTTTTTACTGACGAGCCACAGCAATCGCACCTATCAAAGCAACTAAAAGAATTATTGAAATGAATTCAAACGGAATAAAAAAGTCTGTTGATAAATGAATTCCAATTTGTTGACCATTACTTATTAAATCTTGTTCTATAATCTGATTTGTTTTTGTAGTCCAAATAATTCCGTACCATGACGTATCTGGAATAATAGTAATTAGTGAAACAAAAATACTTGTACAAACAAAGGAAGTAACTCCGTTTCCAACAGTCCAAAGACGAAAATCTTTGTAATATTCTGAACCATTCATGAACATCACGGCAAATAGAATTAAAATATTTATAGCTCCCACATAAATAAGGAGCTGTGCAGCAGCTACAAAATGAGAGTTTGATAAAATATAGAATAAAGATATACAAACAAAAACCAATCCCAAAGAAAAGGCAGAATAAATTGGGTTGGTAAGTAATACCACTCCTAGACCCCCTAATATAAGATCTAATCCCAGAAAAAATAAAAGAAAATCGTGTATTAGTCCAGGCAAATCCATTGCACGTAAAATGTAAAATTTGTAAAAAAAAAAGAAAAATGGAATTATTTTTTCATGACCTTATTGACCTGACCAGGAAAAACTTATTTATAATAGAAATTTTTTATAATAGGTTTTAAACCCTAAAGGGTGTAAATTACTATAGGTACAGCTATTGTACGAATTTCATTTTTTCTCGAAAAGGGCATTCCAAATTTAATTATTTAATTTTAGAAAAAATTATGGATAGAATTACACATATATTAATTATTACATATATTAATTATTAATGGATAGAATTACACATATATTAATTATTACATATATTAATTATTAATAGATTTTCACAAAAAAATTAAGCCGCGATGCAATTCTGACCAATCAATCAAGTCAATAGTTGGAATTTTTCATTTTTGTAGTTATGGACCAAGAAAAATGAAATAAACCTTATTGTATCCCTCTAGATCAAAACAGAATTTTAGTTTAAAAATTGTACTTTTTAATCAATCAAAGTGATTTATCTATTTTTCTTTTTTTGAGTTGAATTCAAAATTGTTCGAATTGTATAATCGTCAACTACTGACATTGGTAAACGACCTAGAGCAATTTGATTATAATTCAATTCGTGACGATCATAAGTGGAAAGTTCATATTCTTCAGTCATTGATAAACAATTTGTTGGACAATACTCAACACAGTTGCCACAAAATATACAGATTCCGAAATCAATACTGTAATTAAGCAACCGTTTCTTTCGAATGTCAGTTTCCAATTTCCAATTAACAACAGGTAAATCTATAGGACATACTCGAACACATACTTCACAAGCAATGCATTTATCAAATTCAAAATGGATTCGACCGCGGAAACGCTCCAATGTGATTAATTTTTCATAAGGATATTGAATAGTTACAGGTAAACGATTTGCATGGGATAAAGTAATCATGAAACTTTGACCAATGTACCGTGCGGCTCGTATGGTTTGTTGCCCATAATTCATGAACCCAGTTACCATGGGAAACATATCGTGAGTATTATATTTATGAATGATTTTTTTTTTTATTTTTTTTTCTCTTGTTTGAATTTGAAGACAAGTCATGAATATAGAAAAAATCTTTTTTTTATTCTTTTATATTTTTTTATTCTTTTATAGCGAAAGGAGTTGGAAAGAGGTTGTTAATAAGAGATTGCCGAGAGAAATAGGTAAAAGAAATTTCCATCCAAGATTTAAAAGTTGATCCATTCTTAGTCTAGGTAAAGTCCATCTTGTTGTGATAGGAATGAACAAGAACAAATAAGTTTTAACCAATGTAATAAAGATACCAATTGTTGTTCCAAAGACTCCACTTATTTTAATTTTATTTGTTTCAAAAGGCTCAGGAACGAATATATACGGACTAGAGATAGTCCAACCGCCCAAGTAAAGAACTGTTACAAATAATGAAGCAACTAATAAGCTTAGATAGGAAGCAATATAAAATAAACCAAATTTGATACCTGAATATTCGGTTTGATAACCTGCTACTAATTCTTCTTCTGCTTCTGGTAAATCAAAAGGTAATCTCTCACATTCTGCTAGAGAAGAAATAAAAAAAATGATAAATCCTATAGGTTGACGCCACAAATTCCACCCCCAAAAACCAGATTTTGATTGTGCCTCAACTATATCAACTGTACTTGAACTGTTAGATAATCATAGTCGGTGATAACATCACTGTTCCCATCGCTATTACAGAACCGTACATGAGATTCTCACCTCATACGGCTCCTCAAAGGCCATAAAACAATTTAAGGACCCGATCGGATTATTTATTTTGCTATAAATTATTTTGCTATATTTGTAGGATATATATATTTGTAAGATATATAGGATCAAAATAAAATAAATCTATCGACGTTCCCAAATTCGCGCAATGAAATTCTATCTGTTATAATACTAACAAAAAAGTACTTCTGAATTAATCTCATCCTTTAATAGTTTCAATTTTTCTTTTTTGAGTAATAACTTCAAAATTTTTCAATAAAATACTCTTTATTTATATTATTTATAATTTATTTATAAAAATATTTTTTGTAAAAATACCAATTTCAACCTATCATTTTTGATTACGAAAAAGAATTAGATATTCCGAATTATGATACGAATTCCGTCTATATGAATATGGATATAGGAAAAAAGAATAAAAAAGATTGATTTTTTATTTTATTGTAATTAGATATTAGATTCTTTTTGTTCGTTCCTATTCTTCTTTCTGAAAAAAAACAAAGGGGGGATTAAAGGGGGGAAGGGTTATTTCGTTCCTGATAGTTATTTCTTTAATCAGTGGGCAGGAGCATACTCTGGATCGGAATCATGGGGAGTACTGCCTGATCATTTCTACCAATTTAAAGCCCCAATTAATATACTTTTATATTCTGCCGAAATATCTTTTTAGATAGATAATTTTTAAAATCTCTATTACTAATCCTTTGTGTATCTTGGTGTTCCTAACCATCCACTCATTTTTTCTCAATGGCCAGTTATGTTAGCATTATGGTAATACATATAAATGATAAACTCAATAGGGTTGATCTTTTGAGCCCGCGTCAAGCCAGGATGACTAATCAACCAATCTTGGGGCAAACGGTCTTCTTTTCTTATGTTTATTTCTGTTTTACTCTTGTACATAGGAAATGAGTCTCAATTTTTTTACTGCAAATTGACAAGTTGTTTTCTTTCACTCATATAACTATCCAATTTAGTTCATTAACCCAAATGATGAATAAAAAATGAAGATATCTATTCAATGGATTTCGCTTTCTTCCTAAAAATAAAGGAATAGGTAAAAGTTTATGTTTCAACGAATCACACGTAGAGATATGGATAACACACAAAGAGTTAATGGTATTTCATAACTAATCGATTGAGCAGCAGCTCGTAGACCACCTAAAAAGGAATATTTATTATTTGATCCATATCCTGACATAAGAAGTCCAATCGGAGCAATACTTGAAATGGCAATCCATAAAAAAACACCAATATTTAGATCAGTTAAAATAAGGTGATAGCCAAAAGGAATTATTGAATAACTTAATAGAGTTGATATGACTGCTATGGATGGTCCGATACTGAATAAACGAGTATTCCCCCTAGAGGGAAAAATATTTTCTTTGAAAAGTAGTTTTGTCCCATCCGCTAGAGCTTGAAGAACTCCTAAAGGACCGGCATATTCAGGTCCAATACGTTGTTGTATCCCTGCGGATATTTCTCTTTCTAACCATACAATTATTAGTATGCCTAGCGTGATTCCCAATACAAGAGTCAAAATAGGGGCAAACACCCATATAATTCCATAGACATAGACCTCATTTAAAGATTCTAATCTAGAAAAAGAATTGATAGCGTGTACTTCTGTTGTATCAATTATCATTTCAACGATCAACTTCCCCCATAATGATATCTATACTACCTAGTATTGTCATAATATCAGCCAATTTCATTCTTTTAACTAATTCGGGAAGAATTTGCAAATTGATAAAACCGGGCGGGCGAATTTTCCACCTCCAGGGAAAACCACTCTGATCCCCTATCAGAAAAATCCCCAATTCCCCTTTTGGGGCTTCGACTCTCACATAAAGTTCTTGTTTCGGTAATTCAAAAGTAGGAGAAGTTTTCTTACTAATGAATCGATATTCGAAATCGTTCCATTCCGGATCCTTTTCAAAACGTCGGGTTTCTAAATTCTCATAAGGCCCCCCCGGAATTCCTTCCAGAGCCTGTTGAATAATTTTTATAGATTCCATCATTTCACCAATTCGGACTAAATAACGAGCTAATGAATCTCCTTCTTTTTGCCACTGGACTTCCCAATCAAATTCGTTGTAACACTCATAATGATCAACTTGACGAAGATCCCATTGTACTCCAGAAGCTCGTAGCATTGGTCCTGATAAACCCCAATTTATTGCTTTCTCCGCACCAACAATACCTACTCCTTCAACTCGTTCTAAAAAAATAGGATTTTGCGTAATAAGTTTTTGATATTCAGCAACTCCTGTTAAAAAATAATCGCAAAAATCCAAACATTTATCTATCCATCCATGAGGTAGATCGGCCGCTACTCCCCCGATACGAAAATAATTATGCATCATTCTCATACCGGTGGCAGCTTCGAATAAATCATATACTAACTCTCTCTCTCTAAAAATATAGAAGAAAGGGGTCTGTGCACCAATATCTGCCATAAAAGGACCAAGCCATAACAAATGAGAAGCTATACGACTCAATTCCAACATAATTACTCTGATATAGCTAGCTCTTTTAGGCACTTGAATATTTCCTAACAATTCTGGACCATTTACTGTTATTGCTTCTGTGAACATAGTAGCCAAATAATCCCAGCGTGTTACATAGGGCAAATATTGTATAATTGTTCGATTTTCCGCAATTTTTTCCATCCCTCTGTGTAAATAACCTACTATTGGTTCACAGTCAATAACATCTTCACCGTCTAGAGTAACGATGAGTCGAAGAACACCATGCATTGATGGGTGGTGGGGACCCATATTGACTATCATAAGGTCTTTTCGTGTAGCTGGTACATTCATAGGAATTTCCTCGATCCATTTTTTCATGAATTATTGAAAACAAAAAGAAGTTCATATTACGATCTAATAAATCAAATAATTCAAAAAAACTCTTCACATTAACGAGTTTTTGATTCCCGAATATCTACCCGGCTAATTAATTCTTTATAACGTACTCTATTTTTCTTTGCTAAATAAGACATCAGTCGTTGCCGTTTTCCCAGAATTTTCCGCAAACCTCTCTGAGATAAATAGTCTTTTCTATGCAATTCCAAATGTGAAGTAAGTCTTCGTATCTTATTAGTGAAACTTACTATTTGAAATTCAACAGATCCTTTGTTTTCGTCTTTTTCTTCTTGTGAAATAACTGAAATGAATGAATTTTTTACCATAAAATAGCCCACCCTTTTTAAGATTAAGATCTTTTTTATTTCTATTGATCAGTAATAAAAAAAAATCAAAAAATGTATTGTATTAATAAATAATAATGTTAGTTCATTTTAATTTGATATACATAAAATAAAAATCTCTACTTGTTAGTAATTCAAGTTACTAATTCAAAATTTTGTCAAATAAAATTGAAAATTTCTCATTAATCAATCCAATTTTTTTATTCGGTTATAGATACAAAAGGATGATATATTTCTTCGCTTACAAAAGAGAACAAAATTCTACCTAAAATGAAAAGTAAAAAAATTCCATTGATTCCTTTCTGGATGAAATATGCTATGGGATATATATGAAAAATGCATCCTTACCAAAATTTGAACCGTGGATATATACATATCCTTACCATACTGAACCGACTGGCATTATTAGTATCGAACCAATAACGATTCATACAAGCTAAATCTTCTAATCGAAAATTGGGCCAAAGAAAAAATTTGAATTTAATTAGTTTATTTTTATCTCTATCAAAATGTTTGCTTTTATCAAAAACGGGACCACGGTTTTTTATGTTATTACCGTTGCAAATTTCTGTATTTATATGAATATTGTTTTTATTTTTTAAATTGAAAGAAATTAGAATTCTTAATTCTCTACAACGTTTCGGGGAGAAAATATTTTCTGGAACAAGTAAATCATAATCATTTTTGTCTCTATTTCCAATTATACTTTGATGCCTTTCAATAGAAATCGAATCGATTTTGTCTCTGTATTTTTGATTAATTTGTTGTTTGTTCTTATGAACTAATAAGATACCCACGGTTTGATACAAAAGAAATTGTCCATCATTTTTTACCGACAGACGAACAGGTTCGATAATCAATATTCCCTTTTTCATCAATTCTGTAAGAGTTAAATCCTTCTGAACCATCAGAATATTCAGACTTATTTCTTGTCTTTGAATAGAAGATATAATAATTTCTCGTGGATTTGTCAGTCTAAGCAGGAGACAATATACTTTGATATTATTGATTATTTTTTGATTTAAAGAACCATTCCATCTTAATTGAAAACATAAATATCGTTTTAGGAAGAAATCAAGTTCTACTTCCGTATGACTTTTGTTTTGCTTTTTATGTCTATTTTTTTTCATACCTAATCCCATATAATCTTCTTCAATATCTTTTTCTTGATTTGTGAAAACTGATCCAAAGTCCGCTTGGTCTTCGGATTCTTTTTCTTCGTGATTTCGATTCTCTAATTCAATAATTTTGTTTTCATTCGATGATATAGATATAAAAAGATCGCCATTTTTCTTCTCGTTGATTTTCTTAGTTTTACTAACATTTTCATTTCTATGAAAATTGAAAAGAAGAAATTGGATTGGTATCGCCCACGGGTTTATCTTATATGTGTTGTAAAGTATTACAAATTTTCGAAAGAACCAAAGTTCAAAATTTGATATGAGACCTTTTTGTATTTCTTCATTCATTCCCATCCAATCAAAAAGGTTTTTTTTTTTGATTGGATGAATTGATTTCTTGATCTTGGTGAATTGTAAGAAAAAAAATCTTTTTTTTATCAATTTTTTTAATTATTTGAGACTTATTAGTCTGAGTATTTTTTTTATCTTCGCTTCCAGTATCGATCCAAGATTCAATATCGACCTTTTTTCTAAGACAAAAATGGAGAATTTTCCAATCAAAATATTTGCTTTGCTCCATATCAATAATGTCATCTTCCGCTAGATAATTATTGATAGGAATACCTTCCAACATGTCGAAAGGGTTGCTTTTTTTTGTGTTGTAATTATAAGAAATCTTTTGTTTATTATTTATTTGGAATGGTGATCCATAAATATATGAGTCCTTCTTATTTTCATAATTAATAGATTTATATGATAAAAGATTATATCTATAGTGTTTTTTAAAATTATCTTTTTGCTTTGGTAATGAGTCTGCCTCAAAATCAAAATCATTTTTTTTTTCAAACTGAATTAATTGGTCTTTTTCATATAAATTCCGTTTGTTTAATTTTTTCTTTTGAACCATAGAGTGTTGATTGATTCTATTTCGCCATTTTTGTGGTATTAATCGAGACCATCTAATCTGAGATAAATCGTATTTATATTGATAATGACTCTTTAACCAGTTTTTCCATTGATTCATTACAGAATTTCTAACATTTTTTTCTTTTAATTCGAAATGAAATATCCCTTGGACTCTAAAATACTCCTTTATTTCATTCTTTATAAAAAGGCCATGATATTGAAGGATAGATCTTAACTTATATAAGTTAATAATTTGGATTTGTAATAATTTGTAAAATACATACGCTTGTGACAAGGAAGATATGTCACAAAAAATCTGCGAATTCTTATTATTCTTATTAAAAACAGCAAGATTACTTGACTTTTTTCTATTTATAATCGAAATAAAGTGAATTGTATTTTGATTTGTTTTATCAATTTTTTTGTGATTTTCTTCATTATTGTAAATGTATTTAGTAATAATTTTTTTTGTTGATTCAAGAAAAAGCTGTGCATTGCGTCTCGGAATATTAATGATACCTAAAAAGATATCTATGTATATCCTTTCAATCAAAATTTTTATAAAAAAATGGAATTTATTTGCTAATCGAGCATTTCTTCTTTTTAATATCTGTGAAAAATTTTTTGATGATTTTAATATTTTAGCATTATAACTTATTTTGTTAGGACTAATATTTATCTCCGAGGTTAGAATTTTTTTTTCCTTTTCTTTTGAAATTTTTTCTATTTGATTTAGGATTATCTTTCTTCTAGCAGAAAGATCTTTCATTTTTTTTTCTGTTAGTGAAAAATTTGCCCAAACCATAGATCGAATTGGGGTGGACAATTTATGACTCGTCCGATTATTGTTATTGATTAACAAATCTTTTTCTTTTTTAGTTGCATTCAATTCATATACTTCGTTAACTCCAGATAATCGAATTTTATTTCTTTTTGATTTTGAAAATTTGTTTATTATTTCTTTTCGAAATAAAATGTTTTTGACGACCCAGTTTTTTTTTTCTGTTGATAAATTTAGAAATAATTTTCTTCTTTCTTCTAAAATTG
>CANTUR010000479.1:0-411492 GCA_947683625.1 Mallotus nudiflorus | reverse complement strand
AATCCGGCCAAAACTCACTGGAAAAGAGTGTTTCAGGTGGTGGAAATGACTGGAGGTGGAGGAGGAAGGCTGAGGGGCATAGTAACAGCAAGAAAACCAGCTTGAAAGTGGCTGGAAATGGTGGAAATGGCATTGGGAAGAAGAAGATGCAGGAGGGGTAAAATCGTAAATAAGGCAACTTTTATTTTATTTTTATTAAAATTTGTGTATATATGTATATATATATATGTCCACACTATATTATAGTAATATATATATTCCCACACACAAATAATACTCACCACACAAATATTTTAATATATTTAATAATTTATACACTTAAAATTAATTAATTAATTAATACAAAAATTAAATAATAAAATTAAGGAAATTAATTAAGCTCTAATTAAGTTATATAAGTACACATATATACAATTTATTTTAGCACTTTAAAATTATATATGAGTTCATGCAAATTCATAAAACTAGTCAAAATAAATAGTATTAAATTATTTACGTGTCAATTTTCTCGAAAATACAATTTTCGGGAAAATTTTACGTAAAGTACTTAAAATAATATAAAATAATTAAAATTAGCTTTAAACAAACAACAAACTCATAAGATATCATAAATATATATACAAAAATTATTAACATTGCATATCCCGATGCAGTATAAAAATATTTAAAAACTCAGGATATTACAAGTAAAGTCTTCGTCGACGTTCTTCTGTCCTGGCTATTTTATGTAGATGTATATTTTGAACTCTGATTTATATTCTAGAAACTATAGTAGTAGTGTCATTGTATCAGAAGAGTAGTGCTTTGTTTCGATACCTTATACTCTAAAGGTTGTATTTGAATATTGTATAAATATATTCATTTATGAAAGGATTTGGAATATCTATTTTATATAACAATTTTGAGAAAAATTTTAATCACTTGTATTTATTTGTTGCATGTTTTATTTTTCTAAAGCTTGCTATGGGTTCCAGATTCAAAAGAATTCTTGTTCCCTAGCGCCAGTCATGACCCCTGGTTTGGGTCGTGACGTGACGCCTCTTTGATGAGGCGATCGCCTCATCATCAAGCGGTCCTACCCCTTTAAAAACTTAAAACCCTAGCCCAACCTTGCTCTTAAGATACCTTCATCCCTAACATCCAATTTGTCTCTCTATGCTCCCCTGAAAGCTTGAACCATGACTGAATGGAGTCTCAAACTGCTACAACCGATCTTGAAAAGTTTAGATAATAGGTCTTGGGCTAGGTTAGAGCCGTTCCACTTTTTGGTCTTTAAATCACTACATGCTAGGAGGATCAATTTTCCTTTCCTTTATGCTATGGCTCAGTTCTGGGATACCCAGAAGAAGCGTGTTTTTCAGTTCAACATAGTGGAAATATGTCCCTTGCCAAAGGAATTCAAAGCAATTCTTGGTCATCACACAGATTCCACTTGTCGACTTGTAATTCCAGACCTTGAGAACCCAAACCCTCACTCCATTTAATACCAGATGGTGCGTATGTTCAACCTTCCACCGCGGTCCCTCTTCTCACTGTATTCTTAGTTCAGAAATCATATTAAAACCCTTCCTCGAGATCACCATGGGTGTGGATAAAGAAGAAACTCACTAGCCCCGTATAATAGCTCTCTGTTTGTACACCCAGTTTCTGCTGGTTTCTTCCTCCTGACACTGTGATTCAAAGGTCCTTTCCATTCTTGATAAGGTGGAATCAGGGTTGAATCCCTTCTCTCTCATTCAAGTATAAACAATTATTGGACTAGACAAGTTCATAAAAACACGGCGATTCTCCGAAAGTCCCTTTCTATTGGAGGTAAGCTCTCCTGTGTCAATTCTTGACTTTCACCTGTCCTATCATTTGCACTTAATCATTTGTTAATTTGTAGATGTGGCTCTATGAAAAATTAAGTCTGGTTGAACCCCCTCAACACATTAGGCATTATAAGGCCAAACATTAATGAACAAGTTACACCCCGTTTCGATAGATGTTCATAGCTGGCTATCAACATTTCCTGACACTCTAATTCACTAGATGTGCCCTTAGTGGAGATTGCAGCATATGACTATCCCATCCTATACATATTGTGTTATGATTATTGATCTTCATTTTGCTACCTTTTACAATTCAGCCCACCTCTGTTGTTAATACGGTCATAAATAACTGATCGTAGAACTAGTTCATGAGTTCAAACCAAGGTCCCTTTCTTAAAACTTCCTAGACCACTTAGTGGCAACTCAGCCTTGAAGAACCATCGAGAGAAACTTAGACTACAATGGAGATCAAACTACTGATGATCATTACAAAGCATGGGTCTATTTGCAATAAATGAAAAGAGATGAATTTATTAAAAATAAAAGAACAAGAGAGTTACAAGATTGAGCTTTCAAGGTGACCAAAAAAAGAAAAGAAGGAAAAATTAGCTCATGAAATTAAGTCATCATTTTCCTTTTTGTTAGATGAAGTTTCCCTTTTTGTTAGTTAAGCAGCTTATAACAAACACTTTATGCAATGCTTAATAATAATTGAAGTAATCTATTTCATTCAATTTAAGCATAATACATATATACATTTCACTTATGATACATCTCATGTTATTTTTTGGCTTGCCCTTGCAAGTTTTCCAACTAACCATTTTGTATCTCTCTCTCTCCTTAACTTTTGCATGGACTGCCTCTTTTGAGGTTTTCAATCCAGTAGGACTTTTTTTTTTTGGTCTCTGATTTTTACCTAGGCAGCCTCTTTTTGAGGTTTTCTCCCTAGCAAGACTTTTTATAGGAAGTATTTCTTGAGTTTGTCTAGGTTGACGGGCCCTTCTTGAACTCATTTCCCTCAATATCAGACAGAATGACGACACCTTCCAAAATAACTTCTTTACCATATACGGTCCTTCCCAAATTGGCTTGAATTTCCCTCGAGGGTAGGTCATGATTGACTTTGTAAGCTTTAGCACCAAATCCCCTTCTTGGATCTTTCCTAGCTTGATCTTTTTATTGTAGGCCTGAGCTATTTTTTTTTATATAGTTGAGAATGATATATAGCTTTCATGCTCTTTTCATCTAGCAATGTCAACTGAGCTAATAGACTCTCCACCCATTGATACTCAGGGAGCTTAGACTCTAGCAAGACTTCAATGACCTTATCTCAACCTCCATCAATAAAACGGCCTCACATCCATAAATTAAGGAGTACGGAGTGACCCCTGTCGCGGCTCTAGCAGTGGTTCGGTACCCCCACAATGTGAATTATAAGTATTCTATCCAATCTTATTAATTCTCTAACATCTTGGCTAGGATATTTTTCACATTCTTATTGGCTGTTTCCACTACCCCATTTGCCTGCGGCCTATATGGAGATGATCTATGGTGCTCGATCTTATAGTCTTTTACCAGCATAGCCATTTATGCTTAAAATTAAACCCCATTATTTGTAACAATGTGGCGCGGGTAAACCATATCTGCAAATTATGTTCTTCTTGATGAACCTCGACATTTGCTTAGAACCCACAATAGCATAAAATTTAGCCTCAACCCATTTGGAGAAGTAATCGATAGCCACAATAACATATCAATGACTATTATATGCTTTTAATCTTACCTCTCTTATGATGTTAATCCCCCATACAGCAAACGACCAAGGAGAAGTTATTCCCTGAAGTTCCATAGATGGTAAGTGGCTAACGTCATTATAAATTTGGCAGTTGTGACATTTCTTTACATATCTAATGCAATTTGCTTCTATGGTGAGCCAAAAGTAACCATGATGAGCTATTTTCTTTACCAAGACTGTCCCATTCATGTGTGGCCTACATACTCCTTCATGAATCACATCCATAAGCTTTCAGGATTTATCCTTATCAACACATCTAAAGTCTACCCCGATTGGCATTCTTTTGTACAACATCCCATTGTGACTTATAAACTATCTAGATAACATTTGTAAGAATATCCTCTTTATCCTATTAGTGCCATCCAAAAATTGCCCAGTCTCTAGATATCTTTGTAAGTCATCAAACCAAGGCTTCTCAGCAGCGTTGACTGGTGTCACCTTACCTCCTTGTAACAAGGGCCTTGAGATTTCATCAGAGTTAAGGGCCCGAGTTCTGGTTGTTTCCCATTTTCCCATATAGAGGCTAGTGTGGTTAAGGCATTAGCCATCTAGTTTCCTTCTCTCAACAAATGAAAAAACTTACACTGAGTAAATGAGCATAAAATAGTAGCCAGATATTCCCAGTATGGACGCAATCTGTCCTCCTTTATCTCTCACTCTTTAGTGGCTTGTTTTATGACTAACATGGAGTCCCTATACATGGTAACATTCTCCGCTCCTGCATTGCGTAATGCCTCTAGACCAAAAATGCAGGCCTCATATTCTACTTGGTTATTAGTTGCCTCAAACTCGAGTCTTTTTGCCATCGAGATCATCTTTCCCTCTTGCATGACCAAAATCACACCTATTTTGGCCCCTTTGTTATTGACAGCTCCATCAAAGTACATTTCCCAACCTTGTACCTCTATTGCCCCCAAGTGTTCGTCAGGAAACTCCAACTTCCATTCTTGGTCATTATCTACTGGGCTCTATGCTAGCAAGTCTGCTACCGCTCTCCCCTTTATTGTTTTCTTGGTTGTATGTTCTATGTCGAATTCTATAAGTAGAACGAACCACATAACCAACTTTCCTGTAAGAGATGAGGTCTGCTGGAGATACATAAGGGGATCATGTTTAGAAACTGCCTCTACTTTGTAAGACTGAAAGTAGTGTCAGAGATTCATTATTATCCAAATCACTGCTAGGCACATCTTCTCCACAAGGCTATAACTAGTTTTGTAAGGCATAAGCTTCTTACTTAAGTAATACAGGGTGTGCTCTACCTTCTCTTTGCCTTCCTATACCAACATTGCCCCTATTGTGTCATTTTCAATTGCCAGATATAGGATTAAGGCTTTACCTGACCTTGGCAGTTGCAAAATAGGAGGATTCATAAGATAATCCTTGATAGCTTCAAAGGCTTACTGACACCTTTCATCCTATATCATAGGCTGATATTTCTTTAGGAGCTTAAAGATGGGATTGTAGACAGTTGTCAATTTGGCTATAAATCTGTTGATATACTGCAAGTGCCCCAGGAACCCTCAAACCTCTTTTTCGTTCCTTGGCACAAGCATATCCCTCATTTCTTGAATCTTATCTAGATCCACCTCTATTCCTTTCTGATTGACAATGTGTCCCAATAGTTTTCCAGATGTAACCCCAAAAACACACTTCTTGTGATTTAGTTTGGGATTATACTCTTCTGCCTTTGCCAAAAAACTTATCTAGAGTCTCAAAATATCCTTCCCTGGTTACAGATTTCACCATCATATCATCCATGTACACTTTTACCTCCTTGTGGATCATGTCATGCAACAAAGCAGTTGGCATCCTCTAATAAGTGGCCCCTGCATTCTTTAATCCAAAAGGCATCACTCGATAATAGTATACACCCCATTCGGTAGTGAAAAATGTCTTTAACTTATCCATTACCGCCATCATGATCTGATCATGCCCTGAAAATTTGTCCATCAAAGAGTACATCACATTGGAAGTCATTGTAAGCACCCAATTTCGGGATGCAATTGTGCACAATTGTAACGTAAGCCCCTATAATGAAATTCATTCAAAATTTTGAACTTGATTGTCGATTTTTTAGACTTTAAGGTCTCAATTGCAATGTTTTTTAGCATTTGATTAAAAATAAGTCATTTTTTCAAGGGTCTTTAGGATTTAATTATAAATAAGTCAATAGAAAATAAAATAAAAAGAGAAGAAATAGAAGATGCAAAGATAGAAGAAGAACAAAAAGAGGATATGATTTTGGAACAACTGAAGAAGGCTAAGGCAAATGTCAACATTTTGGGAATTACTGATGTATTCAGACAGCCATAAAAGAGCTCTTATCAAAGCTCTATCGAACATGAATATTGAAATAGCCGCTACTCTAAAAGCTATGGTAGCAAAGGTTACAGAAAATAAACACGGGTTGATAACGTTCTTAGATGATGACTTGCCTTTAGAAGGAAGAAAACATAATAAGGCATTGTTTATCCCAGCTGAGGTAAAGGGAAAGAGAACCAATTTTGCTATGGTCAATGATGGCTTTTCTATTAATGTATGTCCTTTGAAAATCCTGCCTAACTTAGGTTTGAATGCTGAAGACTTAATAGATTCAAACCTCATAATTAAAGCTTATGATGACAACACTAGGAATGGTGGAGAGGATATTCCAAGCTTTGGTTAAAACAGGTCCTGTGGAATCAACCATTAAGTTTACCGTGCTAGACATTTCAGTCACTTATGCCTTATTGTTGGGATGGCCATGGTTCCATGCCTTAGGAGGGTACCCTCAACTGTGCATCAAAAGATAAAATTTCTCTTATAAAGGAGAAGTTGTGACCATAAAAGCTGGGACCAATGTTATTGTGGCATCCATATTGGATAAATAGAAATAAGTGTGTGCACCTCCTGGTTTCCAAATTGCTGGGATATTTGAGGGATTGGAATGGATCAAAGAGTAGTAAAAATAATGGAGAGCATGAATTACAGGCTTGGACAAGGACTGGGGAAGAATGAACAAGGAAGTCTTGAATTCCCAAGATTCAAAAATCAAGATGACATAACAGGATTGGGTTTTACAAGGGAAGCAAAGCCAAAAGATAGAAGGTAAGTAAGAGATTCAATGCAAAAAAGAGGAAGCTTTATGCAGAAGTTGGTCCTTTGAGTTAGAACTTCATCAAGCTAGGGGAAGGAAAATACTATCTGTGAGCCAAGGAATTAGTCAGTGTTACTGGAGCAAATGTCCTTGGGGTTGAGACCTTCAAAGAGCAGATTGTGGAGAATCTGGTGAAGGACAACAAAGAGGAAGTGATAAAGCTGGCAGTTGAGAGGATGGGCAGCGCTTGCTATTGAAGAGCTGCTGTGTCTGCCACTTAAAAAGGAGCCACCCCAAGATTTATCTACTGTCATTAGTGATAGTTTTGTTGATGTCTTTTATGATTAAACTGATGTAATAACATCTGGTTTGTTTAAGGATAAAAATTCTATTCTGTTTTAATGATCAACGATATAAATTCTGATCATGCTTACTTATGTAATCCTAATACTTCTGTGCATTATAATTTATATTAGTATGTTTGACATAAATTCAATTCAATTATATTCATTCAATATGGGCACAAATGCAAATTGAAAGAACATACATATATCATATGATGTAACTTCTGAAGATAGGAAATGTGAGAATAAAAAAAAACAACAAAGAGAGAATAAAAAAGAGAAAAAAGAACAGTAAGGTAAAAATTAGAGAGGAAAATTTATGATTGACTGATAACAAGAGTTATATCATGTGATGTAATGAATGTTCTCATTTTGGCCCTAATGAATTATTAAAATTGAATTTTAAATTTTTGTTCAAACATCGCATATTGGTATTTATCATACTGCATAAGTATCTGAATGGAAAAATAATACGTGATGAAAGCTAAATCAGAGCTATGAGATCACTATTTTAGTTACATTTTCTTTTTTGCCACATCTTTTGTAATTTTCCTTGTAAAGCCTAAGTCCTCTTGTATCTAGAAAATCTTGGTCACTCAGTAACTTGCTTTTCAACCTATACATTGTAACTGTCATCAATTATTATCAGCATCAAGCCTTATATTCTACTCAAGAATTCTTTGAAGTGCAAGTCCAGTTGATTTCATCATCCAGAACTTACTTTAATCAGTTCACCCACTCCTATGCATCTTTAATACATGAGATTGCAGCAAGGTTAGTAAGACAAAGGGCCAACAACAATAATAACCAAACCGAGTCTCTATGCATATTAAGAAAGTGATTGCTAGGATGAATTCAAAATAAAGCTGGGGGGCAAAATGTAACTCCGGGACAAGTTAGAGGCAAAATAGTAAATACAATAGTAGAACTTCAAAGTTAGTGAAAATGATCTCAGGGCAGAAAGGAGTATACTATAAGCATACATATATAGCAGAAGTAGTAACAAAAAGAAAAGTTCAATAGTGCATCGGTTAATCATGAGCTCCAATGTAAAGCCATGGACCCCACTCGTTGGCCTGATGATTTGTCCAATAGACTATATCAGAAGCTCAAATATCAGAAGTACCAACAATGAAGCATCAAGTGCTTGAACCTACAAGTTGTTGATAAGGCACCTTGTTCTTATACTCCAAGTTGCGAACATAGCTTTGCTCCAAATAGAAGACCTATTAGGATCATGCATGTTATGCATAACATGCATACACTTGCATACATTTATTGTGAAATACTTTCTTTGCATAATGAAGTCTTTGAGCCTAGTCAAGATTGTCCAAACACTTTGCTACTAACATTCAAGATTAGTGTTGTAAAAGTGCAGGAAAAGTAGTCAGAGTATTCACAGGTAAAGCATTTGAAGGAATGAAAATAAAAGGAGTGCATTACCAAGAAGCATCATCCTGGTAACCTCAAAAGGCTAGATAAGACTTTCAAGCTCCTCAAACTTAGTATCCATCTCCATAGTCTCATCGGGAGCATCATTTGGCATATCTCTCCACAATAGTTAAACCATTGTAGGGTGTGGAATATAGTAACAAGAAGGGTCGATATGTCAGCGATACATACACTCGGCCCTAAAAAGGGAAGAATGCACTTAAAACTTGAGACGAATGCACTCTGAAGACTTCTTTGATGGTGAAATAAAAAACCTTTAACTCCCAAATCTTTTCTTTTGCAGGAAACATTGGGAAGAGGAATGAGGCCCTTTACCAAAGCATCAATAGAATAGTAAAAAGACAATTTCAGCCTAAAGTCATAACCTCAATGGCAGAATATCATGACCCTGTGATTCGAGACATCATCACCATAATTAAAAAGGGAAGAATGCAAAAGAATAACATTGCATTTTGATAAAATTTCTTCACTTACAAATAAACCATACTAACATATGGTATTTTGTACAGGGAATATAAAAGAGAATGAAAAAGAGGAAAGGAATTGATACATCAATAAGAATGACTAGGATTGCAAATGCCAATCACTCATCAAAATCTCACTCTGTGTGACAAATAGCCTAACAAATACCAAAGGGAAGTAGTATAACTCTATCTCTTTTTGATTCTGTAATGAAGTACAAATTAAAAGAAAATTTATAAAATTGCGAGTAAATTCATCCACTTCATGGTATCAAATGCGAAAGCTTATCTCATGACCTTTGATTTAAGCGACTTTCTTTTATTAGCCTCGCAAAATTCAGATGTCTTATTGACAGTTCTATGCTGAGAGTTTCTAAAACTCCAATCAATCTAATGCTTACTTTACACCCAAACAAGGAGAAGAATATGCAAAGAAAAAATCTATGGACTTGCAGTATAAATTGGTTGAATTTCAAAGTGTCATTTTAGTCTTTTGAATAATAAATGTGCATATAATCTTCTCCAATGCTCAGAAATGAGTACGAGTACAAATCCCTCAATGGTATCCACGTTAAGTAATATGAGAAAGGTGGGGGAACAATAAGAGGAGAATCAAAATAAGAGCAAGCATAATGCACCTCAATGTTAAAAAATGAGCAAGAGTATCAATGTGAACCTTTGGCGGTATCCACGCTGAGTAATATAAGAAAAGTAGGGGAATACTAAAAGAGGACCCAAGTTAAAAAAAAAACTTGCTCTATTTACTCCAATGCTTTGTAAGAGTATAAATTGCAGTATATATATATAATAATATAAACTAATAATATATATATAAAATAAAAACTTCTTCTTCTTCCTCTCACTCCCTGAAACTAAGCCACCCCACCATCACCATCCGTTCTGTTGATCCCAAGCCATCGGTGTGCCTCCCAGACATCCACCCTCTTCCTCTAGCAGCTCCGTTTGCCTCCTGTCATCCCCTCCGGTGTCGATGAAGCTGTAGAACGCGTTTTGGCCGAAAATCACCTCTCCTCTCTTCACCAACTTTTCGGCCACCAAAATCTGTGATTCTAGTGCCATTGGACTCTTAGAACTCCACAGAAGTCGATTCCAAGCTTCTTGTAGCTTGAAAACTCGATTTGGTAAGATTTTAAGCTAGTTTTCAATTTCAGCCAATTTTGATTCTTGATTTTTTTTCACTTCATTCTTTCATATTTAAGCTTAGTTCCTTCACGAATTATGTTTCCCTTAGCTTAATCTACACTTTGTAATTTTTTTGTAATTTTTGGAATTTATTTTCATTTTTGTGAATTTTTTATTATTTTATTATTATTTTCTAATTTTCATAAATTAATGAAATAAATTATGAAATTGTGATTTTTAGTGTCTTTGGTGGTTGAAATTAATTTTAGAAGTTAATTTATAATTTTTTTGTAATTATTATAATTTTATTTAGTTTATGTCAATTTTGGAAATATAGGTTATATATGTATTTTGTTAAAAATTAATTGGTTAATTGAGTATAATTGTTGATTTTATTGAATTATATGTGGAGAAAATAATTTTAGAGTATTTATATAATTTTTAGTGAATTTTTTAGTATTTTTAGTATATTATGTGAATTTTTATATATTAGGGGTATTTTGGTCATTTGGTAGTAATTTTAGTTGAATACTAAGTTTAATTGGTTTTAATAATTATTTGAAGAATAAAAATGATTTTTATAAATTATTTTCTATTTTAACTAATTAAAACTATTTTTCGAAAATTATTTTCAAATTATATACAATATGCTAGGTTTGTTAACAAATGAGTTTTTAGTAATTTTTAGTATGTTTTTGGACTAATTGAGTAATTTGGATTTATAAAAAAAAAATTTCATTAATATTTGTGAATTTATCAAGATATATCGATTTTTAATAACATTATATTAATATTAGGGTTTTTAAGTAAATATCGGTGAAATAATTATTTTTAATGTTTAAAATATTTAAATTGCTATATTTTAGTATCAAAAGGGTATTTTCAGTATTTATGAAATTTTGATATATTTTGTGTATTTTATTGTGAATTGTGCACCTCGATCGGTGGAATTTGTAGTTTGAGGTCCGACCGACGAGTTTTATGAACTGTATTCGAAGTGTGTTTTTCTTGCAGGACCGGCTCTACTTTTTAAGTAGAGAGATGTCCATTTTACAGAAGAGGTTCTACTGAATTTTTGATAGAATTCTCGTAAAACGTAACATTCGGTCAAATTCTTATTCTTTGTTTGTGTCTAGAATTCTAGATTGAGTCTCTAGAAGTTAAGTTAGAATTATACTAATCTTGATGTTATTATTTATTTGTCAGTTGCGCCTAGACCGAGGCTTAGTGGACCAGGACCATCGGACCCGTCTCGAGGAGCGCACAACTATGAGTTATTATAATGTATATGCATTGCTTAGGTTGCATAATTTAGTCTTCTATGTTTTAAATATAAATTTTTGCATAATTGCCTATTTGAATATTTAAGTATATTTTAGGTATATTTTTGGTATATTGTGAAATAAATGCATGTTTTCCTCTTTAATTAAATCTAGCTTGTTTTTAATTATATTATTGGTTTAATTTAATATGTTTTGCGATTTATTTAAGTTGATTATACATATGTATACTTGAAATATACTTAGTTTATTTTAGGTATATTTCTGGTATATATATAGTATATTTGTTTATTTTAAATATCATTATGCATCATTTATTTTCTTGAATGTATGTTTTATATAAATGAAGGGTATCGATAGAACGTGCTTCCTAGTGAGCAACATTAGAACCGAGTACATACCGGTACGACAATAGATTTTAGGTTAAATTACTAACCTATTGGTGGATTATGACTTGTTGATTGATTTGATTGATATGAGATGTGATTGCTGGAGCTCGGTTGACCAAGTGTCTCAGGGCTAATCACACTGACAGTCAGACTACTGGAGCTCAGTTGACTTAATGTCTTAAGGCCAATCTACTGTCCAATTGGACTAAGTGAATTATTTGGAACTAAGTGGCCTGTATGGCTAAGTGAGTTCTATTGATATTTGAGGTTGCAAAAATATAGGTATCTATTTGATCCTTCATAAACCGATGGTTTTCATTATAAAATGATTTTCTTTGCATCCGTGTGTATTTGCCTGTATATATATTTATTATATATACCTTTGAGTGATTGCATTTGTCACTTAGTTATGCATGTATATATATTCTAATAATTCACTCAATGAGGTCTGACTCTCTTCTGTTGATATTTTTCAGGAGAGTCTTCATCTTCAGACTTCAACAGTAGACCTGTTCGCCGAATTTCTTCCGCTCTGGCTTTATTATGTAAGTCACTTACATGGATTTATTTTGTACTCTAGATACTGTAGTAGTGGTTGTATTAAATCTATTGTGAGTTGTATTGGTATTTATATATGTATAAGGATTTTAATTCAAAGTGTTACTCTAAAAATTTATATTAAAAAGATTTGTACTTATGATATGAGATGTGATTTATGATATTAAAGGATGTTGAGAAGTTATTTTATTTTGTGAGATTTAATTTTTGCGGAATAGTATTTTATTTATTTTACTTTATTGCATTCTTTTATTTTTTTAAGGCTTGCTACGAGTTTCGGATTCAAAAGAATTCCCGTTCCCTAGCACCGGTCATGGCCCCCTGTTTTGGGTCGTGATAGAATATAGTGTACATCATTAGATGTTCCACAGGGAATATAACAAAATTCATCAGTGCTAGATGTTCCACAGGAACTATAGTATATTTTCAATTCAATTTCACTAGACATCCCACAGGGAATATAGTGTACATTGTTAGACGTCCCACAGGGAATATAACGAAATTCATCAGTGTTGGACGTTCCATAGGAACTATAGCAAGTTTTCAATTTATCATCACTAGACGTCCCACAGGAAATATAGTGTACATCGTTAGACATCCTACAGGGAATATAATGAAATTCATCATTGCTAGATGTTCCACATGAACTATAGCAAGTTTTTAATTTATCATCACTAGACGTCCCACAGGGAATATAGTGTGCATCGTTAGACGTCCCATAGGGAATATAACAAAATTCATCAGTGCTAGATGTTCCACAGGAACTATAGCAAGTTTTCAATTTATCATCACTAGACATCCCATAGGGAATATAGTGTGCATCGTTAGACGTCCCACAGGGAATAACGAAATTCATCATTGCTAGATGCTCCACAGGAACTATAGCAAGTTTTTAATTTATCATCACTAAACGTCCCATAGGGAATATAGTGAAACTCATTTGCATAAAGTCCACTAGACGTTCAGCATGAAATATAGTGAGACTTGTCAAACATTCCCCCTTGCTCATTAATTTGGGCATCAATTTATCATTTAGGATACGATCAAGTGTCATAATTTCTTTCTTTCAAAATTGTGTTCTTCTATTGCTTTGCTGCAATTTGTCAAGCAAATATCAATAAAGAGGGGTAACTGTAAGCACCCGATTTCGGGATGCAATTGTGCACAATTACGATGTAAACCCCTATGATGAAATTCATTCAAAAAATTGAACTTGGTTGTTGATTTTATGGACTTTAGGGACTAAATTGTAATATTTTTTAGGATTTGATTACAAATAAGTCAATTTTTCAAGGGTCTTTTGGTAATTAAAAGTTAAAAAAAAAGGTCGGCATTAACATTACACAATGTCGACGTGTAAAAGTCCCTTTTTTTTTCAATTTTTCCCATTTTTTCTTATTTTTTGTCAATTTTTTCAATGTTTTGATTAGTTAAAAATTGAATTTTATTATAATTTTTTATCTAGAAAAGATTTTGACGCATTAAAAACATGTAACTTTCAAAAATTAAATCCTTATCAGTCTATTTTGATAAGGAGATGAGTCTGTTCCTCTAAAGGAGGAAGCCAGTATGTGCAGACTTTGCATTTAAAAGCAGAGTCTGCATGCATGCAAGGGGAGGATTTTTTTTGGGAGACTCACAAAGAGAACAACGTAAAAAAATTGACTGCACAAAAAACCCTAAAATCAAAAAGCTACTGAGAATGTCCTTCCAGTCGAGAATCAACAACAATTCAATTTCAACGGTGATAATCCAATCTGAGGGCTAAAAAGGGCATTTGCACAACATCTAAAATTATTAGTGTTCTTTTCTATTTCATTCTTTTCTATTATTTTCTTTTTGTGATTTTTATTTTGTTATTGTTTTGATTATTCAATTTCACTACTAATCTTATTACTTTTGTGTTTTTGTTTTGATATCCGCATGTGGATTGAGGAGGATACTGCCTATGTTTAAACGAACAAAAGGTCCATGGAATGCCATTGAAGAACCTGTGTTGTTTTCCAGTAGAACTTAGGATTTTTATCTTTATTTTGTATTTTGGTGTCCTTTGTAGTTATTTTAATTCATGGTTGTATAATTGTTAAATTTTAATTTTGTACATAGTTTGTAATAGCCCCAGTAGTGGGAATAGTGAAAGATTTAATTTTTTGCACTTTAAAATTAATTAGTAAAACTAGGTTCACTGGGTAATCTTTTATAAAATTAATTATGGCTTTAGTTAATTAGGGTTTGCATGTAATTAATTTAGGGTTTCTAGAAAATCACTATAATGTTTGTTTGATTCATTTTTTGTGTTTTATTTATTTTGGGCTTATTTTTTATATTTTTATCCTTTTGAGCCCCAAGCCCACGTTTAGGTTTAACCCACTTAATAAATAGGCTTAAAAAATGGTTTAGGACTTTAAATAATTAAAATTAATTTAGGTCCATTAGGTTAATTAGATTTTAGGTCAACTTAGTTAATTAAAACTTGTTTAGACTTAGCTCAGCCCATTTAATTTCATTTCTTTTTTAAATACATAGACCTAAGCTCACTTTTCACTTAAAATAAAATCAAGTTAGACTTAGGCCCACTAATTTAACTTTTCTTTAAAATTGAATAGACTTAAGCCCATTCCTTAGACAAACTAAAATAAATAGATCTAGACTCACTAATTAAAAATGTAGGCCCATTTTTAGTCTCTTTCTCATTTGTAAATAAAATGTAAATCTAGCTAACTTTTTAATAAAATTAACATAGTTTAGACTTAGGGACAACGCGATCTTGAGTGTATTTTTTATGTGTAATTTTATTGACTAGATGCCTAGGGTTAGATGGACGTCAAATAGGGTTTAATAAAATTACATGTAATTAGAGGATGAAATAATCATTTATAAAATTATTCTAAATGAACACGAGACTAAGAGAAGTTGGTATTCCGTATCCAGAATCTCCTAGTTGTGGTGCTAGCTTTCTTTTAGGGAATCGAGTACCACCTTTTCGATTTATCCCAGTTATTACCCTGGGTGGCGACTCCTCTTCTCCACGCTATGACTTTGTGACATAGTAGTGTGTTCCCTAAGGCCCTGAGCCTAAACAGTTTTGCGGTTGCTAAAATCTTAGATGCGCACTAAACGCCATCATCTACAGTCGCACTATCAATTAGCGTATCGATGTGTGGTAGTAAAAAGTCATCTTTAGGGCAAGCCTTGTTTAAATCTCGGTGGTCCACACATACTCTGACCCTCCCATCTTTCTTTAGAACTAGAACTATGTTTGCTAACCATTGGGTGTCCTCTACCACTTCCAAAAACTTTGCCTTTAACTGTTTCTCGACTTCTTCTTTAACCAGGAGAGCCCATTCCAACCTTAATCTCCTTTGCTTTTGCTTTATTGGTGTTATGTGAGGATATGTGGGGATCTTGTGTTCTGAGATCTCCCTATTGATTCTGGGCATTTCTTTATAACTCCAAGCAAATACTTTTTGTCTCTTTGTTAAGATTTCTTTCATTTTTTCTCTCTCATCATGAGTTAGACTAGAAGCAAGCAATAGATTTTTGGGATTATCGTTTATGCCTAAATTAAATTATTCAATTTATGTGGAATTATTGTCAAACGTATGCATGAAAGGATCATCACAAACAGAATAACCATTAGGGAACACATCACATAAATAAGCAAATTCAAACTTCATTGCATTCACTTTCGAAAAGAAAAGATCATCAGTTTCAAATAGAGAAGAAAAAGAAACATCACAATCATCATAAAAGACATCTATAATAGAGTTGAGGACATAGGCTTCAAAATCAAGTTCTTTGCTTTGATCATCAATGCCTTTCAACTCCGAGGTAGCTTCATTCCCTTTAAATTCTTCTTCAGCCAGCACCAACTCCTTAGTAGGGACTTCTTTAATAGCAACACCCTTGTCTCTATTCACAAATTCAACAAAGATTTTGAACCCACCCCCTGGAATAACTTCCCCAGCCATCAGGAGAGGTTCTGGAGTTCCATTGTATGGGTACCCGGTGCCTTCCTTTATAAAGATCTCCCATAGAGTTCTCTTTTCAAACATGGTTTCCTCTTCCCGGACATAATATAGGGCACGACAATGCCCTTCTCCTTCATTATCATCTACATTTGATTCATAGCCTTGGTCATACTCTTGGCCCACTCAGTTTGCCCCACATATTCGGTTAGGTTCACATTTCTCTAGTCTGATGGGTTGGCCAGCACCGTTACATCATCTTCTTCCCTTCCCTAAATTAGGATCTCCTCATCGAGATCTATCAGATTGATTAGTGGCATATTGGACAACTGTACCGGCTGATTCTCCCTAATGAGCTTAGTAATTTGCCCCATCATCACCCCTCATCATAAACCAGGTTTTTACAATCACTTCATCTTTTAACTGTTCCTTAAATGCCTCTAGATCAAAACCACCTACCATTCCCACTTTTGAATTTCTGACCAAATGACTTGAACTAATTTGGACCCACCTTGATGAGCTCGAAGGATCTATGGTGCTGTAAAATCATATGTTAGAATGATGTATGACGTGTATGCATGATATGCAAGTCCATTTTATTTTAAGGAAACTTAAGAAATAAACAAAAAAGAAGATACACAAAAGCAAAATGCGAAGCTTAAACATGAAAACTTCCACCCTTATTTCTCTCATACACTTATTTAATGGCAAGTATCTTGCCCTAGGATTTCTTTTGCCTGGGTTTTAATTATCAACAGGGAATAACAAAACTGACGTACACAAGATAACTCTTAAAATGATTTAAACAAGTAACGGGTCCTTTAAATAAAGCCTGAGTCTGTTTCCTAAGAGTCAAGGTCCTTAACACTATAAACTCACTTGTCAAAACCCACTTGAAATGGGTTATGAATAGGCATGAGAGGCCCTCATTGACTTAGTTTATTTATAATGGGCTTTGATTGGACATGAGGGCCCATTTTACCTTAGATTACTTATTGATGGGCTCAAGATTTATTTTAAAGGTCCATTATATGGCATAACACACATGCATGTAGGGAAAAGTCCTAAGGATAGTTGCTAGGTCATTACATGGGCTTGAGTCTTGAGTAAAAAGACGTTGGTTCCCACAACAATATATATCTATATACGTCTCCCTAATCAAGGGTCAAACAACGCAGATTAATACGTGTCATGAGTGACAATAATAAATATTCCACCACTAGGTTTGAGTGAAACGTAGGTAACAAAGTACTGACTATTGTCAGGTTTATTTGGGACTAAAGTGCTCATTGTGTGAAAAATGTGTAGTGAATGCATAAAATACAAAAGAAATAAGAAAATAATTAAAGATGATAAAACACAAAACACTAGAATCAGTTTCTCTATCCCTAATGGGGTCGCTACTGTAGGCAGTAGGTTTTAGCGTGCGCCCAAGTGTTTGGTAACCACGGCACTATATGGGCTTGAGGTCCACTTAGAAATACGATATAGGTTTTGGGCCTATTCAGAGATGGAGTTGCCACTCAGATAAAAGCCGGGACACATGGTACAAGAACTGGATTCCACGGAGGTTCCCAGAAGCCGTCGTCAGAGAACGGGTTCAGAAATTGGGTATGAGCATTTGAATACTCACCCAACCTTATTATTGGCCTCTGTTTATGTTTTATGTATTATTACCTTTAATTATTCAATTATTTCTTTATTACCACACATATTGTAATTGCCTTCGGATAATTACCAAATTTTATAATTAAGTCCAAGTTTGCATATTAATTTTTTTCATGCATTTAGTCCTGCCATTTATCATAAGCAAGGTAAATAATCAATATTTACAACCATTCACTTAAATTAGAAAAGGGGAAAGAGATTAAGGATTACAATGCTTTTAGGCTAAATAAAAGAATAATATACAGAAAATAAACCATACATATACTAAAAGTAAACTAGTAATAAACTATTTACACAAGCACAATGGTCTAAGGAATTAGCTAATGACAGTGACTACTTAATGATGTGGATCATCAAGTAATTCCTGCAATAACATACGGTGAGTTTCCTTTTGTAAAATACATCATTATACATAACAATATTTTACAAATAACATTCTTAAGAGATTTCTTAATGCAAACTAAGAAAAAGTCCTTAAATGATCAAAATATTATCATGCATACTACATCATGCAATATGGTGGTTACGAGTAAAAAAGGGCATAAAAGATGAGAGTCATGCAAATTTTCATGAAGGAAAAATGGTTGAATTGTCTAACAGCTTGTTAATGTGGCAATCGCCTCTATGATGAGGTGATCGCCTCATTGACAAGAGGCATCATAGAGGTGTCCCCTAATCAACAGGATTCTAATAAAAGGAAGGGCCAGATTGCCTGGAGGCCTGTTAATGTGGTAATCGCCTTTGTGAAGAGGCGATTGCCTTATTGATAAGGGCGATGCCTCTATAAAGAGGTGTCGCCCGATCAACAGGCTCTTCTCATATTTCAAAATGATTAAACTTTTATCCTAAGCAAGTAAACGTATACATAAATATCCAAAAAGCATACTAAACTAAAGCTATATACAAAATCAATAGACCAAACCCATCAAATAATGTAATGAGGGTAACAAACCTAAAATAAACTAATAAACTAAATCACATGCAAAGTAAGTAGCTAAATGACAAGAAGATGAAGATGTTTTACTTGAATGTAAGTTTTTTCAAAATGATTGACCCTCAGGGATATGCTTTTGGATGTTGATTTTCACTAGGATGTGAGCTTTACCTTAAATCAAGTTCTTTACCTCCTTCTTCTTAAAAGAAATGGACCTTTTTTTAGCTTGGTTTTCTCCTCTCCCTTTTTAAGAACGTCCCTCTATGTTTTTCAGAGCTTCCTCTCTTTCTTTCTTCTTGTTTTGCAATGGTTTTTTTTCTTTTTTTCTCCTTTTTTTTATCTCTCATTTTTTCTTTTTATCCCTTACCTTGCCCATGCCCCTAGGCTCTCTAGCCCATCATGAACCCCTATTGTCTTTCTCTTCCCCCAAAAAATCTCTTCCTCACGTAAATCAAGTTTAGGGGTGTGGGGCCCATACCACTTGGCC
This sequence comes from Mallotus nudiflorus, assembly GCA_947683625.1. Lineage (NCBI taxonomy): Eukaryota > Viridiplantae > Streptophyta > Magnoliopsida > Malpighiales > Euphorbiaceae > Mallotus > Mallotus nudiflorus. The sequence continues at coordinate 392,123 of CANTUR010000479.1, read as the reverse complement.
ATCATGGATGCATTAAATGCAGCTGCAAGTGGTCTACCATAGAGGCAGCGCCTCTATGATGAGGCGATCGCCTCATTGCACTGAGGCGACGCCCCTGGCCAAGTGGGCCTGGGTTATTTTTGGACAATTGGGCTAGGTCTTAGGCTTTTAGGCTTTCAAGTCCATTTCCAATTGGAGATTCATGTTTTGTTCTTGTGTCCAAGTTTCACATTCTCATCATTGGGCTTAACAATGGGTTGATCAAACCGAGCATCCCTAATTCGTCCTCTAACATGGACCGACCGAATCGGGTGTCTACAGTATCTTTTGCAATAGTAATAAATAAATTGTTGTGGAATTTGGGTTACTTTCTACCTATAATAACAAATTTACCTTAAAAACTATTAACAAATGGCTAGAGTATAAATAATTGTACTAAAAATCACCAAGATAAATTCCTAGGAAAAAGTGATGGGGTCATAATGATCCCACTTAAAAACCATGTTCCTTAAATAAAATTTTACCAAGATAAGCAATTTTAATGGCACAATATTTAACAACAACTATACCCGACAATAGCTATTAAATAGATATAAAAGAGAACACCAAAATTTAACGAGATTCGGCCAATTATACCTACATCCTCGAACACTACCAAAATAATATTTCACTAATTTGAGAAAATATTACAAAAGAGAGAGAAAGAATAAAATTGCCTAAATATAGGAGAAAAGGCAATTTTGGGATGATTAACTAGAGGAAATGAGTTCTTTTATGATCAAGAACTCCCATATTTTGCAAAATCCCGATGTAGGATTATATGTTTTGCCAAAAAACAACAAATCTCCATCTTGGCAAAATTTCATACAATTCTCTCTCAAATCCAACATTCAATAATGTATGCAAATTTCATCTTTCAACTTGTAATAATATTGATAAAGTCTAAACAATGTTTAAACTTGACCGCAATTACAACTTTTGTCATTATATCAATAGGATTCTGAGTAGTTTGAATCTTCTAAATTGACTCCACGTTCTTATAGAATCTCTCGTACAAAGTGATATCAAACATCAATATCTTTCATCCTTACATGATAAAACTGGTTCTTTGGTAAATAAATAGCACTCTGACTATCACAATGCACTTTGATGTGTTTTAGCTTAATTCCTAGTTCATTAAGCAACCCTTGAAGCCAAATTGCCTACTTTACAGCCTCTGTAACTGCCATATACTCTGCCTTTGTAGTAGACAAACTAACTGGTGATTGTAAGGTGGACTTCCAACTGATTGGTGCCTTTGCAAAAGTAAACACATAACCAATAGCTAATCGACGCTTGTCCAAATCACTAGCATAGTTAGAATTACAATATCCAACTACACACTAACCATTTTTTCTATCCTGTTGAAATACAAAACCAATATCTATGGTGTTCAAAATATATTATAGAATCCATTTCACAGCTTGTTAATGCTCCTTTCCAGGATCATGCATGTACTTGCTCACAACCGCAACTACTTGTAAAATATTAGGCCTCGTACACACCATTGCATACATTAAGCTACCAACAGCACTTGCATACGGTACTTCTGACATGTATTCCCATTTTGCACCATTCTTCGGTGACATGGATGCAGTAAGCTTGAAATGAGGAGCAAGTGGTGTACTAACTGGTTTTAACTTTTCATTCATGCCAAAATTTTTTAGTACCTTCCTCAGATATTCTTTCTGAGACAAATAAAGCCTCCCTAATTTCCTATCTCTAGATATTTCCATGCTAAGAATCTTCTTTGCTTCACCGAGATCTTTCATTTCAAACTCCTTGTTCAATTGAGTTTTTAATTTCTCAATTTCTATCTGACTTCTAAAAGCTATCAAAATATCATCAACATAAAGACGAAGATATAAGGATCCATCTTATAGCTTTCACAAATACACACAATGATCATATTTGCTTCTCGTGTACTTTTACCCTATCATAAACTTATCAAATCCTTTATACCACTGTCTCAGAGATTGCTTCAATCCATACAATGATTTTTCCAATTTACAAACCATCTTTTCTCTATCAGTAACTTTAAATCCATATAGTTGAGTCATGTAGATTTCCTTATCCAAGTCTCCATGTAAAAATGCAGTTTTTACATCTATCTGAACTAGCTCCAAATCCAACTATGCTACCAAAGCCAATAAAATTATAATGAATGAATGCTTTACAATTAGAGAAAATACTTCATTATAATCAATTCCATCCATCTGTGCATAGCCTTTAGCCACCAATTTTGTTTTGTAGCAAACATTATCTTTGTCAAAAAATCCATCTTTCTTTGCATATACCTATTTGCACCCAATTGCCTTCTTTTCCTTCAAAAGACTAGCTAGTTTCCATGTCTGATTCTTTTGAAGGGACTGCGTTTCTAAATTCATGGCAATCATCCACTTTTCATGTTCTAAACTTTGGACTGCTTCATTATAAATGGCAAGAATATCATCAATAGTAATTGGTGATGCATAAGAGACCATATCAGCATAACGAGCAAGTTTTCTAATAGTCCTCTTTCCCTTCCTTAATGAAATTGATTCATATTGTTGTGGAGGTTCTTAGGTCTAAACCTCATCTTCATTGGACTCTTCTTCTACCATAGGAGAGTCATAATCAGTTTCTATATTGGTTGGGACAATTCTAGTGCCATCAAACTCCACCTGTTTAAGAGTACCATTTGTTTGCTCTATTTTTTTTGAAGTCACCTTTCTCAATATGATAGATTCATCAAAGGTAACATCCCTACTAAAGATTACTTTCTTTGTTTCTAGACACCAAAAATGGTAGCCTTTCACACTAAATGTGATCCTATAAAGATTGCCTTCTTTGCTCTTGGATCTAGCTTTGACTCCTTAACATGGTAATATATAATACAACCAAACATATGTAAGGAATCATAATCTGTAACAGGTTTTCCAAGCATAGACTACAACCTCAACCCAAAATTTGCCTAACCCAGCATTAGACAACATACACCGAACCTTCTCCAGCAATATCTAGTTCATTTACTTTGCCATCCTATTTTGTTATGGTGTATATCTGATGGTGAAGTGTATGATAATACCTTCATCTTCACAAACTTTTAAAAATGGATCATTTTTAAACTTTCCATCATTGTTTATGCAAAAACATTTAACTTTTCTACTTGTTTGAGTCTCCACCATCTTTTTCCATTTAAGAAAAATTCCTAGCATCTCATCCTTCGTCTTTAATTGTATGCACCCAAACTCTCCAGGAAAAATTATCAACAAAGGAAATATAATAGTGTTTTCCTCCCAATGAAGTGTTCTTAAAAGGCCCCCACATATTTGAATGAACATAATCCAAAATACTCTCAGTATTATGGATGGTTGTTCCAAATTTCACCTTTATCTTCTTCTATTTGATGCAATGCTCACAAAAATCTAATTTACAAAATCGAACTCCTTTCAATAATCCTTGATCTATCAACAATTTTAAGGATTTTTCTCCAACATGCACTAAGCGCATTTGTAACCTGGTTACTTTTGACTCTTGATCATTAGTAGAAGTTGCCACTACTATTGTCCCAACAATTGTACTACCCAGAAATTAATACACATTATTTCTTTTCCAAATCCCCTTTATTATCACAAGTGCACCAAAGATGATTCTCATTATCCCATCTTTCACGCTTACTTCAAAACTTTTTGACTCTAAAGTTCCCACAGAAATAAGATTCCTCATCAAATTCAACACATAATGAACACCTGTTAAGGTTTTGATTGATCCATCTTGCTTGTTTAAGCGAATTAAACCAATCTCATGTGTGTTAAGAGGGGCATGATTCGATGTGCAGACTACTCCACCTTTTAGTTCTTTAAAGTTAAATAACCATTCTCAATTGGGAGTCATATGGTGACTACAAGTTGAATCTAGCAACCAAGAACTCGAACAGCAATTGAAATATCTAAATCTGCATCATCACACTCAACTAAATTTAAATTTAAGATAGCATTTCCATTTCCAGGTTTGCCTTTGCCCTTTAGCTTGGGACAATCTTGCTTCCAAGGTCCTTTTTCTCGATAAAAGGCACATTCAGTTTGGACTTTGACTTATATCTCCCTCTCTTTCCTTTATTCTGGCTCTACGAATGGCTTTTATCAATAAGAGTTTCTGCTTCAACACTTGTATTTTCTTATTTTTCTTTCCTTCGCAATTCATAACTATACAAGGTTTCAATTACTTCACTTAGAGACATAACAACCTCCCCATGAAGTAGAGTAGTTTCAAGATACTCAAACTTATCAGGAAGCGATCCCACTAACATCAAAACCAGATCTTCATCATTAAAAGTTACGTCCATATTCATTAAATCAGTTACCAGCTGATTAAAGCTAATAATGTGATCATTCATCGTGGTACCTAGAACATAGTTAAAATGGAACAATCTCTTTTTTATGTAGAGTTTGTTTTGACCACTTTTCTTTAAGAATTTCTCCTCGAGTGCCTTCCATAATTTACTTGCAGAAGTTTTTTTAGAAAATGCATACTTCTACTCTCTAGAAAGGCATGATCGAATTGTACCACATGTCAATCTATTGATCACTTTCCATTCTTGCCCCTCAACATCATCTAGTTTCTCTCATTCAAAAGCAATATCTAGACCCTACTGAAAGAGGGCATCTAAAACCTCACTTTGCCACATGCCGAAATGACTAGTACCATAAAAAAACTCCATCGCAAATCTAGCATTTGTCCCAACATTTCTTACCAAAATTGAAGATGAAGAAGCTATTGACACCGATGTGGATACTTTTGTGTCGTCTGTCATTGCTGCTACAAATTCTGTTTAATAGTTGTCAATACGGAATACCAATTAGCTCAAGGATATTTTTTCTTATGTGTAAAATCAGTCTAAGTTGCAACCACAGAGCATACTAAAATAAACTAAGAGCTCTGATACCAATTGTCGTGAAATTCGAGTTAATTTCCACTAATAATAACAAATTCACCTTGAAAACTATTGCACATGTGACTAGAGTGTAAACATTTATATTAAAAATCACCCCAATGTAGATTCTCAAGAAACAGTGGTAGGATCACAATGATTCCACTTAAAAATCATACTCTTTAGACAAAATTTTATCAAGACAAGTAATTTAATAGTATAATAATTAATAATAACTATACTTGATAATAGTTATTAAATAAATATAAAAGAGAACACTAAAATTTAAAAAGATTCGGCCAATTGTAGCTACGTCTTTAGACACTATTAAAATAATATTTCACTAATTTAAGAAAATATTACAAAAGAGAAAGAAAGAATACAATGTGTTAAATATAGAAGAGGAGACAATTTTGAGATGATTAACTAAGAAGGAGAGGAGTTTTTTTATAACCAAAAACAAATAATACAATTGGCTAAATATAGAAGAGAAGACAATTTTAAAATGATTAACTAAGAGAGGGAGAAGTTCTTTTATAACCAAAGAACTCCCATATTTTGCAAAATCCTAATGTGGGATTACATATTTTGCCAAAAAAACAACACAAATCCCATGCCAGTCCTCTAAAACCTTTTAATCTTGCCCACCTTATAACTTAACCATCTCTATTGCTTAGATATTAGGTTCAGAAGCCTCACATCAACATAACAATTATAGACATGATCCCATCAGAGATATTAATCATGGTTCTAATTTCTTGTTCATGAACAGTGGAATATACTGGCATACTGCCCCTACACTATCAAAATCCTCTCTGCATTTACCATAAGCAAGCGAACAACACTTGCCAAGGCCTGACTACTTGCCCTTAAAGAGTCAAACTACTATAACCCTGAAAATCTTCAGGTGGGAATGTAGTTGATGGTTCCATTAAGATGTGCTAGTCCAACTCAAAACCAAACGGTAAATGGGATGATTTCCTCGTTGAGTGATTGGTTACATGGAGAGATTAATTTATCATCTGCAGCGGCTCAGATTTGCGAAGATTATTTATTCACATACATTTAGCTCTGACTTGTGTGATAATACATATTTGCATCATTTGCCTTGGAAAAAATAACTAATTAGGTATAAAGTTAGTTATCAGAAATAAATGGTGCTTGAATGTCCTCAATGTCCTCCACCTTAATTGAGTGTTGCTCCGGTTTAAGCAGGAAAGCACAGCATAAAGCAACCATCTAAGAAAATTCAACTTCATGATTAATTGAGAGAAACGAAGGAAGAGAAAGGTGTCCAAGAGCTTACCATGCATAAAGATGCAATTACGATGCTGAAGCCTTGGCACTTGAAAGGAGCATCGCTAGATAGGAACCATGCTGATACAACAATTCGACTGATAAGTTTTGCATCAAATGGTTCTGATACTAAACAAAAAGGAAAAGGTTAGTAGTGTCAACAGAACTCACAAGTCAATGGACTCATTGCAAGAGGGGACAACAAACTTGCTATTGCTTGCACACCAGCAACAAATCCTTGTGTCTTTCCCTGTATTGAATCACTTGAAGGCTTAATTAGCCGAGACAAATCATGCACTAAAGAACATGCTTGAAAAAAGGCTGGAAAGGTTTTAAATGCGTATTCCAAGCTAATCTAACTTGAATAATTTCAATTTGACCCAGGAAAGTGCTGTTATATGTAATTTTTCCTTTTGGAATAATACCTTTTTTTTTTTTTTTTTTTTTTTTTTTGCCAACAGCAAAATTTCAAGCAGATTTAAAGTAGACTATGTACAATCCACTGAATTATTAGCCATTACAAGACTTCAGAAACCTGTTTCTAGCTCACATCACTAAAAGTTTGAAATTACAGAAATTTATTAATTCTGCAAACCTGATTTGTTGAGCTTGATGCTTTAGAAATAATAGCGTAAGTCTGCACAAGGATAAGTTTTAGCACATACAAAGCAGTGACAATTAAGCATTCAACTAATTTGAACTGAAAGATAGCACTTACAGAAGGTTTCACAAGGACATCAATGGCTCCAAATGAGGCACTTAAGTAAGCCACCTATAATTGCGATTTTAAAATTGTTTTCTGCAGAATGCTAAAAGGAATCAGAAGCACATAAATACATACCCAAGGTGCCCATGCAAAGCCATAGAATAGCGCCTGCACAAAGAAGAGCACTTTCAAAAACTTCTGTACTTTCCTTCCTTGGACTTATTTTTATTTATGGGAAATAAAGATAACTTACATAAGCTATTGATGCAAGTAAGCCTATGCATAGTATCACTTTATCTCCAACCAAAGGATTGATAAGAGGAAGCACCAAAATCTACAAGCATATCACTTAATGAAGCATTAGTTAAGCTAAATAGTTTCTGCATGCTAGGAAATAGATTGCATAAGAGAATCACTACATGTGCTATTATTTTAGAACTGAGAATTCAATCAAAGATGAACTTAATGACGCTTAGGAAATCACCAATCAAATAATGATGTAATGTCGAGTATAATAGTAAAAATATCTGCAGTTTTCAATTCAATAAATATTTATCATATTTGAAACATAGAAACTCAAAAAAAAAGATTAAAGTAATTGGTTCACCAAGTTGAGATTATAGTTCTATTTCCGGGCATGGGGCAATCCACAAGATTCAAAAAAAAGCACACTAGCTCTTTCAAATTTTGTCAAGGTAATAACAGAACAAGTTAACCTCCAGGAAAAATAAAAATACACCTGAGAACAGATTTCTCCAATTTCCACCATTGATAAAATTTCTGAATATTGATTTTTGCTAAAACCAAATGCTGCCTTTAGATAATACTGCATATGAAATTAGAAATCAATCAGAAAATGTTTTTCCTTTTTTGTATGGTATGGGAAAGTGTGTCACGAAATTTCCGTCAAGCAGAAAACTAAAAAATAAATCACATTGGCAGCATTAAACATAAGCATTCACAATCAGAACATAGATCATTTTGTCGATAAGTACTAACATTTTGAGGAAAGATTTTGGATATTAGTACTGCTTGATAGAGTGCACAACTTTGACACCATGCTTAATCCTTTACTTCTCAATTATTGCCATTTCAGGATTGAATTACAAAAGTTAAATAAGAGAAGGAAAGGATAAAAGTTTCATTTCTACCATGGACTATATTTTTAGTAGATAATTGCTGATATTGTCTCTCTCACATTATAGTTATATTTTCTGCTGCAGATAGAAAATGTTATTTTACTTCGTTCAGTTTCTAAAAGCTTTCTCATGAGCAGTCTGATATTGAAGAGATCAAAATTTGGTTTTAAGAGATTGATGAGTCACTTACAAATAAAACAGTGCTGATGCCGGACATTCCCAACTCATAGAAGAAGGAAACAGATGTAATGCCTCTGAGTGTGTGGCTGAGCATTAACATATAGCTACTTAGCAGGAGGAACTCATAGACAGACTTTCGTAGAATGAAATTACATGGAATGGGAAAAGCAAATGATATTGGAAGATGTATTTCTGTTAAACTACAAGAATACCTGCTAAATACAATTGTTGCTGCATCTTTCATTGATTTATATCGTGTGTGCAAAACCTTTATGATCTTAGTCAAAAAGGTTAAATCTTGATCTCTACTTTGAGCCAGTTCAATTGTCTCAACGAGAAATAATTGCATGTACAGTGGGCAACATACCAAGAGAGCAACCGAAACCTGAAACAGATGATCAATCATTGAGGAAAAAAAAACAATATTGCAGATTGATAACCACTGAAATAGGAAACTGCAGATAGTAAGAATCAGAACTGATAAAAGGAAGTTGGATGGGTATATGACCATCAATTGCCAGAAACTGCATACCACAAATATATATTTTTCGGGAAGAAAACGAGCCAGAAGATTTCCTACGAGATGAGAAGCAGAGAAGAGACCAGTGATCCAACTAAATGCTGCAGCCCTCTTGCCTTCTTTGACAAAATCGGCCTGCCAAAGGAAAGGAAAGATTGATCCCCCTACATTCTCTATTTATGACTTCTTTTCAAAGACCAATATTTCTCACCGCATAGGCTACAGCAATGCAGAATATGCTTCCTTGACTTAGAATATATGAAATTGTACGAAGCACATAGTATGCATACACAGCTCCTCTGGATTGATTCCAGGCAAGTATAGCTGAACCAAACAAACAAATAAAACCAAACAGGGAATTGGATTAAACAAGGAAACATCTTTTTCCTTATTAAAAGGCTCATATCTACTAGATTTTCAGAAGCTTCTTTCTCCACCTAGAGGTATTGGCAGCAAAACATAATAATAATAATAAAGAAATGCATAGGTGACCTCTGCATTATTTGTATTGGTCCCAACAGACATCAATAGGAAAGGTCCACCAATTTTCTCATTGTCATGCTTCTCCAAAAACACTGCTAGACTTGAGCAACTACCTTCAAAAGTATGTTTCATATATGATAATCTCCTCCAAAGGTGCATTGTGTGTCTGTTGGTGTGTGTTCAGACTTCTGGACAATTAGCATATAGTGCATGCTCTATTTTTATATCAACAATTAATGATGTAGAGAGAAACATTTAAGAGCATTAATGTATCATATATGTCACAATGATAAATCAAATCCCAATTCATGGCTAAGGATGTCCATCCAATACATACCAAAAGGAATTATGGATGTGGATACAGTGAGAAGGAGAAATGGTTTGCGCCCATGCTCATCTGCGAGTTGGCCTAGAAGTGGTAGAACCACCATCTTGAAAATTCCAACCACCTACAAGCAATAATATAATTTATGGTTTCAAAATCATAAACAGGAATTATTTCTGCCATACATAATCAAATATCAGTGCTATCTATGCCTTGGAAAGCATCTACTAATCACAAGAATAATTAATAGTTGCCAAGCAGTAAAGCTACAGAAAAGCATGAGTGAAAAATAATACCATCTAGATCAAGTAATGCTTCAAAACATGTCCACACAAGCACAAAGAAAGAATAAAAAAAAAATCTAGTACAAAGGTGCACTGTCAAAAGTGATTCAACTTGTATCAGTCACGAATCAATGGTAAAGGAACCCAAAAATGCAATAACAAAACAAGTGAAAAACTTGTCATTTTTCATCTTGTACTTTCTTGATCCTGTCAAATTTTTTAATCCCCCATTTTTTACACCAACAACACAAGGAAAGCAATGATCAACACATACAATCAAATGAAGCAGCAAAATCTGCTGTATAAAGATAGAAAATTTGAACAAAAATAAACAACATTGCATAAAATTAAAGAAGCCCTATTTTATTTTTCTTTCCTCACTTTTCTCTTCCTCCATTTTCCCACCAGCCAAAGAAACACCCGCCAATCAACTGATTCCAGAAAGCAGTTCAAAACACTATTTCAGAAAGTTAGACAGCAAAATTAAAAAAAAAAAAAAACCCTTTTACTTCATTCTTTCAACAGTACAACACAGAAAGGTATCAAAATTGAGGAAAAAATAATAATTAAAATAGAGAGAGAGAGAGAGAGCAAAGAATTTTTACAGTTTGTTGGAGACCATTAAGATAAATAGCCTCAGAACAAGTAGAATCCCCAGGACACAAAGCTTCGGTAATAACATCAACTAGAACAGAAACAGTCATTTCTTCAGCAACCCAATGAACAGATAGTGGTAACAGCAAGTGAAGCAATGGCCTCAGCTCTCTAAGCCAACTAATGCTACTCTTCCAATCCATTGTCAACTGCAGTGTATGCTTGCAAGTACAACAACAACTTTCTTGAAGCTAGTAGCAACCAACAAAGATTTTTAGTTCAAGACGAAGAAAAAGAGAATATATATAGATAGCTGTATGCATCAAAGAAGAAAGCGATTGATTTTACTTATATATATATATATATATAACTAAAAAGAGAGAGAGAGATAGAAAGAAAGCGACGCATGCTGACTTGCGGTTGAATAAATATAACTGAAGGTGCTTTAAATAAAAACATATGCTGACGGTTAGCTGAGGCGGGAGTTTCAGAATTACAATCTTAGCCAACACATCCGCCCTGCACTTTTCACAATTTGGTCTTTTACCCCTTTTTCCTTTTTTTTTTAAATTAGCACTAAATTTTACGATAAAGACCACAATGACCTCTAAATATTACACTTAGGTTTTTATCTTTTGATAGATCAATAAAAAAAATCTTCTAAGTATTTACAAATACCTTTTTAATATTTTAAATAGTTTACAAATTAATTCTTATTTTTGCATGTAGTTGATTATTTTAATAAGGGTTTATATGAAATTGCATGTAAATAGAGATTAAGATACTAATTTACAAAGTAATTCTAAAAGAACACGAGAGTGAAAGAAGTTGGTATTTCATACCCAGAATCTCCTGGTTGTGGTGCTGGCTTTCTTTTAGGCAATCGAGTACCACCATTTTTCGATTTTTCCCAGTCATTACCCTGGGTGGCAACTCCTCATCTCCACGCTATGTCTTTGTGACTGTAGTTAGTGTGTTATTTAGAGCCCTGAGCTCAAACAAGGTCACGGTTGCTAAAATCTTGGGTGCGCATTAAACCTCGTTGTCTACAATTGTCCTCTTAAACATTGGCTTCATTTAACTCTTTTATAATCGTGGAAATGCTCAAGATCATAATGTTACTTGTGAGCATCCTTATCTTTATATTTTGAACTCCCTAACTTCATCAATTGAGCATAATCTTGACCCTAACTAAAATACATACTTAAACGCGCATATTGGCAATAAATTGATTGTTAAAATCAAAACTAAGGTTGATTTAAGATTAATCAACACATTAATCATGCAAATCACCATTAGTCTCCCCCTTTTTGACTTTGACAATAAATTTTTGAATTATAATTAAAAATCACTAAGTTTTATAATACTTTCCTTTAATTATATACCAAGGAGTTTTGAAAATTCTTCCCCTCAATATATGCTAAGGTGAGTCTAACATGTCAAATATCATCCAGTCATATCAAGTATTTAGTTTCCCCATTTTGTCATTCCATTTATAATTTAAGTATTATCATTATCATTCAAAATGCCAAATTTCTCTCTACCTTTGTCAAAGTGAAAAGAAAGGAAATCTAAAGGGAAAGATACTAAATGAATATTAAATGAAAAGTAAGGATACCAATTGAAAAATAATGAACCAAGTGAAAATGATTGTTTTATAAATAAGTCCATAGTTTCTATAGATTTATAAGAAATAAGGAAAAAATTGAAAATTCATTTTAATTCTTCCTAGTAAGAGTGTACCCATCCTGAGTGGTATTAGAGGTTAAGAGAAGTAAAATTTCAAACTTTATATCATTTATGAACTAAATTGAAAAGATTAAGAGATTAAAATGGGTTTTAAATGAAATTTAGAGGACTAAAATTTTTTGACAATACCATTTTTGAAACAAAATCGAAGTTAGGTGACAAAAAAAATTGAAGTTTGATACCCAAATTGCAATAAATTAGAGTATGGGAGAAGTAAAATTTCAAACTTTCTATCATTATGAACTAAATTGAAAAGATTAAGATATTAAAATGGGTTTTAAATGAAATTTAGAGGACTAAAAAATTTTTACAATACCATTTTTGAAACAAAATCGAAGTTAGGTGACAAAAAAAATTAAAGTTTAGTACCCGAATTGCAATAAGTGTAAGGTTAGGGAACCCCATTTACTTTTAACCTGAGGAAATAGTAGGTCAAAATTATGCAATTTTAAGAATTACGTTGATCATGCAAAGGGTCAAATTCTCTTTGGACAATTTGATGTTTTCATATCTAATGGTAAACAAGTAAATTGTTTTTTTTTTTTTAAATTTATCATTAATTTGCAAATTGTTAACTTTAATTACCCATACACAACTCGAGATCAAACACCTTATGGCACTTAAACCTTAATTGATCTTAGTTTTTTTTTTCTTAAAATAGTCTTTGGATAGCAGGTTGAGATAAAAATTATTATAATAATATACATTGTTAGTATGTCCAAGTTTCATGCAATAAAAGCACCTAATTTTAGCAAATCTATTTTGCTTACCAACATTTGCAAAATTAGTATTTTTATAATGGTTTGTGGCATCCTTAAGCATAAATAATTTAGTATACGCATTTAAATTACAAGAGCAACTATGCACGAATTTTAGAGTTTTTGTGCTAGTGTGTGTGCGCCTTTTTGTGTTACATGTATGTAAGATATTGTTGAGGTTTCATAGCCCTTACTTTAAAACCTTGAGTCTTTGAAACACTAACCTTTAGAGGCTTTCCCTTGGCATTTGGATTCTTAAGACTTTTGATCTTAAAATCTTAAGCTTTAAAGCTCTCACAAGGAATGAGTGTTGAGTTAAAAATAGCCTTAATAAACTTGGGGGGACTTGATGATATAGAAGCTTTATTAGAAAGACCAAGTCCAAATTTCTCATTTGGAAACATTTGAGAACTTAGGAGATTATCAATAGTTTCTTTTCCTTTTTGGAATTTGGAGATGGAGTTTTTGAGTTCTAAAATCTCTTTTGAAAGTATTTCATTTCCTTTCTTAATTTTATCAAACTCATCTTTTAAAGAATACGAAGCTTTCTTTTTTTTTTTTTTTTTTTTTGAAAATAAACAACCAACCAAAGGAAGGAAAAATAAACAAGGCTAGACAAGCTTGCAAACACAGTAACAAAATCAGGGCTAAAAACAAAGCAAACAGGGATTGCTACACATAGTAGCCACAAGGAGAAAGCAAGGAGGAAAAAAAAAATAGACATAAGCTCCTACATTGTAGCACAAAACAAAACAACAAAAACCAACCAAAAAGTTGCTCAACTCAGATGGAGGCCTAGCACATCCTTCAACACAAGCTCAACAAGATGCAGGGGATTATAAGAGCTTATCACTCCCTGCTGGAGCAGATCAGCATTAGTTGCAATCCAATGAGTAACTTTGTTGGCAGTACATTTAATATGGCGAAATCTACTACGCAGACAGTGTATATTTGTAAGACAATTTGCTATGATATCCTCAATAATAGTAGCATATTCCCGGTGACTATTAACAACTCCTAATTCTAACGAATTAACAAGATCATTCCCACAATTTTGGGCGTCAGATTCAATAGTAACTTGTTGTAGCTCATGATTCCTAGCAAAGTAACAAGCTAATCGAAAAGCCTCCATCTCTGCTACCCCAAAAGAAGAACACTTCAACCATCTTTTCCCTATAAATAAAATCTCTCCCTAGTGATCTCTGCAAAAAAAAAAAGCAACATTTCTAGCTTTCTTATGGATGTCAAAGCTTGCATCATAGTTGAGTTTCACCACACCCTGATTTGGTTTGGCCCACTGTTCCACCAAACCCAGTGTTGCACCCAATGTTGCAGAATTTTTGTTAATGAGTTTGGAGTTATATTCCAACCATTCACTCCATTGTTTAGATGCTCTTGTTATCACTATCTTTGGATCATATGAGTTGCTGTTGAATATTTCATCATTTCGGTGTTTCCAAATCTACCAACATATAATGACCGCTAACTCAAGTCTGTTGTTTGATGTATCCATTTTTAGCACCTCTTTCCACTAGGTTATAAAATTCAAATTTTCAATTACCTGGAATCTGAGATTCAGAGAAGACCCGAACCAGACCCGTGAAACCTTAGAGCAGAGAAATAAAGCATGTTCGATAGATTCCTCCCTTTCACCATGCATAGGGCATTTTACATTGCCATGGCAACCACGCTTTACAATGATCCTGGGTAGCCAAAGCATTGCGCAAACATCTCTAAATAAAAGTATCACTTTTATAGGAATTAGTAATTTCCAAACAGTTGACCAATCTTTTTTGGTTAAGATATTTCCACTTAGGTGGCTATTGGGGATTTCCGAGTCATGGCTATTCTGTTTCAATAAGTGGTATCCAGTCTTAACCAAATAGTTGCCTTTTCAATCAAAACGTCATATGAGCTTATCCCCTCCACCACTGCCTTTGAGAGGAATTTGTTAGATAGCTTCTACTTCAGATTGCCAAAACAATTGATGAAGAAGTCTGGTGTTCCAAGATCTTCCAGACGGATCAAGCAGCTCCTTAACTAGAGTAACAGAAGTGTTCACGTTGTTCCCCCTTTGAATTTTAAATTTTGATAAACTCGGCACCCAAATATCTTCCCATACCTGAACTAGTTACCCCGAATATACATTCCAATGGCTTCCTTTATTGATCACCTCTCTACCTTTTAAGATGCTATTCCATAGCCATGATGGATGATGGCCCTTCTTGGCTTCTAAAAAAGAACAGTGGGGGTAGTAAATGCTAACCAAGACTCTAGAACTTTGGAGAGAAGGATTATTAAGTATGTGCCAACTCTGCCTGGCCAGAGGAGCCTGGTTAAAAAGTTCTAATTATGGAAACCCAACCCTCCCACTAATTTGCTATCAGTCATCTTCTTCTAAGCTATCCAATGTATTTTCTTTTTAGTAACATCTTGTGACCACCATAAATTTTGGATCATCTGCTAAAGTTTTCAAATAAGAGCTAGGGGGAGCATAAACACAGACATGATATAGGATGGTATGGCTTGTAGGACTGCTTTTACCATAATTTCCTTCCCTACAAAAGATAGAGAGTTTGCCTTCCACTTTAGAGCTTTCTGTAAAACTTTAGCGCACACAGTGTCACAAAGGTTGACTTTGGATCTTCCCCACATAAATGGAATGCCCAAATATATATTAAGAGTTCTGTCTTCTTTGTAACATAAGAAATCACATATTTGCCTTCTTGTTTGGAAAGGAGTGTTTGCACTAAAGAGGATGCCTAACTTCTGCGAGCTAATTTTTTGGCCAAATGCTGCACTATACAATCCCAATATATCTTTGATTTCATGCGCTTCTTTCGTGCTAGCTTGCCCAAATAGAATGGTGTCATTCGCAAACTGGACATGGGTAAGGATGGGACTTCTACTTTTGATTTTATAACAGTTCAACTTGCTATTTTCCACTCCCTGCATTAACATTCTAGACAACACATCAGATATGAGGATGAAAATATACGGTGACAAAGAATCCCCTTGTCTTATGCCTCTGGATGGACTGAAAGAAGATTGAACATTGCCATTTATCACTACAGCATAGCTCACTGTGCGAATACATTCCATAGTAAGCTCAATCCATTTCAGGGAGAATCTTATACGTTGCATCACCTTCTAAATAAACACCCAATCCACTATGTCATAGGCCTTTTCTATATCTAATTTAAGGGCCATATTAAATCTCTTACTGTTATTCTTGATTTCCAGACCATGAAATGCCTCATGGGTAATAATGATATTATCAATAATACTACGATTTGGAATAAATGCTGATTGGAAAGGGGAGATGAATTCCTCTAGCCATGGGCGTAATCTGTTTGCCATTAGTTTTGCTATAATCTTATAGGTAAAATTACAGCAACTAATAGGCTGAAAATCAAAAAAAAAATTTTGGATATTGAATTTTAGGAACTAGAGCAATGTGGGTTCTATTATGCTCTAGGGGAATTTTATCTGATATGAAAAAGTCTTTAACGAGCTGCACAATATCTTCCTTATCGGTCTCCCAATTCTCTTGAAAGAAAGCCCAAGGGAAACCATCTGGTCCAGTGGCTTTGAGTTTACTCAATTGGTAGGTTGCCATTTTTATTTCCATCTCAGTAACGTATGTGAGTAATCTGTGATTAATTTCCTCTATAACAAGAGGCATAATGCTATATCTATGACTAGAGAAGAGATTACAGTTTGTTCCCTTTTGTACAATTTCTGAAAAAAACTTGCTGCTTCTCTGCTAATTGCTCCTTCCGATGAAATCTTGCCCCTTCTTCATTCTTGATCTTAACAATTTTATTCCTTTGTCTCCTTTGGATAGATGAAATATGGAAGAAACGAGAATTTCTATCCCTCTCTTTGAGCCAGGTGATTCTTGACCGTTGAAGCCAATACATTTCCTCTTGCTTTCATAGTTCTATCATTTTTTGCTTGAGTTGCTTCTCCTCCAGCTTAGCATTTTCCATTATATCACCTTCATTTATCTCATTGACTCTAGCTTTCAACATATCGATATGCTTCTTTAGATCCCTAAATCTTTCTTTGCTCCACTGTCATAAATGGGTTGCACAAGCTGTCAATTTTTTTTTTGTTATGTCTCCTCTTGTCTCTTGTTCCCAAGCCTTCTGTATTATTTGTTTACACATTGCATCACTATGCCATTTTTGTTCAAATTTGAAAACTCTTTTATTCTGTCTCTATTTCTTCTGCATCTAGATTATCAACGGCCTATGATTCGATGCCCTAAATTGTTGATGAATGACTATACCATCTTGAAACAAAAGCCTCCAGTCTGGAGTAGCTAATGCACAGTCAAGTCTTACCATGATTCGATCA
This sequence comes from Mallotus nudiflorus, assembly GCA_947683625.1. NCBI lineage: Eukaryota > Viridiplantae > Streptophyta > Magnoliopsida > Malpighiales > Euphorbiaceae > Mallotus > Mallotus nudiflorus. The sequence goes on along the minus strand of CANTUR010000479.1, from coordinate 374,797 downwards.
TTTGCTTGTTGGCGATTATGCCAGGTGAAACGAGGTCCTTAAAAATTAAGTTCCATGAGCTCGCATCTATCCATCAACTCGCTTAGTTTTGCTGCTTCAATCCAATTATACCTCATACCTCCAATCTTATCTTTTGGGTCTATATAACGGTTAAAATCACTAGCGATTAACCAAGGAAGACTATTAGGCAAACTCAAATTTCCCAACTCCTCATAAATAAAATCTCGTTCTCTCCTGTCCGACGGCCCGTAGAAACTTCTGAAGTGCTGTATGAATCCCGTATTTACCGTAGCAACTATGAAATACCTAGTTTTCTATCAAATTTGGATTAGCCATTCATTCTTCCACCAGTTCGCCAACCCTCCAGATCTACCATTTGGTTTGACGTATTCACCATGATTAAATTTATTTCGCAACCGAAGAGAATCTAGCCGGTGATTTCCTTGTTTGGTTTCAATGAGGAAAACCATTTGGGGACAATGAAAGTTAATCAGATCTCGAAGAGATTTCTCCATCATTTGATTTCCAACTCCCTGACAGTTCCACACCAAGACGTTCATTGACTTAAGTATTAATCGCCGACGTTGGAGCTAGGAAACACAAGGATCTACTCTTAATGCAGAGAGATAACTCTAGATCTACTCTTAATGCAGAGAGACACTCCATTGTTATTGAATATCAAGCTTTCAAATTATAAGATAGTTTTTCATTTGAGTAACTAACATTTTGAAAATTGTAGTTTCAAATGCTCATAAAAACTTTTTGGTTAATGTTGAAAGGTTTTATTTGTACAGCTTTTTCTTTGAAAGCAAGTTTTGACATTTTAAGGATGAGCTTCCCTACCTACATCACAACTACTATTGTCCCCATTATCCGCATTTCCTTCACATATAACAACACATTAGGGAATAAAAATAAGTCCAAATTATCCATTACATTCTCCACCAACATATCTAAGCCCATTATATCATCAACGATGAAGCCCTAATGTTGAAACATCAACTGCATTTTTATAAACATTTAAATTTAAATTTAAAATAACTAAAATGCACTAGCACTCATCACTCACATGTTATGGATTAAAAACATTTTTTAGAATAAAATAAGCACAAGCAAACAATGGCCTTAATGTGCTACAACACAATAACATAAATCATTAATGCAAACAAACAATAATAGAGACAAAAAGAAAAAGATGCTTACATTTTTAATCCTAGAAGTTATTTCATTTTTATTTTATTTTTACAATAAAATTTTATAAATTTTAAAAACTCTTTCCATTAGTTTTATTCATCAACAAATATAATTTTTCTTAATCAACCTTTTAAAATTATTTTTTTATATTTTAACCCTAAAACTATAAAAATATTTTATTTTTTAATATTTTAATAAATAATATTTTTATTGATAATTTATTTTATTATTTAATTTTCATAAAAAACTACATAATTCACTAAATTAATATAAAAAGTAATAATATAATTTTCATAAATAACTATATTTTAATTATTTTATTTATATTAATGTAGGCGGTGGGGCTAGATGTGTATCCAAGTGTTGGCGACCATAACACTGTGTGAGCACAAGAGCCATTAGGAAATAAAAAATGGACTTGGGGCTAAAAATGGAGATGGAGTTGCAACCGAGATAAAATCCTGGACAAATTGTAGAGCAACTGGATTCCACGGAGGTTCTTAGAAACCGCCATCAGAGATCGAGTTTAAAAATTCGGTATGGGCTTTTGGAATGCCCATCCAACCTTACGGCTAGCCTCTGTATGTATTTCGTATTTTATTACCTTTGATTATTAAATTATTTCCTTATTTTAACGTGGATTGCAATAATTTTCAATTTTATATTTTAGTTCAAGTTTGCACATTAGTTTCATTTCATGTTTATACAAAGCAAATAATAAAAATTTACAACCACACATTCCAAATAAATAGGCAAAAGGGATTAAGGATTACAACATTTTGTACAAAAAAAATGTAAAGTAAATGAAAAATAAACCATATATAAACCAAAAATAAACTAAAAGTAAAATAATTAATTATATAAATAAAACCTCTCAAGAATTAATTAATGGAATAATTATTTGATAATTAAACATTACCAAATAATCCTACAATAAATATAGGTTAATCTCATCTTGCAAGATAACAACATTATTTACAAAATAATATTCATAGCAAAAAAAAAAAAAAAGAAATAATATCATAAAATAGCCTCATAACTAACATAATAATCATCATTCAATAAAAAAAGATTAAATGACACTGTAACCATACATAAACTCAACATATATAACAAGATAAACACAAAAATATGTAAAAATATATCAAATAAACATTACAAATCAAAGTAGAATGGTGCAGGATTCTGACGAAGCGACAATGCCTCTTATTACCAAGAGGCGTCTCTTCAACAAAGACAGAGACATACTACATTTTTTAAACGCTAAGAAACTCAAATGTTCATACAAATAAATGAAAATAGAGATGAATATACTAAGATTAACAATCAATACTTAGTATTTTAGGCAATCATACTTCATATATGACCTTATTCATATAATAAACTCAAAAGACAAGCAAAAGGTAATGAAACAAAGCTTTTAATAAAATAAAAAGACTCAAAGATTAAAGACAAGAGGTTCTCACTAGTTAGGATGAGCTTGATGCACCTAACTGAGCTCTTAGAGCTTGATTGATCATCTTGATTCCTTAGAATGCAAAGAAGCCTTCATTCTTCTCAAAAAATGAGGTCTTTTGGTTCAAAATCCCCTTCTTCCTTCCTCTTCTTCCTCTCTTTTCTTTTTCTCTTTTCTCTGTGTTTTCTCTCTATTTTTAGCTTTAGAAGCCTTCTTTTTTCCCGTCTCTTTCATGTCCAAAAAATCCTTAAAAGTCTAAAAGTCCCTCCCCCAAGGTCCTCTTCTTTTTCCTTCCTTTTTGATTTCCTTTTAAGCTTATCCTCACCTTTTGCTTTTCCCAAGTCCTAACCAAAACCACTCTCACCTTCTCCTCACCATTCCCTATGCCCTCTCTCTATTTTTTCTCTTTTTTTTTCTTTAGTGTTTAAACATGCCTCAAATTAGAGGTAGGTAGGCCTCAACTACTGCCATTAATGACATTTAATACTGCAGTTGGTAGATATGAAGAGCATCTCATCGATGCCCAAGGTGAAAAGGTGACGCCTCTTCATTGAGGCAATCACCTTTTCACCCAGCCAAGTTTGGGCCTTTGGGCAAAAAAGTGATGGGCTTAAGCTTAGGCTTGGTGTTTGGGCTTGAATTCAGTGTTTGGGCTTGAATTTGATGTTTGGGCTTAAAGGCTTAGTGTTTGGGCTTTTGAGTCCATTTTAGAGAGGTTTCAGGTTCTCTTGCATTCAAAACTCATACTTTTTCATTATTGGGCTTTCATTGTGGGCCGGTTATACTAAAGGTGTCCATAGTTTGCCCCTTTGGTTTTTCAAAAAATTAAATTTTCTAAAAATAATTTTTTAAAAAAGTAGCATGCACATAAAATAGATAAAAGATAAGAATGACGTACTTGACCTTCGAGTTTCACTCAGGCCGTTAGTCTTGGGAATTCAAACCCAAGAGGTTGAACTTTAATTCTTGAAATGTGACCGTGATCCTCGGGTTTTCCTAATCTGATCAGCCACTCATTATAAATTTATCATGAATCTTGAGCATGACCTAATCTTTACTCAGTAGAGATAAAAGAGAAACATACTCGTGTTCCTTGGGTTAAGCTAACTCGATAAGCTACTTATTATAAATTATTGTGAATCTTGAGTATGGTCTAATCTTCACTCAATAGAAAGAGATGAGATGTAACTGTTTTCCTCAAGCATGGCCTGATCAGTTACTCATTGGAAATTTTTCATGAATCTCGAGCATGGCTTAATCTCCACTCAGTAAAAAGAGATGAAATGTAACTGTGTTCCTCAAGCATGGCTCGATCAGTTACTCATTATAGTTTTATCATGAATCTTGAGCATGGCCCAATCTCCAATCAATAAAAAGAGATGAAACATAATTATGTTCCTCAAGCATGGCCCAATCAGTTACTCATTATAAATTTATTGTGAATCTTGAGCATGGCCCAATCTTCACTTAGTAGAAGGAAAATGCACTTTGGGAATTCAAACCCGATTAGACACCTCCTGATATGTGCACTTTGGGGATTCAAACCTGACCAAACGCTTGTTCTTCCATGGACTTTAGGGATTCAAACCCAATCAGATGCTTGTTCTCTTATGCACTTTGGGGATTTAAACCTGACCAGATGCTCTCACGCACTTTAAGGATTCAAACTCGACCAGATGCTTGTTCTTTCATGCACTTCGAGGATTTAAACCTGATTAGATGCTTCTTCTTACTAGTACTTTGATCAAACTATCTTAGTAAACAAATATGGGATAAGAGGAGGGAATAATATAGGAAGCCATATAACTATGCAGGCGTTAAGTGAAAAAACACAAATGCATGCGTCAGACAAGAACACACAATAAAAACCATATAGCCACATGGGCATTAGGCGAGAACAACAATAACAAATAGCCTTAGGGGAATCTAGTAAGACTAATAAATAAACAAAAACATGCATTAAATAAGATCAAACAAAAAATGCCATATAACCTTTCAGGTGTTAGGCAGATGAAATCACAATATGCCATATAGTCGCATGGGCATTAGGCGAAATCAACCAAAATAAGCCATGTAGCCTTTAAGGCATCAGGCTAAACAAACAATAAACAAAACATGTATTAAACAAAGACAAACAAAAGGTGCCATATAGCCTTTGGGGCTTTAGGTAGAGGCATTTAAACAAATAAGTTAGAATAAGATTAATTTAAGACAAGTCGTGTAGCCTTACAGGCATTAGGTGAAATTAACAAAGCAAGACTGCATCCCATGCATCAGAGCTAGCCCACTCTAAAAACACATCTAAAATATTCAACGATGATGTATGCATGATCATGGTCTTTGGAAATCCTCAAAGTAATGTGATAATATAAGTTCATGTGGTGTGTGCAACATTTGTAGAAGACATGCATTATTCTAAAGTGCACATGTATAAGATGTCAAAATAATTATTATAAAATTTTTATGTATGCGTGAGCTAAGAGAAAATAAGAAATCTTAAATGATTTAGCCAAATGCCTTTTCTATTTAAAGCTAATTTTAGGGAACTGATCATTCTTCCATTAAAAAATCTAAATCCAAAAGTTGAATCTATATAAATGGAATAGAAATTAAGACCCTTTCATGATCAATTGAGATTATGATGACAATAAATGCCCCTAGCTTAGTTGCTTCCTTAGAATACTTTATTATCATATGACGGTTGTGCTTGACCCTTAGTGTGGAAGAGACTCTATTTGAAAACTCTATTACTCATAAGACTCATCTCATCTAAAAAATTACCCCCTAGTTAAGGATTTGATAAACTCTCTCACTTTCGCACCATCTAGTAGAATCTTATGATCTCTTGAACTTCTCTTTTTAGAATGAAAATGCAACCAATTTTATTTTATATTCCCTCTTTTGCCTAAGTCGCTCCTTTTTTAGGAGTTTTTTTACCTAGTTGGGTCTTTCCTTTTTTCTTTTTGTTTCCCCTCTTTTGCCTAAGTTGCTCCTTTTTTAGGAGTTTTTGAACCTAGCTAGCTAGTTGCAAATTTATGGTGATGGTCGACCACTTTTGTTATGCTTGATGTTCATGTTGTCACTTTAGTTGCTGATTGCTCTTACTGTTGATTGTCGGATGTTGATGTGACTCATATTTTTAATTGTTGCAAAACATATGAGTCCATGTTTAACACTTCACATGCTAACAATATGTCAGTTATAATTATCTTCATATGATTACTCCTTTATTATAATTAGGTATGCCGCGTTATGCTTGTTACTGATAAGCCCTTTGCGGGTTTTCTAACCAACTATTTTTTTAGCTCACAATTAGTGAGAATTTTATTTGAGAATAAGGACTTTCTAATAATTTATTAAAATTGACTTTTCAAATGTTGGTGGCACAAACAAAGATTTCTCTTTTCTTTCCCCACAATCTCCTTCCTTTTTCTTTTTCGTTTTTCTTTTTTCTCTTTTTTCCATTTTTTATTCTTTCATTGAATGTGCCTAGAGGAAAGTTTTAAAGTCAATTATGATATTTCAGTCCTCTCATTTTATGGGGTTTTTTTTTCAAATATCTCTCTCATTTAAGTGTAAGATTGCATGCACAATTATAATAAATTCATACTCATGTAAATTAGACAATCAAACATTCATTAGCATTAAAGATAAGATGGTGCAGTAAAATATGGTTCTAAGTTATTATAGCCTCAACTGATAAACAACTACTCATGAATATCTAAATTCAAGTCAGCTTCAACTTACACTTCGAAGTGGTACAACTCTTTAAAGTCTCTTATGCCCATGTCCTTTAATTTATCGGCTAGAGGTGGAATGCAGGCTTCTATGGCTATTACCAATTGATCCGACTCTGCAGATTTGTGCTTCATTTAGGCCAACTTCCCTCTCCTTCTCTTTAAAAAGCTTATGAAAGGTTCATCTAATCCTTGAGTTGTATCTTATAGCTCACGAAGAGAAATTTTGAACTAAGAGTTTAGCCCAAACTATTTGATGAATCTTGAACACAGCTCCTTATAGTCTTATTGGACATGTGCATCCAAAGTGTAGTATCATTGGACATTAGCTCCTTCCAAGGATAATGGAAATTATTTGATAATTTGAGCTTTTGACAACCCAGTGGCCTTCATGTAAGTGACATACTACTTCAAGTGTAGATGAGGATCATCAATGCCAGAGTATTTTTTCATATTTAAAAATTTATTCTTTGGGGCTAATGGTTCTTCCTCCTTTAAATCTAGATCTAGCTTGATAAAGTTAGGATTGAATCCATGTTTTTTCAATGCAATCTGCAGTTTATCCATTTGCCTTTGCATATCTTTCATTCATTCTGACTTTGTTGGATCTATTAATGCTTTCAATTTTTCTTTGAATTACTCACCAACAACAGTTCTAGTTTCAACGTCTACTCCATTTATAGGCATCTTTCTTATCATTTTCGCAAATATGTCCCTAACCATTTGTCACATGTCATCCCCGATTTCTTTCAATAGTTTTTTGTTAAAAGCTTCAATATCAAAATTAGGGGGTCCCGCCATCCTACTCTCTTTGTTAAGTGATCTCAACTGTTTAATTGGATCCTTGATATTAGTGGGCTAGATTCCTTTGATCTACTTCCAAACAAGAAGAGGTTTATGGCTAGGAAAAATACTTTTTTTTTTTTGATAGTTGCAATGAATGTCATGTATGCATGGAATGCAAGAATTTTTTTTTTTGAAAATTAAGATGAATGTCATGTATGCATGGAATGCAATATTTTATTTTGAAAATTAAAATAAATGTCATGTATGCATGAGATGCAAGATTTTTTTTCTTTTGAAAATTAAAATAAATGTCATGTATGCATGAGATGTAAGATTTTTTTCTTTTAAAAATTAAAATGAATGTCATGTATGCATGAAATGCAAGATTTTTTTTCTTTTAAAAATTAAAATGTAAGTCATGTATGCATGAAATGCAAGAATTTTTTTCTTTTAAAAATTAAAATGTATGTCATGTATGTATAAGACGCAAGTTCAATAAAAAATAAAATCAACATATACTCTATTTACACATAACAATAAGAAAAAAAATATAAAGCTCTCAAACAGTATCTCCACCCTTATTTCTCCCACACACGTGTTCATTAGTGAGTTCCTTGTCCTAGGATTGTTATTCTAGGTTTTAATTATCTGTAGGGGATAATAAAACCAATGGATGCAAGATAATTCTCAAGATAGTTTTAACAAGTAGCAATTTCTTTAAATAATTTCAAAGTCCATTTTAATGGGCCAAGAATGACATGAAAGGCCCACCTTGTCAAGATCCATTTATAATAGGCTAAAATAGGCATGAGAGGCCCATATTGGCAAGGTTTGTTTATAATGGCCTTAGGCCTTATTCAAAGAATTACCATATGACATTAAACATATACATTTGGGAAAATTCTAATGGAAATTATTAAGTCATTACATGAGCTGAGTCTCGGGTAATAAGCTTCGGCTCCCATAGATATATACCTCTATTACGTCTCCCCATTCAAGGGTCTGTGCAACATGGATAAGTACGTGCTATAAGTTACAATAATCAAATACTCCACCACCAGGTTTGAGTGAAACACAGGTAGCAAAGCAAAGACTATTATCAGTTTATTTAGGACTTGATGTGCACATTGTTGGAAACATGTAGTGAATGCAAAAATTTACAAAGGAAATAAGAAAATAATCAAAGATGATAAATTATGAAATACTTAGAATCAATTTCTTTATCCTTAGTGAAGTCACCATTGTAGGCGGCGGGGCAAGATATGCACCCAAGTGTTGGCAACCATGACACTATATGAGCTCAGGGCCCACTAGGAAATATAAAATGGACTTGGGCCCAAAATGGAGATGGATTCGTCACTTGGATAAAAGTTAGGACACACTGTACAACAACTGGATTTCATGAAGGTTCTTAAAAGCCATCATCATATATCGAGTTTGGAAACTGGGTATGGGCTTTTGAAATGCCCACTCAACCTTGCGATTAGCCTCTATGCGTGTTTTATATTTTATTACCTTTGATTATTAAATTATTTCCTTGTTTTAACGTGGATTGCAATTGTTTCCAATTTTATATTTTAGTCCAAGCTTGCACATTAGTCCCATTTCATGCTTATAGCCCTATATACATCATAAACAAAACAAATAATAAAAATTTACAATAATACATTCCAAATAAATAGGCGAAAGGGATTAAGAATTACAACATTTTGTATAAAAAAATATAAAATAAATGAAAAATAAACCATACATAAACAAAAAATAAACCAAAAGTAAAATAATTAATTATACAAATAAAACCTTTCAAGAACTAATTAATAGAATAATTATTTGATAATTAAACATTACCAAATAATCCCTGCAACAAATACAGGTTAATCCCATCTCGCAAGACAACAATATTATTTACAAAATAATTTTCAAATGATATTCATAGAAAAAAAAAGAAATGATATCACAAAATAGCCTCATAAATAACACAACAATCATCATTTAATTAAATGATTAAATGACACTGTAACCATACATAAACTCAACATATATAACAAGACAAACACAAAAATATGCAAAAATATATCAAATAAACATTAAAAATCAAAGCAGAATGGTGCAGGATTCTGATAAAGTGGCGACACCTCTTCAAAGAGTTGTTGCCTCCTGACCAGGAGGCAATCTAAAATTGCCTCAACACAAAGGCGCGACACCTCTCATAAAGGTGTCATCTCTTCAATAGAGATAAGGACGAACTACATTTCTTAAATGCTAAGAAACTCAAATGTTCATGCAAATAAACGAAAATAGAGACGAATATACTAAGATTAACAATCAATACTTAATATTTCAGGCAATCATGCTTAACATATGACCTTATTCACATAATTAACCCAAAAGATAAGTAAAAGGAAATTAAACAAAGCTTTTAATATAAAAAGACTTAAAGTTTAAAAACAAGAGGTTCTTACTGGTTAGAATGAGCTTGATGCACCTAACTGAGCCCTCATAGCTTGATTGATCAACTTGATTGCTTGGAATGCAAAGAAGCCTTCTTTCTTCTTAAGAAATAAGGCCTTTTGGTTCAAAAATCCTCTTCTTCCTTCCTCTTATTCCTCTCTTTTCTTTTTCTCTTCTCTCTGTGTTTTCTCTCTGTTTTTAGCTCTAGAAGCCTTCCTTTTTCCTCTCTTTCACATCTAAAAAATCCCCAAAAGTCCAAAAGTCCCCCCATAGTCCTCCTCTCTTTCCTTAATTTTTTTCCTTTTAAGTTTATCCTCACCTTTTGCTTTTCCTAACTCCTAACCAAAACCACTTCTAGCTTCTCCTCGCCATTCCCCATGCACTCTCACTGCTTTTTTTCTCTTTTTTTTTTCTTTTCTTTGGCATCTAAAAATGCTTTAAATCAGAGGCATTTAGGTATTAACTATTGTTATTAATGACATTTAATGCTGCAGTTGGTGGGTGTGAAGAGGCGTCGCCTCATCGATGCCCAAGGTGAAGAGGCAATGCCTCTTTGTTGAGGTGTTCACCTCTTCACCCAGGCCAAATTTGGGCCTTTGGGCCAAAAAGCGATGGGCTTGAGCTGTTTAGGTTTACTATTTGGGCTTGAATTTGGTGTTTGAGTTTAAAGACTCAATGTTTAGGCTTCTGAGTCTATTTTAAAGAGGTTTCAAGCTTTTCTTGCATTCAAAACTCATACTTTTTTTATCATCAGACTGATTAAACTGAAGGTGTCCACAATTAACAATCACAAATAAAATTAATTAAGCATTTTTAATTATTTTTAATATATATGTATAATTAATATACGATAAATAAATAAATATTTTTATATTTAGATAAAATCAATCCATTTTATCAGCATTATAATTTATGTTATATTTCAAATAATTGTTTAACTCAATTGGATTTGAATTAGACAAAATAATTTAAACAAAATTTCTTTAAATTCAAATATTTACAACAATTATTTGAACAATCAGATAAGTAAACATTTTTCTCTAATTAATAATTTTATTTTTTTATTGTAAAATATAATTAATTTAAAATGAAATTTGTCTCATCATTCAAAAGTAATTTCTTTTACCTATAAGATTTCTCTCTGGCAATATATATGACATATAATTTTATTTAATTTTTAGTTTATTTGAACTATTTTTTTTTTTTGAAAATTTTCAATTTACTTTTCAAATAGTATTTTAAATTTTCTTACACTACTTTAATAAATTATGTAGTCAGTATGAAAATTAAATAATAAAATAAGTCTTAAATAAAAATAAAAATATTAATTACTTAATATTAAAATAAGATATTTTTGTAGTTTTAGGACTGAAAATGTAAAAGATAATGTATAATTTTAAAGATTCGCTAATAAAAAAATATTTTGAGTGACATATAGAACTAATGAAAATTGTTTTTAGAACTTATATAACTTGATTGTAAAAAAAATTGCTTGTAGAACTTAATTATAAAATTAATATAATTCCTAGGATTAAAATTGTAATTATCCAAAAAAAAAAGTTAAGTAAAGTAACGTTCCTAGGTCCACCACTTTTTGCAACTTTCACCACCTCAAAAATATTAAAGTAACAAAAAAGAAAAATACACAAATAAGATTGAATTTAAATTAATAACGATGTAATCGAGCTGAATCGAATTGAAATATTATCAAATTTGAGTTTGACTCGATTAAATAATTTATATATTCGAACTCGACTCAATTAATTAAATAATATTTTTAAATTTGTAAAAATATATTTTTTAAAATATTCAAAATCGACTCGAGTTTAAAATTGAGCTCGAGCTCGACTCAATTTATAAAGATATATTTATAATTATATTAAAATAAAAGGATAAAATAGTAAATATATATAAGCTCGACTTGAACTTGATTAAACTCACGAGCCTATTGAGTCACGTATTTAGGAGTTTGAACTTGATTCAATAGTTTACTCGAGTAGTTCGAGCTTGAGCTGTACTCAATAATAATTGAGTCGATTTCAAATTTTTTCGAGTTAATTTCAAGTAGTTCGCGGATTAGTTTGGCTCGGTTGCACCCTATTTTTCAACATGTTGGATTGACTTCAAACTTAGTTTACAGCACTTTTGGATTTAGAAAACTCAATAACTTTTATGGTTAGAAAACATAAGTGCAGATTGAGACTTAGGAATGATTGTTAGATTTAAGGGACAATAACAACTAGGGATTTGGTTTATTCTTTTAGGTAGTAGAACGCCTAGGAATTTGATTTGATGAGGCCATGTAGCATCTAATCCATTTTAGGCTTTCATATTTTATTTGGGGATAAGGTGCAAATTGCACCCTCAAATTTATTTGGAAGTTTACATTTATCCTTTTTGTTTTTTAGTCCTATTTGGACCTTAATCTTTGAAAATTCAAATACATTGGACCCTTCTTTGAAATGTTGTTACAATTAAGTCCTAAAAATCAAAATAAAGTTTAACTTTAATGTTAATTAATAAAAATTAGTTAGAATAACAATGCAAATTGTTGAAATTGATTTCAAAATATATATTTATGAAGTTTTTAAATTTTTAAGTTAATAGAAATATATTTTGTTAATTTTTAGAAATCTTAAAAATAAAAAAATGTTTTCTGTAAATAATTTTTTTTAAACATTTAATACATTTAAAAATAAAGAATTAAAAATTTCCATACATGCAATAATTTTTTTTAAAAATTTTAAATCTGTAAAAAATTTTAAAATTTTAAAAAAATTATTAAGTATATAAAAATTATTAATTTTTTTTGAATATATATATTACATAATTGTAAAATTTTTATATTTTTTTAAAATTTATAGATCTTTAAAAAATATTTTTCACTTTTTTAAATTTTTAAAAATGATTTTTTTTGAAAATTCTTAAAAACTTCATGAATATATATTTTGAAACTCATTTCATTAATTCTCATTGTTATTTGAACTAATATTTATTAATTAGTATCAAAGTTAAATTTTAATTTGATTTTTAGGATTTAATAACAATATTTTTTTTTAAAAAAAGGTTCAATATAATTAAAATTTTAAAAATTAAAGTTCAAATGGAAAAAAAAAAATATAAAGGTAAAATGTAAATTTCAGAATAAAGTTAAGGGTGCAATTTGTACCTTATCTCTTTAATTTTTTAACCTTCATACTCTTTTAAATGGTATATGGTCAGAATTACTAAAACACGTAATATCAAGAAAAATAAAAGTACAAAATATGAATTAATTCTTTTTTTTTTTTAAATTTCCAATTGTAATTTTATGGTAATATATTTTTTATTTATTAAAATTTATGGTAATATATTTATATATGTATTTTTTACAAATTATTTATTGCTTTATTTTCATAACATAATAAAATATACAATTTTATAAAATATATATATATATATATATATATAGAAATATGGAATTATACCCGCGCTGGATATAGAATAGTTTACACTAAAACCGATGCATCTATTGAGGCCTGATGGCAAAAATTCCGCACTTTTTACATTTGAATAACATGAAATGCAAAAATGCAGGGCCAAAACAACATTTACAACAACTTATAAAAAAAAAAAAAAACAACATTTACAACAAAACAAATACATCAATTTTACAGCTGAGTGGATGCTGGATATTTACACCATTTGCCTTCGAAAATCTATTTAATTGTCAGTTAAAAGTGGTGCTTCAATGTCTTCCTCTGAATTCTCTGTTAAGTAGTCTTCGTCCGGTTTAAGCATGCAAGCAAAGCACAGAGCAACCATCTAAGAAAGCAAAAGAATTTATGATTAATAATTGATCAGTTGAGAACAAGAGGAAAGTGCACATCAGTGGCTCAAGACACAGAAAGAGAGATGTACGGGCTTACCATGCATAGAGATGCAACTATGATGCTAAAACCTTTGCAGTTGAAAGGAGCATCGCTAGACAGGAACAGTGCTGATATAACAACTCGGCTGATAAGCAAAAGTAATAGAGAAACGATTCTGATACTAGATCAACAGAGGAAATGAAAACTGGCAACTCACAAGTTAATGGACTCATCACAAGTGGGGATAACAAGCTTGCTATTGACTGCACACCGGCAACAAACCCTTGTGCTTTTCCCTACATCGGTGGTAAGCCATGCAGAAGAAATTCAGAGATTTACAAGATGGTGGAGAAGTAAAGAATAGTGCTAGTCCTAACCTGAAAATAGAATTAGGATACCTGAACATTGTAATTTGGTCAAAAATATTTTTACTTGTGTGGCAAAGTTTGGCTACATTAGCATGCTGCTTTCTATAAAATCAGCATATTGGTACCAAGTTACGGTAATTAATTGAAATCCAAGTCTGCAGGCTTATCCTGATTATAACTTGTGTTGAATACTTAGTCTGAACATACAGAATCTAAATTTCACATATTAAGGTTTGAATAAGATTTCTAGCATGAACAAACGATTGAAACATTTCGTAGAGATCCATGAATCCAAATAGAAAGTAAAATAGCTGAAACTTATCACATTAGAGACTGGCAGTGTTATTACCTGATTTGTTGAGCTAGATGCTTTCGAAATGATAGCATAAGTCTGCGTGTAAAAAAATTTCAGACATATTGAAGCAATGAACATTAAATTTTGTGAATAATCAATAATTGAATATCATTTTCCACAAGAAAGTGATTGTATGGTACTTACTGAAGGTGTTACAAGGACAAAAATGGCTCCAAATGAGGCACTCAAGTATGGCACCTGCAGTTGGCAACAAAAGTGTGCTTTAAAACTTGTCCCAAAAAGCAATAAAAAAAAGAATGCTTAATCTCAAATAGCCAGGAATTGGTTGAATTCTTGAGTTCAAAACTCATTGATGACATGAAATTAAAGTAAAACACTTTAACGCATATTATCAACAAGAGGGACAGCGATTCAGAAAGAAAACTAGTAGAGAAATACTGCATTGCCTGGCAAAATTTATTTTCTAGAAATGGTACTTGTCCCAGATAAATGTCAGAGATTTTGCCATACATGTTGCAAAGAGCATTTACTTCCACTCTAAATCTTAAGATAAATATCTTGAAGTTGTTACATAGCATCAACGAAGCATGAAAAGCTTTAATTTGCAGCAAGGCCATGAAAGAAATCATAAAAGCCAAAAGTTCAAAAAAATCCATGTAAATACATACCCAAGATGCCCATGCCAATCCATAGAGGAATGCCTGCTCAAAAGGAATTAGAGTTAATATTCTTGTCCATTCTATTCTTCACGTGTGTGCTTGATTTTGTGAAAGTGGATTCAGGGAACAAAACTTACATAAGCAATTGACGCAATTAAGGCTAGACATAGTATCACTTTCTCACCAACCAATGGATTGATAAGAGGAAGCACCAGAAGCTAAAAAAACAAAACCACATGATCCAACATATGTTAGGCCAAGAAGTTTCTGTAACAAGATAATATAGTGTCTTTTAGAAGTCAAGAACCAAATCAAGAGGAACATAACAATAGAACAATAGGCTTATAATTAATTTCAACACTACATTAAGTTAGCTACATGGCTTAAAATTAAATTTAACACTACACTGAGTTTAATCATGTTATTAACTCCAACAAAAAATACCTGAGAAAAAATTTCGCCCATTCCCACCATGAGTAGAATTTCAGAATATTGATTTTTGCTAAAGCCAAATACTGACTTGAGATAGAACTGCACAGGCATAGCAAGGTAGTCAGGAAATTTAACTCAATGAAAAAGCAAATAATAGCTGGTTCACAAGCATCATTATTTACAATTAGCACTGCCACCCCTGATTCAAACAACATAGTAAGCTAGCATTTCTCCATTCAAAATACAGGCAATGGTGATGATTTACATGCCTACTTTATAGGAACCACATAATTTAGCATCTATTCTCAAACAAGTGTTCAGCAAAAGTCCAGGACGGAGAAAAAAAGAATATTCCAATATTTTTCAAGTCATGAACAATGATGCCACACAATAAATGGTGCGTCTATTTTCTTCATTTGGAAGAGAAAATGTGTATTCAGCAAGGACTTTTGAGCCCTAATCCATAATGATCAAGTTTAATCAGGTTTCGCATAAAAGAATATGTCAGGACTTACAAATAAGACAGCGCTTATACCGGACATTCCCAACTCGTAGAAGAATGAAACAGAAGAAATGCCTCTTAGTGTAGGGCTGAAAAGTAAGATATAATTCTGTCAGAGCACATAAGTAGAAATGTTTGAAAAAAGCAAATTACATGAGAAAGCCAACGATGAGTTGCAGAAATTCAAACAAAAATTACAGCACAGCTTAGGGCACAATAGAGAAATGCTTTGTATTTAAAGATTTATTTTGGCTAAGACAGAAATACCTGCTAAAGACTACTGTTGCAGCATCTGACATTGATTTACATCGCTTCTGGACCACATTAATGGTCCTAGTTAAAAAGGCACATCTTTGGTCCTTTTTTTGAGCTGATTGAACTGTCTCAACTAGAAAGATTTGCATATAAATTGGACAGCAGAACAAGAGAGCAATTGAAACCTGACAGAAAAAGTCCAATCATAACAGAGCTAATGAATTTTCAAAACAATCACAACAGTGCAGGATTCAAAAAGGAAAAAAAAAAAAAAAGCCCAACATACCGGGAAAATGTATTTCTCATGAAGAAATCTTGCCAAAACATTTCCTAAGACATGAGAAACCGAAAAGAGGCCAGTCATCCAGCTAAACACTGCTGCCCTCTTGCCTTCTTCGACAAAATCTGCCTGTCAAAGCAAGGGAAAATTTTTCTGTGACAATATTCTCTATTTTGTCTTCCTTTTTTTTTAAGTACTTTTACTAATTTATTAAAAGAGGACTCGCTCTTACCGCATAAGCAACAGAAATGCAGAAAATGCTTCCTTGACTTAGAATATATGAAATTGTGCGAAGCACATAGTAGGCATATACAAATCCTTTGGATTGGTCATAGGCTAGTAATGCTGAAAGAAGAAAAACAGTTTAATCAGGTAAATTACTGCTGTTGCATAAATTGCATTATTGAATCTTTATTCCTGGCTTAAAATGCTCGTCTGGAACATACCAAAAGGAAGTATGGATGTAGATACAGTAAGAAGGAGAAATGGTTTACGCCCATACTCATCTGCAAGCTGTCCTAGGAGTGGTAATACAACCATCTTGAAAATTCCAACAGCCTACAAGCAAAAAGTTGTACATGCCTAAGCTAAGCTTTTGACTCAAGCAAAAGAAATGTACATTAAAGTTAAATATTTAAAATTTAATTTATAAACATCAATGATTACTTTTGCTAATCATTTACATTGAAGTTACAGTGTTGTGTGCTTGTATTCACCATTTTCTAAGTTATCAAATCTTTTCTTGGCCACAGATATGAGGCTGCTTTTTCTGTTATATTTCATCATATCGTTTATTCAACTACATCACTAAAGTGATTACCATATCATCTCAGTCTAATAAGGACGAACCTCAAAAAAGCTAAACAAAAGTAACAAAAAAAATTAAAAAAGAAAAAGAAAAAAGATTTAAAAAACAAAAAATATAACAGCCACCTTGAAAGTTGATGCAACTTGTCTATATCATGTATAAAAATATGAAAAGAAAACAAAGATGGAATCCGCATATACCACAGGTGGGACTCGAGTTATAGTGGTTTTTTATCATCCTATTATACCAATATGGACCACATGCATGTTAATATTATATCATAAAGGCCTATATATATATATATATATATACATAAATTATTAGTATCACAGGTCGCCACAGCAACAATACCGTTGGGTCCCATGAAGTTTCAAAATTATCTTCCTCTTCCATTTGTTAGCCCGTGTATTTGGGGATAAATGCAATTTCAAAAAAAAAAAGTATTGACCGAATGCTCAGGGAATTCCTTTGCATTGGTTGGTAGGATATAAACGTGGAACCAAAAAGGTCCCAGGTGCACAACTCTAGCCTGGCAGGGCCCAGTAGTTTATTAAGATCGAAGTGATAATCATGACTCTCTGTTCTTGGAAATGCAGCAATATCAAAGATCTAAACAAAATCCCTAATAACTAAATCTTGTAAACCATTTCCAGGAAGTAGGATTTGCTACCTAACAAAAGGCTTAACCTCCCACAAAAATACTTCACCAATAGGATGCAATTGCCACCTTTTTTTCTTTTTACTATTTTCCTAGGTAAAAATCAAAATTCTCAGGATCAAATTCCTCTTAAAGAAAGAATTAAAGTTCGGCCAATTATCGGATAGAAAAAGATACGAATGATCAACCCTTAACAATAATAAGCACAAAGTTTTTACTAGTTTACAGTATCGATGATTCACATATGCAGAAATAAAAATTATAATAATAGGAAAGAACAATTAGAATGAAAAAAAAAAATTGAACATTTTACTCTTCCGAAGTCAACACCAATAAATATTACAAGAATGGCAACTGAATCAAGATAATTCTTGGGTGGCGTGATTCTCTCCTTTTCTCAACACAACCTTCCAAATGGAACAAGGTGTTGACTTTAGATGTTGATGTAACGATGAAATAATAAAATTTGGCAATTTGTAGGAACCTCTAAAACCCATCTTATAGATTCACAATTCATGGTTAGTGAACTTTTAAATTTAAGCAGAAAAACAAAGTGAAATTTGAACATGAAAAGACAGTAACCTTAGGCAGCAAAGAAAAACCAAAATGAACATGACAAAAAAAAAAAATTAGTCTTTTTCCTCCATTTTCCTAACAGCCAAATTATACAAGCAAAGAAATGACCCACCAATCATATAAAAAAAATGAAGACGTGAAAGGAAATAAAAAGAAGAAAAACAAACAAACAAACAAACACAGAAGTCAAAGTTCATTATCCAATTTTGTTTCTTTCTTTCATTTTCTAACCAACCAAACAAAAACAAAACAAAATTCACAAGCCAAAAAAAAAGGTATCATACCGTTTGTTGGAGACCATTAATATAAATAGCCTGAGAACAGGCAGACTGTCCAGGACATAAAGCAGCAGTAACAATATCAACAAGAACAGAAACGGTCATTTGCTCAGCAACCCAATGAAAAGACAATGGCAAAAGCAAGTGAACCAAAGGCCTCAACTCTCTAAACCCATTAATTCTGCTCTTCCACTCCATTAATTACCACTACTCTTCAACAGAACTGATTAGAATACAAACCAAAAACTTATCTTGAATAAAGGAAACAACCCAGATGTTGCTGCAACACAAAGATAAAGATGACCAATTTTTTTTTTTTAAAAAAAAAAAAAAAAACAGAGAAAGTGATATTGCAATGTATGGTTTTGACAGGTTGTGGGTGAAAGAGTTAAAATTGGTGGTGGGAGTTATATAGGATGGGGAAAAAGCAGTAAAGCGGGAAATCCTGTGGCAGACAAACTGTCAACATTGAGAGTTCGTGTGTCAGCTTCGGGTGGCTGTGTGCTATGGCTCTTATGGAACTTGCTTTGCTTGTGGGATGGTGGCTTGTATCTGCTGAGTTGGCTTACGTACTTTAGCCCACATGGCTTTACGCCGTTACAGTGCCACATCACTTCAACCTTGAAACAGAAGAATGGGTGGGGAGCTGTTTTTTTTTTTTGAGATAATAATCATATTAGTCCAAAAAGTTATATTGATTTTTCAATTAAGTCTTATAAAATTTAAATATTTCAATTGAATCCACAAACATTTTAAAGATTACAGCATTAATCTTAATCCGTTAAATTCAATTAAATTTACTAACATATTAGTATCTTTCTGATTCTCCTCAAAATAGACTAATGACATGAAATGTGAAGTTCAATTTTTTGTTCTCCAATTTTTTTTTAATCGAATCAGCTCTACATTAACCGTTTCATTAAGTTTTTTTATTTTTTTTTATTTTTAGACATCTTGGTTAGTTTTTAATGAAGCAAAAAGGAATGCTTGTGTTGGATTTGTACAATTTTGAGATAATGATAAAAGATTGTTGTGAGACTGGTGATATGAATAGAGGTTTTGAGTTATTGGCTCAGTTGGAAAAGATGGGTCTTTAATTGATGGTTGCTGTAAGAATGGTGATGTTGAAAGAGCAAAGCTTTTGTTTAGTAAGAGAGGAGAGCTCGGTTTGGTTGCTAATCAGTACACTTATACTGTTTTAATTAATGGATTATTTAAAAAGGGACGTAAAATAGAAGGGTTTGAGTTGTATGAGAAGATGCAAACTGAGGGGGTGTTTCCCAATCTATATACTTCCAATTGTATGATCAATGAGTATTGCAATGAAGGGAATATCAGTGAAGCTTATCAATTGTGTGATGAAATGTCCGAGAGAGATGTGACATCTAATATTGTACTCAGATGACATGGCCAAGGATGTCAAGTGGCGTTGATATGTCTTGAGATTTTAAATAATGACCGACATGATATTAACATAAAAATAAAAATCTTACTTTTTTCATTAATTACCCATTTACGTTATTTATTTTCAATTATATCTTTTTTTTCTTTTCAGTTCTGCTCATTTCCCTTCTTTCTTCATTCTTTTTCTTGTTTATTTTTTTCATTTTCCCACTATTTTTTATTTTTCCTTTTTATTTTTTTCCACATTTTATTTTTATTTTCCTTTTTTTTTTATTTTCTACCTATTTTACCTCTTTTTTTCTATTTTATTTTTTCTCATTTGTTTCTTTTTTCATTCCTTTTTTAATTTTAATTTTTGCTATTTATTTTTTTCATTCTCCCATTATTTTTTCCTTTCCATTTTTATTTTTACTTTTTCTTTATTTATTTTTATTTTATTCTTATTTTTCCCTTCTCTTTTTTCTTCACTCTTTTTTCAATTTTATTTTTTCCTCCTTTTTTATTTTCTCTTTATTTTTTCCATTCTCCTTTTTATCTTCTTTTTCTTTCTTTATTTTTTCCATCTCCTCTTTTTTTTTTAATTTTATTTTTTCCTTCCATTTTTTTCATTCCCCTTTTGCATGATGATGTTTATAATATTCGACAAGTGCTTCATAATTTTTTATGAAAAATAATGTGAGACCCACTAATGCAAAGCAAAAGTACATATTATTATTATTACTACTACTACTCAAAATTAATTAAAAAAATTGAAAGACTAAAAAATATACATGACTTGGTTTTGAAAAAAATTACAATTAATATATTCAAATTATAAAATTGAAAATAACTTTTAAAAAATAATTAAAATTCTGAAGAAACAATTAAGGTAGAAGATATATATATATATACACACACACACACACATTGAATGACTAAAAAATACACATGACTTGGTTTTGAAAAAATTACAATTAACATATTCAAATTATAAAATTGAAAATAGCTTTTAATAAATAATTAAAATTTTAAAGAAACAATTAAGGTAGAAGAGAATAGAAGGCCTAAAGGTTGTAAGGAATCCATGTGTGTATATATGTACCGGGGGAGGGGGGTGACAAACATAATTACAAAAATGTTTTACTCATTATTATATTAAAATTGGATAATTACTGGATTAATGCCACCTCCTCCTGCTGCACCTTTAATTATAGCCAATCCACTTGTTGTGGGTGCACCACCTACTAACAATGACAATGTTGGGGGAAACCTTTAAACGCTGCTGGGAATGTACCTGTTATAAAAATGAAATTGGAGGATGTTGGGAACTACATGGTTGAAAAAGCAAAAAGCGAATCATTTGAGCAAATTCAAGAGCTAGAATCCAAGCAGATGAAAGCACTGACTCAGAAGATGTCTAAAATAAAAGAATTGATGAGAGGACAGGGCATCAGATATTCATTTGACTTTGATGATATGATGCAATTTGAGGAAGATAAGCTGCCTGATAAGTTCAAGATGCCATAATTGTAGAAGTTTGATGGTACTGGAGACCTAAGGATCCACCTTAGTTAATATACAACTACTATGAGCACCATTAAGGCTCTTTTATCTGTAGTTACCAAGTTATTTGTATTATCCTTAGAGCGTATGACTGTTAATTAGTATAATGGGTTAGAGAAGTCTATCTGAGCTGATTAGAGAGAATTGTGTACTGCTTTTCTGAAATAATATGACCACAATACCAGGCTTGAAGTGTTTATCAAGGATCTAGAATTGACCAAGCAAAAGCCTAATGAATCATTTTTGGATTTTCTGACTAAATTCATGAATAAGGAAAAATTAATGAAAAATAAGCTAGCTAAAAAGGATTAGGTTAGGATGATTATTCGAAATGTCTCACTTAATTTGGTTAAGAGGTTCCAAATAATGAACCTTAAGACATTTGCAGACCTTTATGATGATGGGTTACAAGCTGAGGAGATTAAAAGTGAGAAAAAGAAGGTTGTTGAAAGCACCGGAGCAAGAAACTACCCAACTAGGAGCACACAGTAAGGAAGCACTAGCCAGATTGTGGAAGTGCATGTTGTTCAACAACTAAGAAGATTCTCCAATTTTAACTAACCTTTATTTAAAGTCCTAGACCATTTGATCCAAAAAGGCCTGCTTTGACCCTTAACCTTTTTAAAATCACCAAATCAAAATGTCCCTGGCTATGACCCAAACAGTTATTGTAAATTCCACTAAGTAGTTGGCCATTCCATTGACTCTTGCATATGCCTTAAACATGAAATTCAAAACCTTATAAACTTTGGAAAGATCACAGACCCTGAAATTCCAAGCATAAAAAATAATCCTTTCCTAAACCCCAAAAATGTTCCACCCCTAACCACCATGATGATCAACTCAGGAGTAAGTGAGGAAGAAGTGCTAAACTCCTTTAAGAACACAAACCTACAACCCAGTGAGAAATCTTTTGATGCCCCTAGTAATAAAAGAAAGAGTGTATAATCTTTAACTCCTAAGAAAGCTCGAAGAGGAGTTGAAGATTTATTGGGATAGCCCTCAGGCAAGTTTGTCAATAAGGTATTTTACACTAAACCACCTTCGTTTGACATACCCTTATAGTTAATTGTGCCTATAGGAGGGGTGATGAGTTTGATGATGAGAAGTTGCTAGATGAAAAAAGAAAAATGTTTAGTTAAGGTACAGGAAAATGAAGTAATGGAGACAGTTGGAGAGAAGATGCAAGAATAGCCATTATGTCAGCCACCTGAAGGACAACCACTATGAGACTTAGCATTCCTAGCATCTAGAATAGGAATTAAATTCCTTATTGTCTTCTTTGAATAAAATTATAGTTTCTTTAGAACTTGTTCTATTTTAGGAATCGATGATATGAATTTTGATTATGCTTACTTATGTATTGTCATCCTAATGGTATTGTGCATTTTGATATTGATCGTATCTGCATATTTGATAGAAGTTCAATTCAATTAGTTTCATTCAGTATAGTCACAAATGTAAATTCAAAGAACATTCATATATCACATGATGTAACTTCTGAAGATAGGAAATTCGAGAAAAAAATAAAAAGAATGATAAAAAAGAGAAAGAACAAAGAGAGAGAAAAAGAAAAAAAGAACAGTAAGGTAAAAATTAGAGAAAAAAATTCAAGACTGGCTGATAGCAGGAGTTGGATCATGTGATGTAATGAATGTTCTCATTTTTGCCTAATGAATGAGTAAAATTGAATTTGAAATTTTTGTTCAAATATCGTATATTCATCTTTATTATACTGCATAAGTATCTGAATAGAAAGACAATACATAATGAAAGCTAAATTAGAGCTATGAGATCACTATTTTAGTTATGTTTTCTTTTTGCCACCCTTTTTGATTTTGTTTATAAGTCTAGTGTCCTCTTGTACATAAACAATTCAGGCGACTTAATGACTTATGTTGCAACCCATGCCTTGTAACTATCATCCATCATTACATCAACATGAAGCCTCATATTCTGCTTAAAAGTTCTTTGAAATACAAGTCTAGTTAATTTCATCATCAAGAACTCACTTCAGTCAGTTCACCCACTCCTCTGCATCTTCAATACAAAAGACTATAACTAATAGGGTTGGATTAATAACAACAATGAATAAATTGAGTATCTTGCACATATGAAGAAAAAGATCGCAAGAATAGCATGAATGAATTCAGAATGATACCGAGAGTGAAATATAGCTTTAGGGGCAAATTATAGAATGGTAAGTCTACATTCAAAGAGCGAAGATGGAACACTAAAGTATAAAGCCAGTGTAAGAGTTATGGGGGCATAAAGAAGTTAATTATAAGCAACAACCAATAATTCATCAATATAGCATAGCCTGGTCATCTGTCTAACAAACTATATTGGAAGCTTTAACAACAGAAATACCAATAATGAAGCATTCAATGCTCAAACCTACATGCTGTTGATGAGGCACCTCATTCTTACACTCCAAGATTAGCAATATAGCTCTGATATAAACATAAGACCTATTAGGATCATGCATGTCATACATAACATGCATAGGCTTACATACATTTATTGTGAAATACTTGTTTTACATAACAAAGTCTTTGAACCTAGGTACGATTGTGCAAATACTCTACTACTAACATTCAAAATTAGTATTGTAAAAGTGCAGAAAGGTAGTCAGAATGTTCACCTGTGAAGGAAAAAGGGTAACACTATTTAGGCGAACTTGATGCTTAATGGGACTCTAGACCTTAAAAGCCTAACAAATTATGGGCCCATCTAGTAAGGGAATATCATCGATAGTGATACTTGCAAAAGCATCATCATGGCAACCTTAAGAGGCTAGATAGGATGCTTAAGCTCCTCAGATTCAACATCCATCTCCATAGTCTCATCTGGAATATCTCTCTATAATAGTTAGACTAGTGGTGATAAGAAGGCCCAATATGTTAGTAATACATTCGCCAGCCCTATAAAAGGGAAGGATGCTCTCAAAACCTAAAATGAATGTACTCTAAAAAATTATTTAATAATTAAATAAGATCTCTAACTCCTGAACTTTTTTATAAGAGATAGCAATGAAAAGGAATGAAGCCCTCTACTATAGCATTAATGGAATGGCAAAAATACAAATGCAGCCCAAAGCCACAACTTAAATGGTGGAGTATCATGACCCTGTGATTAGAGACATCATCACCATAATTAAAAGGGAAGAATGCAAAAGAATAATACTGCATTTTGATAAAATTTATTCACTTGTGAATAGACTATACTAACTTATGGTATTTTGTGTAGGGAAAAATAAAAGAGAATGAAGAAGGGGAAAGGAACTGATGCATTAATAGGAATGGGCAAGATAACAAATGCTAAACACTCATTAAAATAATAAAGGGAAGTAACATAACTCTATTTCCTTAGATTTTGTAATAAAGTACCATCTCAATCATAAAATTCATAAATTAAAAATAAATTCATCCACTTCACGAGATCATATACGAAAAGCCTATCTCATGACCTTTTATCATAGTGGCTTTCTTTTATTAACCTTGCAGAATTTAAATGATTAGTTAATGGCTTTATGTTGAGAGTTTATAAACTCTAATCAATCTAATACCTGCTTTACACCTAAACAAGGGGAAGAAAATGTAAAAACAAAATCCATGGACTTGTA
The DNA here is from genome assembly GCA_947683625.1 of Mallotus nudiflorus. NCBI lineage: Eukaryota > Viridiplantae > Streptophyta > Magnoliopsida > Malpighiales > Euphorbiaceae > Mallotus > Mallotus nudiflorus. The sequence goes on along the minus strand of CANTUR010000479.1, from coordinate 349,619 downwards.
GTATAAATTGCTTGAATTTCAGAGTATCATTTCAGTCTTTTGAATAATAAACATGTATATAATCTACTACAATGCTAAAAAATGAGTATGAGCACAAAATCCCTTGACGGTATCCACGTTGAATAATATAAGAAAGACAGGGGAATACTAAGAGGAGAATCAAAATAAAAGCAAGCTTAATCTACTCCAATTCTCAGAAATGAGTAATAGTATTAACATGATCCTCTAGTGATATCCATGCTGAGTAATATGAGAAAGGCATAGGAATACTAAAAGAGGACCATGCTAAAAAAAATTCCTCTATTTACTCTAATGCTTTGTAAGAGTATGAGTATCCAAATGACCTTTCCAATGGTATCCAAATTGAGTTATATGAGAAAGGTGGGGGAATACTCAGATAAGGAAGGAAAACATAAAAATAACTCAAAGACTATTTGGATACTCATAATTCGATATTTTTATGTTCAATTTTTATAAGTTTTGTTTAGCGAATTCTTCCTAAAATTAGGTGTGGAAGTAAGCTCTTCACTTGGTAAAAGATATGCTCTCAGCATAAGATGATTAAATGATGCCTCTGACCTTTGAAAATGGAAAATAAATGATAGTCATGAAAATAAAAAATAGTGAGATTCATTGAGTGCACGCTATCTTATGATAAAGTGATGAATTTTCTTATAAATTTTCAAAAAAAAAGAGTACCTTTTATAACAATCATCATGTTAAACTAACTTCAACAAGTCTTTAGGAACATCAAGTCCAGAAGAAGAATATAAGCCCAATATATGGAATCAACATTAGTACTAACAAGTTAATCAAAGTCAATAAGCAATAAAGGTAGTTGATAAAAAAATCAGTGCAGAAATTCAAAGACAATCAACATAAATTCTAATAAGTCAACACAATTGATCAATAAAAAATCTTAAAATCCTAGCCAACATGAAGTTTCAATGTGATGTTTGCATTTTGCATACACTGCACTTCATCTCAGTTATATGCTATATAGTAGCTATAACACAATTTTTAAATCCACCTTGTTATATGCTACGCTGTAGCTATAACATAGTTTTCAGATTCACTTTGTTATATACTACATAGTAGTTATAACAAAAATTCTAAACAATCATAACTTGCTAGACACCACACAGTAGTTATAACACATTATCAAATCATGATTAATTAGACACTACACAATAGTGGTAGCACACTTTTGATCTAATTTGCTAGACACTACATAGTAGTTATAGCACAATTCAAATCTTTTTGCTAGACACTCCATGAGAATTATAGCACATTTTAAATCTTTTTGCTAGATGCTCCACAAGACCTATAGCACCATTATCATAAGTTGCTAGTCAGTCCACAGGACCTATAGCATATTTGTCTTTAACTATTCACTACACAGTAGTTATGACATATTTTCACTAAATGTCCCATATGAAATGTAGTGAAAATCACTATCAGTAAATGTTCCACAGGGAATATAGTGAAAATCATAATCATTAGGCGTCCCATAGGTAATATAATGAAAATTACATCACTAGACGTCCAATAGGGAATACAGTGAAAATCACGATCACTAGATGTCTCATAGGGAATATAATGAAAATCACGATCACTGGACGTGCCATAGGGAATATAGTGAAAATCATGATCACTAGACGTCCTACATGGAATATAGTGAAAATCATATCACTAGACATCCTATAGGGAATATAGTGAAAGTCATGACCACTAGACACCCTATAGGGAATATAGTGAAAATCACGACCACTAGATGTCCCATAGGGAATATAGTGAAAATTACGATCAATACTATACATCCGATTATACTCAACATTATACATTCGAGTATATTGTATTTTTCAAAATACACTATACATCAGAGTATAGTGCCTTTTTAAATCAATGCTATACATTCAAGTACAGTTAACATTATATGTTTAAGTATAATGTATTTTTCAAATCAATACTATATGTTTGAGTATAGTCAACATTATAAGTCCAAGTATAATGTATTTTTCAACCAACACTATACATCAAAGTATAGTCAACATTATACGTCCGAGTATAATGTATTTTTCAATCAACACTACACGTTTGAGTGTAGTAATCAACACTATATGCTCAAGTATAGTCAACGTTATACATCTAAGTGTAATATATTCTTCAAATCAATACTATATGTCCGAGTATAGTCAACATTATACGCCCAAGTATAATGTATAGTCAACATTATATGTCTAAGTATAATGTATTTTTCAAATCAACACTATACGTCCGAGTATAGTCAACATTATATGCCCGAGAATAATGTATTTTTCAATCAACATTATATGTTCAAGTACAGTCAACATTATATGTTTGAGTATAATGTATTTTTCAATCAACACTACACGTTCGAGTGTAGTAATCAACACTATATGTCCGAGTATAGTCAACATTATACGTCCAAGTATAATCAACATTATACATCCGAGAATAATGTATTTTTCATTCAACACTATATGTCTGAGTATAGTCAACATTAAACGTCCGAGTATAATGTATTCTTAGATCAATGCTACACGTCCGAGTGTAGTATTCTCAAATTAACACTATATGTCCAAGTATAGTACATTTTTAAATCAACATTATATGTCTGAGTATAGTGTATTCTTAGATTGACACTGTATGTCTGATGTATAGTGTATTTTCAAATATCGTCGCTAGATGTTCCATAGGTTCTCAAATCAATTTTTCACTAGATGCCTCATAAGGATTATAGTGAAATTTGATAAATGCTTTAGCATTCTGCCTAGTGTTGCATAGCAACATAAGCATTCATTGTAAACTGATGGTCACTTACAAGGCAAAAGCCTTAAGGTGTATAGGTAAGTGTCTAAAAGAAATTGTATGCTTATTTGCTTTGCTATAATTTGTCAATCAAATACCGATAAAAGGGGGCAACTGTAAGCACCTAATTTCAGGATGATGGAATGTGGATGCGACAGAGGACTCTAATGATGAACATATTATAATTAGATATTCAACACTTGAAGTTTGAAACCTCAAAAGCCTAAATGCATTTTCAAAAGAACTTAACTAGTTTTTAAGGACTTAATTGTAATGTTTTCTTTAAGGATCTAATTGAAAAGTTTAAATTCTTTTAAGGGTCTTTTTGTAATTAAAAGTTAAAAAAAGTGATCGAAATTCTATGATTATAATCGGAATTACATAATTATGATTGGAATTTTCAATCAGAATTACATAAAATCGATCAAAATTATGTAATTTCGATCAGAATTAAATAATCTTGGTCGGGATTAAATGTATTATGTCTGTATTTTTGATTTTCCAGTAAATAAAAAAAATTGTTTTCTGAATTTTGATTGGTAAGATAATATGATAAATCCCTTTTCCAGGATTTATTTGAATTTTTTAGGAAATTAAAAGTCCTTTTAAAACCAAAACTCTATCACTGTGTTTATTTTAATTAATTGGGTAGTAAGATTAGGGTTTTAATTGGGTGATTAATTAAAATTAATGGCTATAGAGATGATTTGGTTTTTTAATTAAACCTAAATTAGATTTAAGTGGATAGAATTAGGGTTGCTTGTTAATTATTTTATTAATAATTTGTTGTTTAAGGTCACTTTAACTAAATTAGGTTTTTAGAAGAAATAAATTAATTAATTGTTTGATATTTTATTTGATTGTTTGGTTTTTTTTTTTTAATGTTTTTGGGCTTGTTTATTTATTTTTGTGTGTTTTGGGGCCCAAAATCCATGATAGGCTTTAACTCATTTAATTAGTTTTATTTTTAGGTAGTTCTTTTTGCCCCTTTTTTAATTAGCCCATTTCATTTAATAGGTTATTAATTAATTAAGTCAAGATTTTAAATAAAATGCATCTTTAGGCCCATAATTAACTAGATTTATAGTAGAAATAATATATACTCATTTAGTTAATTTAGACATAAGCCCACCTAGTTTAATTTAATTAATTTAATAGATATAGCCTGTTAACTTAAAATCTTTCCCATAACTTGTAGATTTAAGATCACCTTAAAATTAAAACATGTAGACCTAGGCCCATTAATTTAAATACTTTATAATTTGTAGATTTAGGCCCATTTTTAAAGTTAAAATAAATAGACTTAGGTTCACTTAATTAAAATTAAATAGGAATTAGGCCTATTAGTTTTTAGGGTCATTTGTAAATTAAAACATGTAGATTTAGCCCATTTAATTAAAATCAATATAGATTAGACGAACATAAGGATTATGAATTTAAATGAATGCATTGTTTTCATGACTAGTTTGCCTGGAGTTAATTATTTAAATAAGGGTTTATATGAAATTGCATGTAAATAGAGGATAAGATAGTAATTCATAAACTAATTCTAAATGAACACAAGACTGAAAGAAGTTAGTATTTCGTATCTAGAGTCTCCTGGTTATGGTGCTAGCTTTTTTTTAGAGAATTGAGTACCATAATTTTCAATTTTTCCCAGTTGTTACCCTAGGTGGCAACTCCTCATCTTTATGGCATGTCTTTATGACAGTGGTTAGTATGTTCTCTAGTGCCCTAAGCTCAAATAGTGTCACAGTTGCTAAAATCTTGGGTGTGCACTAAACATTACCGTCTATAGGATCGTCCAAAGGTATGAACAATTATTGTTTTATCATTATTGGTGCTATTTTATATGTCAATCTGTGAATTCATTTGTATTGCTTACAAATAAATGGTAGCATCTTAAGAAAGGATTCTTTATTGGGCCAACCATCATTATTGATGTAAATAACAATATGCAAATTTGGAGGGAGGAAGTTTTTAGACCTGTTCTATATGTAAAAACATTTAGCACTAAAGATGAAGCTATTGAGTTGGCAAATGACACCATATGAGTTGATATTTAATCTTAGCAATGATAATGGACATGTTTTATATCAACAAATGACACTATGTAAATAGCAATGATGAAGCTATTTTCTCACTAATTTCAAAAAACCAATTAATTCCAACATATTATTATATATAACTTTATTCCATATTGTACAATAAAATATTATTTACAAAAATTAGGGTCACAAGCTAGCAAGAACCTGTGGTGTGAAACCTGAAATAAAGAGGTGTGTGAAATGCAATAAGTCATTATAGGAATATGAACCCTCCATAAATGACCTTCTTTTAGGCCTAGAAAGGGAATTCCCCTTATAAAAAGGAATATGTCCATGCAAACTAAGTATATCGAGAAACAGAAGTCAATGTGGGGCAGTTAGCCCAGCTGATAGATGCGGTATTAAGGTCATACTTCTCTTAGTAAGTCTATCCATTCGAGAAAATTGTTGGAAAGGGTTGCAATCCCTGTTTTAGTGATAGTAGCTCTTTATTAGCTTATAGTAGGAGCTGAGCTCTCTGACTAGCTTACTAGCTCTGATAGTAAGGCTCTTCAATCAATAGTTCCATTAGAAACTGCTATCTACCTTGGCTAGCACCTATAGAACACTCCTTCGATGAATAGATAAGTGAACTCTCCTTTGATAGATAAGTTAAGTAACTCTCTTTTGGGCTAACCGCTTTCTTTGTCTAGCTTTGCTTTAAGCCTTGGAAGCCTTCGTCATTCATACTAGATATTCGACTTAGAAAGGATCATTGTTCATCGATAGTAACCTCACTCCTTCTATATAGCTCCTTTGAAGGTCTCCTGGGACTAATTTGATTCTGAAGAGGGGTTTGTTGCCCTAAGAAAGGCTATTGCACTTACTTCCCATTTCAGAGGGTCTGAAACATTAGCACTTTGCGATCTCACCCAGAGAAAAATCTTAATACCTTTCTTCTCTTCTCAATCCAGTCTTAAGGTGACATCTTCTAATTGTAGAAAAAGCTAAACAAGGAAACCTACCTCTTTCATCATAATCTCATATCTCAATTTTCAGATAGGCTTTTCATATTGGTTGTGACTCTTTCTCTTTTTAAGTATTCAATTCCCCCCTCATTCGAGTATAGAGTCACATAGCTTGGTAAGAAGTCATAATTTAGCTACTCCTAAACTCATTAACTCAAGAGCTCGGGAAGGTAGTTTACTTGCTTACTTGTTAAAGAAAGGGTATACAATGACTTTTCCCACATGTTTGAAAGGGCTAGCTCGTAAGTACTAGGTGATGATTTGAAAGGCCTATATTTCAATATGAACTGTAAGCCAAATCTTTTTATTACATGTGCTTTTTAAGTTTCAATTAGAGTTGTAGTTTTGAGTTTTGAGCTTGACGGGGGACTGCTTGATGAGATTTTATAGAAGAGATTTATAGTTTGTTTATATCATGGAGTGATGTTTGAAAACATTGATGCTTAGATCGTTCTAACTAGGTTCTTAGTCCCCTAACCTCTTGAAAGCCCTACATTGAACCTTAGAGATTTTGGGTAAGGATCGTTCCATTTAGGAGAGCAGCTGAGGTTTGTCAAGTTACGATGAAGTCCCTTAGCCTTTACCAGTAGCTCGTTAGGCATATTAGGCTGTAAACTAGCTAAGACATCCAATGTGTCGGATTCCTTCTTGATGGTTTATAATAGAGAATTCCACTCTGTAAATCTACACTATAGGTCTCTCCTACCTTTAAGGTAAATTGCTATGATCTTCCATTCTAAAGGATTATGAGTGGGTGTGTGACTAAGAAAGAGATGGAACTATCTATATTCAATATAACCCATAGTCAAGTTTCTCTATTGGCTAGCTAGCTCATGAAATCAAGACCTCCTTACTCTTGTGTGCTATGAGTAGCTATAAATGATGTTATATGAATCAAATATAGGCACTAGTAGTTAGTAGGGGAATCACACATAAATCTTCCCTAAGAAAGGACCAACAAGGATTTAGAAGAAAGGGGAAAGAAATGGTGGATGCTGAGAATGCAACTATAACTAAACTGCATGAGAATCTTATCACATAGATCAACATCGAATGCAAGCTCTTTGAAAGGGAGCAAAGTGGTAACTGTATTGGTTCACTCTAAATGGAGGACTTTTGCAGCTTTATTAGCCTACTTACTTTTTCCTCAATCAAAAGACCTTATACCAGTGGAAAATAAGGCCAAGAATTTTTCAACTATATGGAGAAAAATTTTCCTAATTTTGAATTTCATTTGAGTTTAACTGGCATAGGACCTTCCTAAAATGACTTTCCTTTGGAAAGGTGTTAAAGGAGTTTGCCTAAGGGGCAATGAGTAAACTCTTATATGAAAGACTTTGTTTTTAAGCTTATGAGAATCCCAGGCTGGGTTAAGGTAGTTTAGTGACTTTTGAGCTTAGCTCTTCATATGTTAAACTTCTATTGTGTTAAAGAAGTTGTTATCGCTCATCTTCTCTTTGCTTTTGTTGAGTAAGATGTGATTGCTTTAGTAGCACAGTAGTAGGAATAGTTTATATCACCAATAGGCCATACCAATTAGTTAGTGAAGTATGGCATAATAGTAGTAAGAGTAGGAATAATAGCATTGAAGTAGTTAGAAAGAGTATCGTCTTTCTTATTTAATAAGTTTAGTCTCACATTAGCATATTAAAGTGCAAGAGCAAGGCTTGGTGGCTGATCAAGGTTGATTTTAGTTATCAATTGATAAGATTTTCTAGGCTTTTAATAAAGAAGATAAGACATTGTTACTAGGCTAGGATGTTCATTTAGGAAGGATTTGGGATGAAGCTGTAGAGTTCTCAACCAATGGAGTCAAGTGGAGAAGGCATTACTTGAGAGGAATGAAGATTCTTTTTTACAAGAATTATTTCAGAATTGTAACGAAGTAAAACTTTCTCCCTGCCTAGGGTCAAGTGCAGTAGGAAAAATAAAACCAATTAGTTAGTTAGGGTTCTAGACCTCCCCTTAAGGGCCTTCCTTAGGAGATGTTCGATCTGTACTAGAGATGTAGCAAAAAAAGAAAAGGTGGGTTTCTTAGTTAGATCCAACTGATCCCTCCAACTTTGTGTGCATGTTTCCATAAAAGATGAAGGCTTTTTCATTGAATGGGCTAGCTGTTGAAAGTGTACAGGCTCTTATATTTCTTTCTTTATAGGTGGCATAGAAATGAATGTTGATTTGTCTACTTCAAAGAAATAATTGGTTTGGCATAATAGGTCAATATAGGCAAAATAGGTTAGTCCTTTAGCACTAAATCCAAGCCTAGATTGAATATCTTGAATTGGAAACCTACTAGCTAGTTAGAGATAGTTTGGAGTAAAAAATAGTTTTAGTACTCATTTGTTTAAATAGTAGTGACTTTAAGATAGAGATAGTGAATCCTTTCTCTTCGGAAAGGAAAGGACTCAACATCCACAGCTCTGCTCAGCCTTTCCTAACTAAACAAGGGAGAGCTTGAAGAGGACATATGGCCTAGGATAAAAAAAAAGTAAGGGATGACCCTTTCTAGGTGACCAATAGAGGTTGGATAGATTCTTGTTAAAAGGATGAGGAGATAATAAAAGATTTGCTGCTCTATACTTTGTTATAGTTGAATTCAATCCTAGGCCTTAAAAGGGAGCATTTTCTTGTATATTTAGTGCAAAGAATATCCTTTGATTCTCATTTTATTATTATTCTGGAGATGGGTTTATTAAAAAATCCCTTAGGCTAGGAGATTGAAATGCAACTAAACACTTGAAGCTAGAATGATAGGCTAATCAAGGTGAACTTGATGGGATAAAGGACACATTCGAAGATGAAGTAGACTTCAAAGGGGGAATGAGGAGGGGATACATTGCGCAAGCTAATACTTCCTTAAGGAAAGATATAACCTTATAGTTGCTATATAGCTATACTTTCTCTCTCCCTTTCCTAGTTATAGTAGAGGTAGTTTAGTAACAGCCATGGTAAGGCTGTGGTTTTTTAGGTAGGGCCACAATACAGTAGTTGATGCTTTCTTCTCTATTGTATAGCCATAGATGGGGTAGGCAACTAAAGCAAGACAAAACTATATAACTAACTAAGCTACTAGTAGAACATTGATCTTCCTCCTTGATATGACTTTGAGCACCCCTCTCTTTGATATGTAATACATTTAAAATAAATCAGGTGAAGCGAGTTGAAGCCTTAGTGGAGCTTCTCTTCATTCCCCAATGTAGGATGATCTAGAATACCATAACAAACCTTTATTCACAATGAGACTTTCCATAAAGTCTAATATGATATTATTGTAAGGCTTGGGCTGTGCTCATGGTAGTGTGCCTTAGAAAGCACATAATGCATAGTTGGCCTTTGAAGGTCCAACTATTATGCATCTTTAGTTGCCTTACCAAGGAGTACTGTACTATATAAGGATATACCTTATGACAATGTGGATAAGGATAATGTCACAGAAAGCTGGGTGGTTATCCACAGTGTTCTATTTCAATTGTTATGTGGTAGCCCTTATGTGAGTATGGGAGGTCGGTTTAATAAAGACTAACCCTCTTTTGAAATTCGATCGCCTTAACTAGAGGAGGCTTGCCTATGTCTTTTAAGGGCATGTTGAAAGACTTTATTATATCCATCTAGTCCTTTCTTGGCTTTCCTAAATAGTGTAAGTCAAAAATCAGTGCTTTAAATTAAATGTACGCTTATTAAATAGAGGAAAACCATAGGGTTTAAAGATTATTGAGGAAAACCATAAGGTTCGAAGATTGCTTCATCCATACCGGATTGCTCTAAGGCCTAATCAGAGATCAAGTCAATTCTCTCTATAATGATAATAGCGTAAGCTGTTAGCTAGGAATTAGGAAAAAGTTCAGTTAGTTGGACTAAAATCATTTAACTAGAGGGGCATTATTTTTTTGTTTACCCCTTGACCCTTTCAATTGAAAGATTTTTTAGTCATTGGGTTCAGTTAGGGGAAAGCTTTCATAATCACTCTTAGTTTTAGTGCAGAATTTCACTCGTTGGTTCAATAAAAAAGAGTACTTTTTATTCAAAAATAATGAGTAGTTCTTCATGTCGTGGTGGAAGCCATTCAATCATCATTTGATAGAGGCTCTATGAATATATGCCTTTAAATAGGATAAGGGCAAAGATCTTTTCTCTTTATACCTGGAAATGAATAACTAACTTTATTAGGCATAGATACTATAGGCTTTCTATCTAGTACTCTTTCCATTAATCCTTTTTTCCATGCTCTGAGATGAGTTGACTTTTGAGAAGTCAATGATTCAAGATAAGATTCTCATATAGGTAAATCCTTATTCTCTTTGCCTATAAAGAGGCTTTAGCTTTGGTTTGGTTAACAAAAAGAGCTAAAGAAGGAGCAATTTACAATATAAAGAAAAGACATCGATGCAATTCAAGAGTTTTGTTATTTTGGCTTGCGGTCCTATGGTTCTTTACCTTAGGAGTTGCTTTCTCTAAGGGCCTTTTCTAACATAACACGGATAAGATGGTCTAAGACTTGGGATCTATGAGCCTCGCTAAGAGGGGGACAAGTTATTAGAGATGTTATTTTTCCCTTTAATCGAGTCCTTAGCCTATGATCCTTTTTCAAGTTTCAAGACTATAGCTCCCTCATTCATGACTCAGTAATTCATGTGGAATGTGACCATAGGAATGTATCTCTCATAGGGTAAGGTTTGGATCTCATGTTAATGTGAGAAGCATTCCCTGTCTAGGAAGGACACCATGGATTCGCCAGTCAATTGAGTAGGAGTGGGCCCATGATGATCCATCACTTAGATAGAGAAGGGACTCACCCAACACCATAATTGGTTAAACATTTATAGTAGGAGGCCCTATCCACTCACAAAACATCTTTCTAAACCTGTCCTTTTTCTATGTAAGTTAATTTCCAAGAGGTCTAGAACTACAAGATAAAGGGGTTCATTCACCTTTCTTATTTCATGCGTATAGTGAGATCCAATGTTGGTCCCATTCCTTTTTTGTTCCTAGGTATAGAAATTTTCTTGGGTTGAAATCTTTGATTACTTGTGGGCCTTCCAGGATCACTTTTGTAGCTTGATATTCATATTCTTTACTCTTAGTGGCCTAAGAAAAGCACTACATTGAAAGTGAGAAATTTGACTGAGAAAGCTTATATTTCCTTTCAATAGTCTATTCTACTATAGTGAATAACTCCTGGTTGAATCATAAGCAATGAGAGGCAAAGACAAAAAAAAGGAATCCCGAGCCCTATCTCTATCAAAATGGACTTCTACGACTACAGTTGCTAACAAATCCCTACTAACAGCTGGCCTTAAGCACATTATAAACTATTGAAGGAGGAAATATAAATGTCAATGTCTGGGGTTCCAAAAGTAAGCAATCCCATAATTTTCAATTCCCATGTAACTAGACCTCTCTCTTTGTTCCTAAGTAAAAAAGAAGTAGTCCATTCCACTATAAGATCAAAGGGGAGAAGGATAGTTTACAACTAAATTGATGGAATAAGAAGATTCAATATAGGAAGGCAAAAAGATATAGGTACTAAAGCTAGCTCTAGGTTGATAATCTAATCTAAGTCAATAGGAAAGTCCACTCCTTCTTCATGAAATATATGGAATGAATCTTGACAAGGGCTTTAGCATGGGATGTTTATGAAACTCACCCTATAGCGACTTGTTAATGGCAAGATGAGGGGAGCTTCACAACACAAGTCAAGGAGGGAGACAAAAAGTAGCATCGTGGCAAGAGTGGTTTTGACTAAGCACATGACCGAAGTTAGAGCTAGGTGGTTGGTAGCTAGGTCAAAGTAGCGGTTGACTTAATCTTGGTTAATTTTATGACTAACTGCTTATGTACATCATTTTAATGGAAAATTAACATGGCTAATCTAGTGTTCTTAGGTTTATTATTGAGTTAGATAGAAAAAATAATCCCTAGATAAACTATAGCCCTTGATAAAGTATTAGCTAGAGGAGAATTTATTCCTATCTAAAGCATAGGAGTAAGTCCTTGTACTCATTCATTGAATGATAAGGTGTGTAGTCACTTGTTACTGAGATTGTTTCTTTTCCTGCAAAAGAACTGATATCATCTTGGATGATTGTAACTATTGAATTCCCAATCAAGAGTTTTATGTGGTTAATTATCATATGCCACCGCTTCATCATTCAGACCGATGCGCGATATATGAGATAGAATACCCACCTTTATACAATCCATTTTTGCTTGCCTCTCACCAAAGTTCATACTAAATGGGCAAAGCTTTAGCTAAGAAAAGAAAGGCGGAGCTATGGAGGTTAGCATCCCATATGTAGAGTCCCGTCGACTAGGAAGGGATTTTTTCTATTGATTTTTTCCTCCCTTCTAGCCTTCGAGGGAAGGCCCTTTCCAGATGGAGTAGTGCATCTCTGTCTTGAAAGCTCGCTCTATAGATAGGAACTTATATCTCTATAGTCCTAAAGATTCTTTTTTTATGATAGAGTGCTTCAAGTAGGATCCAATCCTAGTCAAACTCCTTCTTAATCCGACTCACCTACCTTTAAAATTGGAATGCCTTTATAAAATAAAATAAAGGAGACTACCCGAGGAATAAAAAAGTTTAAAGTGAGATATGGAATATGATTGGTGATGGATGGTGGTTATGAAATAAAATCTGCATAAGATGATGAGCCCATATGAAAACTTTTTCTTTTATTAGTGCCCCTAGGCTATTAGATTGAGTCAAAGGCCTACCAATGCATAAAAGTTGCAATTGGAGTGAGAGCCTAAATAAGGGAGGAAAGAACATCTTGATCGAAAAGCTCTACTATTCTAAATAGTGAGAAAGAGTTTTAAAATTTGATTAAATCAATCGAGAACCTCATCATTTATTAGATGAGCCAATCGACCGATTGAGTTGGGCTGGGTGTCCATGTCACATAACCTTTCTTCTAGCCAAGAATCCCAATATTCGGGACAAATCCAATGAATTGGTAAATGAAAAATGTACCCATTTTAACACTAAGAAAAAAACCTAGAAAAGGCAAGGCAAAGGGCCTCTTCATTTTTAAGAAAATTTTATCCAGGATCTGGTAATCTAAGCCTTGCTTCTTTTGGTTGATTCATATTAGCCTATGCTTTTATTACAAGTAGCCATTCCCCTTGTTCCTTTAGCCTTTTCAATGGTACTTAAATCTTAAGTTGTGGTCATGTCTTACCCCCTAGTATATTGACTGGTTCCATTTCTCCCCTAAATTTCATTAGTTCCAGGCTCAAGTGCTTGCTTATCTATCTTCATTCAAAAGGTGCACATTTTAGTGTAATTGCTATGGTTTACAGTCAATATTTCTTAACTAACCCTTTCTCATGGAGTTTTATAAAGCTTTAAGAGAGAATAGGGAATAAGGGGGACATTCGCTTCCTTTTTTGATTAAAAGTAGCAAGTAGTTCTTATTTCTTCTCATTGAGATAGAGAACTCGGACCTATTCACAACTCAATAATCAGAGACATACAACATAGCCTTTAATTCCACTTTATAGGATAACACCCTCTAGCGATATTTGCTTTTCCTCCCATGTCCTCCATTTTATAGGTGCCCTCGATTCCTTTACGTATATAGGGCAAGATGCATCTGGCTGATGGAAAGATAATAACTACAAACATCTTACTAGGGAATGCACATTAACTCATTCTATCTTAATAGAGAGATTTCAAATTAAATGAAATGAAGCACATAGTGCCCGCTACTCATTCATCATTCAGATAGATGCACCTCTCCCCTAATCATCCTAATTCATCCTTCAATCAATCATTCTTATGGGGAAAAGAGGTCGAAGTGGCTTTTATGGGCTTTTTTCATTCCTCTCCAACCAATCAAACTTTTGTTGGTTGCCTCTAACTTGATTCTCCTAATATGGCTAGTTTTTTTGGCCAACCATGGCCAATTTGGCCACTTTAATTGCTGCCAATTCCTTATTTAATGGAGGATCTTCATCTTGACCACCAGATGCTTCTTTTTCTAAGTCTTATATAGCTATAGTGGAAAAAAATTCTCATTTGCCACCATTACAATATAGGCCCCTTCCTTTAAATAAAAAGCTCAATCTCTCATCTCATTAAGGGAGTTGGGTATGTGCTTTACTTATGATAAGATTCATAGATTAGTTGATCCATTACACTTTTCTTTAATAGAAAAGTTATCCTCTGACCATCCACCTGTATATGAGATTAGACCTCATGTTTGCACTCATTAGATGATGAACAACAAAGTTCATATTTTATTACTCCTCGATCTAAGATATATTATTATGAGGTTCTCATCATAAGAAGATTTCATTCAAGCTTGGACTAGGAAATCTCTTATCATTAAGGCTTATTATTTCAAGTTTCTCTAGTCTCCTTAGTTTGATTCACGGTTTGAATCTTTTATTGCACCACTTTTAATCTCTCTCCTAAACCTTCTCTCCTTCAATAAAGACTACCTTACATCTATTTTAGGGGTGATAGATAAGGTTTTGAGATTTGATGGCCCAATGATACAATGATAGGGTTAGTATGGCTAGACCACTGTAAAAATATAATGCTCACATCTTCATGGAGATAGATTTCTTAAAGCCTAAGAAAATCAGACCTGGTTACCATTTAAGGCATATGGATAGAAAGAAATCATGCCCTAAGGCTTAATTGGAAAAAAAAAGGAGGATTAAAAGTAACTTTCAGTAAGGGATTCTTCTTCCCTGTAAGTGATAAGGAAGCTAAGCTTGAGAATCTAAACTATGTTATATCCTACTTTTTTTTTAATTAATGAAAGGGCCTCCTTCCTAGTTGTTCTGTGGTAAGTATTGATGGAGATCAGCATGGGATTGATCTAAATAACAAAGAATTAGATGTTTTGTATAATATTGGAGGGCCAATGATAACATCTAGAACAAAGAAAGCTAAATAAGCTATTAATGGGCTAATTTGTGAAGTTCAAAATAAAAGCATTGTTTCACATGATTTGAGATATTTGGAGGCTTTACTAAGGCCTATTAACTTCATTCAATTACTAGATTAATTAAGTAAAGCAAGATGGGAGCTCATTTCATAAAGTCCATATGCTTCTTTTGGGCTTCTCACATTACCATTTCTTTTGGGCTATTTAATTCTATGTTATTTAGTCCTAAATTTATATTGGGCTATTTATTTAAAGATAAAGTAGCCATTATATAAGTTTATATTATGTTTAGAAGGCTTAGATATAAATAAAAATTTAGGCTCTAAATTTAGCTTCATGGGCATCCTACACACTATTGACCCGTTGTTTAACAAACCAAGAACCCAAAAAAAGAAAATAATTGAACATTTGAAAACCAAGAACCAATGATATAGCAATGAGACCTAATACCAAATATTTAGTAACAGTAGGATAATTTCTAAACAGATTATAAATAATTGATTTCCACCCTTGACATGTTGTTTAACAAACCAATAACTAAGAAAAAAAGAAAACATTTGAAATATATGTCACTCTCTTTACAAAAAAAAGTAGAGGAAGATAAGTCAAGTTAGATACCACAATCAAAATGATTGATAAGTTTGAAAATTAGTTCTTTAACAACTGATAGCTATTGTTAATGTAGTTTTTGACTCATTTTCAACCTTGAAAAAATTTGAATTAATTACTGCTTAAAACATAAAATTTTTTGCTCCAGACATTTTCTTTAAAAGCAATATGGAATCTTGTAATTTAGAGTTATATTGAGGGAGATATGGTCTGAAAAGTACTTAGTGCACAAGTTGCCCATGAAGCTAAATTTAGAGTGGATCAATCCTAACGTTGATCTCCATCATTCCCCCTCTCTTTAAAATGATTGATTCTCAAATCAACACCTACATCATCAAATTCAAAAGGAGAAAGGTCAGTGACATTAAATGTTGCACTCATATTATATTCATTGGCGCTAAAGATAGATGTAACTTTTTAACTAAAATCCATGCACAAGCATTTTGAGAGGATGAACTTAATGTTTGAGCAATTTGGGGAAAAGTTAGAGAAGTAAGAAAATGCTACAACTTCTTTACAAAAGGAGCATCAAAGAAATTCCCTAGACTTGTATGAAGGTGGACGTTATAGGGCTGATTAGAAAGATGACTTTAGGGATGATGGCAACATGACCATTTTAGGTGTAAAGAAAAACATGGGATTAGGTTGAGGTAATTATAGTGGTAAAGGAGGTAGAGGAAGCTGAGGTCATGATTTTGGTGAGGATTGGTTTTACAAAAATTAGAATGATTAAGGTAAATGGGAAGATAGATTGGATAGTAACTTGAGTGGCATTAAAATGAAAATTCCTCCGTTCCAAGGTAAAAGTGATCCTGATGCATACTTAGAATAGGAATAGAGAGTTGAGCTAATGTTTGAATGTCATAACTTTATTGAAGAGAAAAAGGTGAAGATAGTTATAGTAGAGTTCATAGATTATGTTATGATTTAGTGGGATCAACAAATAGTCAATAAAAGAAGAAACCATGAGAGTCCTATTAACACTTAGGATTAGATGAAGGCTATAATGAGGAAGTAGTTTGTCCCTAGTTCTTACTATAGGAAGTTATACCATAAACTACAAGGTCTTACTCAAGGTTCTAAGAGTGTAGAAGATTAACATAAGGAAATTGAGATTACTATGGTTAGAGCTAATATAGAGGAGGATAGGGAATCAACCATGGCTAGGTTTCTTCATGGATTTAATAGGGATATTGCTAATATAGTGGAGTTGTAGCATCATGTGGAACTTGAGGACATAGTGCATATGGCCATGAAGGTGGAGAGGCAAATCAAGAGAAAGGGCACATCTAGGTTTAGCAATCATTCAAGTTCTTTATCATAGAAGCCAAATTAGGGAAAGAAAGAAGAAAAGACACCTTTTAAGCCTAGAATTGAGATATCAAAGCCTAAAAATAGTGGCATCAATGTTGAAAAAGGAAAACTTGAAGATAAATTTAAAGGTACCCAAGGGAGAAATAGAGATAGTAAGTGTTTTAGGTGTTTGGGAAGAGGACATATTGCATATCAGTGTCCTAATAAAAGGACAATGTTCCTTAGGGAGGATGAAGTGTGTGAAATAGGTGGTGAAAGTAGTGATGAGGATTATATGCTACATTTAGAGGATGCTAGTGATAGTGAGAATGTAGAGTATCCTATGGATGAGAAACTCTTGGTCACCAGGTGAGCCCTTAATATGCAGGTTAAGGAAGAAAATAAAAAGGTTCAGTGGGACAACATCTTTCATACTAGATGCTTTATCTAAGATAGATTATGTATTATGATTATAGATGGAGGAAGTTGTACTAATGTGGCTAGCATTAAGTTAGTGGAGAAATTGAATCTATTAATAACCAAACATCATAAACCATACAAGTTATAATGGTTGAATGATTGTAGGGAAATTAAAATTACAAAGCTGGCAATAATTCCTTTCTCTATTTATAGGTATAAGGATGAGGTGACTTGTGATGTAGTTGCAATGCTATTTACTTCTAGGTCATCTATGGCAATTTGATAGGAGGGCTATACATGATGGATATAAGAATAGGTATTCATTCATCATGGATGGACGTACTATTACTCTTGTGCCATTAACTCCAAGAAAAGTATATGAAGACCAACTACAGATTTATGAGAGTAAGAAAAAGAAAGTGAGGGACAAGAAAAATTGAGTGTGAGTTTAAAAAGAAAATTGATAAAAGTGAGAAAACATTAGAGCTCAAAATAAAAGAGGGCAAGTACAAAAGAGTGAATATAAAAAGAAAGGAGTGAGTTTTTATGTAAAAGAGGTGGATGTTAGAGCTACCTTCCAAGTTAAGTGTTTAATGTTTATGTTCTTATATAAAGACACTTATTTTTTTAACATTGACCTTGATTCTTCTAAGCTTAGTGTTATTTCATCTCTTTTTTAGGATTTTAGAGATGTGTTTCCCGAGGATATTCTGGATGGCTTACCACCAAAAAAAGGAATAGAGCATCACATTAAATTTATACCTGGAGCTGTCATTTCTAATAGACCAACATATAGAAGTAATCTTGAGGAAATAAAAGAGCTTCAAAGGTAGGTTAAGGAGTTGATGAAGAAAGGATATGTTAGGGAAAGTATGAGCCCAAGTGCAGTACTAGTGTTGTTAGTTCCAAAGAAAGATGAGACATGGAGGATATGCATAGATTGCAGAGCTATCAATAAGATAATAGTAAAGTATTGATATCCTATCCCTAGACTCAATAATATGCTTGATGAGTTACATGGTTCTTGTTATTTCTCTAAAATTGATCTTAAAAGTGGTTACCATCAAATTAGGATGAAGGAAGGTGATGAGTGGAAAACTACATTTAAAACTAAACATGGTTTATATGAATGGTTAGTTATGCCATTTCATTAACTAATGCAACTAGTACTCTCATGAGACTTATGAATCATGTTTTGAGACCTTTCTTAGGAAAATTTATTATGGTATACTTTGAAGATATACTAGTGTATAGTAGGACCTTAAATGAGCACGTTAAGCATTTACATGGTGTACTTGATGCATTAAGAAAAGAAAGGTTGTATGCTAATTTTAAAAAGTGTTCTTTTTGCACTGGTCATATTGTGTTTTTAGGATATGTTATGTCCTCTCATGGGATTAAGGTTGATAGTGAAAAGGTTAAAGCTATCCAAGAATGGTTGACACCTAAAAGTGTGAGTGATGTGAGGAGTTTTCATTGGCTAGCAAGCTTCTATAGGAGGTTTGTAAAGGACTTTAGTTCCTTGGCCCCCTATTGACAAAGTTCATTAAAAAGAGTGTAGGTTTTATATGGGGAAAAGAACAACAAGATGCATTTGATTTGATTAAGGAAAAGTTTTATACTACACCAGTTCTTGCATTACTTGACTTTGCTATGACTTTTAAGATTGAATGTAATGCATCATGCATTGGAATTAAAGTTGTTCTTATGCAAGAAAAAATGCCTAATTGGATTATTTAGTGAAAAACTTAGTGGAGCATCATTGAATTACCCAACTTATGATAAAGAACTATATGCACTTGTTAGGGCTTTAGAAATATGGCAATAGTACCTTTGGCCAAAAGAGTTTGTGATTCACACTGACTAGGAGTCCTTAAAACACTTGAAAGGACAAGGTAAGTTGAGTAGAAGACATACCAAATGGGTTGAGTTTATTGAAATCTTTCCTTATGTTATTCAATATAAAGCAGGTAAAGAAAATGTTGTTACTTATGCATTATCTCACAGGTACTCTTTAATTAGTATAATAAATGCTAAGTTGTTAGGTTTTGAACATATGATTGATTTGTATTTCAATGATGCTAATTTTGGTAATGTTTACATTGCTTGTGAGAGGGCTGCCTTTAGTAAGTTCTATAGGCATGAGGGATATTTGTTTTGAGAAAATAGATTGTGTATTCCGCAATGTTCTATTAGGGAGTTGCTTGTGAGAGAGGCATATGGAGGAGGCCTTATAGGACACTTTGGTATGCAAAAGACTTTAGATATTTTGAGAGAGAATTTTGTTTGCCACACATAAGAAGAGATGTAAATAGAGTGTGTGCAAAGTGTGTTACATGTAGACAGACAAGGTATAGAGTTTCACCACATGGTTTTTGTATGCCCTTAGCCATACCTAGTAGGCCTTAGATTGATTTATTTATGGATTTTATGCTTGGTTTACCTAGGTCTAAGAAGGGCAGAGATAACATATTTATTGTGGTTGACAGGTTCTCAAAGATAGTGCATTTCATTCCTTGCCATAAGATTTATGATGCCACAAATACTACAGATTTATTTTTCAGTGAAATATTTCAATTGCATTGAGTACCCAAGAGCATAGTATCAGACAAAGATGCTAAGTTCTTAAGCCATTTTTGGAGGACATTATGGGGTAAACTTTGAACTAAATTATTGTTTTCTATAACTTGCCATCCACAAACAGATGGAAAAATAAGGGTAGTAAATTAAACTCTTGGTACTATATTATGTGTGATAATAGGTAAGAATTTGAAAAATTAGGAGGAGTGTTTACCTTTTATGGAATTTGCATACAATAAGGCTATTCATAGTACCACTGGTTATTCACCTTTTCAACTTATTTATGGATTTAATCCTTTGTCTCCTTTAGATTTAGTTCCTTTACCTATACAAGATAGAGTTAAATTACGTTGGAAAAAAAAGGTTGAAATAGTTAGACAACTCCATGAGAAGGCTCGGTTGAGCATTGAGAAAAAGACTAAAAAATATGCTAGCCAAGCCAATAAAAGGTGTAAGCATGTTCTCTTTGAGTCCGATGATTGGGTTTGGGTGCACTTAAGGAAAGAGAAGTTTACTATGCAAAGGAAATCTAAATTACAGCCTAGAGGAGATGGACCTTTCCAAGTGCTGGAGCATGTTAATAATAATGCTTACAAGCTAGATTTTCCAGGTGAATATAATGTGAGTGCAACATTTAATGTCACTAACCTTTCTCCCTTTGAACTCGATGATGCAGGTGTTTATTTAAGGACAAATCATTTTGAAGAGAGGGGGAATGATGGAGATCAATATGGAGCTAATCTAAATAATAAAGAATTAGATGTTTTGTATAATATTAGAGGGACAGTGACAAGATCGACAAAAAAGAAAGCTAAAGAAGCTATTAATGGGATGATTTGTGAAGTTCAAAAAAAAAGTATTGTTTCACATGATTTAAGATATTTAGAGGCTTCACCAAGGCCTATTAACTTGATTCAATTAATGGATTAATTAAGTAAAGCAAGATGGGAGCTCATTTTCATAAAGCCCATTTCTTTTGGACTATTTAATTCCATGTTATTTAGGCCTCAATTCATATTGGGCTATTTATTTAAAGATAAAGAAACCATTATATAATTTTATATTATGTTTAGAAGGCTTAGATATAAATAAAAAATTTAGGCTTTAAATTTAGCTTCATGGGCAACCTGCACACGTACTTTTCAAACTATATCTCCCTTAATACAACTCCAAATCAGAAGATTCTAAATTGCTTTTAAAGCTAATGTCCGGAGTAACGAATTTTATGTTTTGTGTAGAAATTAATGTAATGGTAAGTCAAATATAAGTTTGATGTGATGGTAAGTCAAATATAACTGCTTTCTTTGGTGAAGCTACTTCCTCACCATCAAAGAGTGGTAAATCATCAGCTTAGAATGAAATAAACTTAGGGAAAAGGACCCTATTACCTCATCCACACAGGTCAGGTCACCTAGCTAGGGGCTATGGAGCCTAACTACTATTTTAGCTATTTTAGTGAACTTGTGTCCATCTGCTTTAATTCAAAAGAATAACATAAGTAAACTATAAGGAAGAGTTTCAAGCTCAAGGCATAATAAAAATAGGAAATTGCTCTTACTTTCCGAAGGGATGTTCTGAAACAAAGGCTATTTTTTCTTAGCCAAAGTGAAACCATATGGGGTAAAGTCCCATAAATCTATCTCTTCCTTAACTAGCTTCCTTGTTTGTAGCTAAGGAATCTTAAACCAACTTTGGTTGAGTGATCAAAGGACCTATTCATGCATTTATTGACTCTTGAGCTGCACACAAACATAATGGCATCAGTGCAAAGTAAAACACATCACATCAGCAAGGGATTGGAGGTAGGAGAATAACATAACATAATAAAGTTCAATCCTATTTAGGAAGATCATATCCATAAAGGGGAAGATCTTATCTTGATGGAATTAGATTTAATTGTAAATAATAGCTAGAAGGGAGGAATAAAGGCAGTTTGACTTTCTATTGTGATAGCTTTCTTTTTTTGAATGGTATCGATCCTAGATCTAGCCGCTTTGAAATTTAGCTCTTCCGCTTTATGTCATAGATCTCTTCAGAAGCAGTTTCCTACCATACCATGAAGGCATTAAGAAAGCTCATCTAAGACCCCTAAAAGGGCTTTTGCCTCTTGAAAGAATTCATCTTCCCTCTTCCTTTGATTCCACTGGCATATTCAACTTATGGGCTTTTGGTTATTCTCATTAAATGTGATCCCTTACTCTATGAATTCCTTTTTCTAAGCCCACTTCTGTAGAACTCTTTGGACTAAGATTTTGTACCTAGCACAGTCAATTATAGGATTAAACTATGTATGGATATAGCTTACCCGAGATAGGTAGAGTAAAAGGAGGTGAGAACTTACTCAACATGTGACTTTTATGGTAATCCCATGCCTTCAAGCAAAGTAGTGTTAACTATCCTAGGTTGTGAATTAAAGCTTTTTCTTTACTAGCTTTAAACATGATGGTACCCATCTCTTTTCTCATTCTATATAAATAAAAAGATAGGTGGATTATGCTTCTGCTATCAATCTGATAAATGACGGCTTTTGAGCAGTATTCATAAAAATGAATATTGAATTATTGTAAATAGATTCGCTAGTTGGGTTAATTAGCACTATTTCACTAGTGATTGTAAGCTAGGTGCCCTTCAATGACAAGAGGGGAAGAAGCTCTAACTCAAAAGGTTGGCTCATTGTTAATATGCAAATATGAAGGAAAATGCTTAAATCTTACATTTTGATGTCACTACTAAATGTGGTTGCTTGAAAGGAAAATTTCACATATAAAAGAGAGAAATCAGTCATAGCAAGAAGCCTTTTTAGAGTTTGATCATAAACCCTAATCAAGGAGCTTCTTTGGGCAGTTGCTTCATGACATGAAAGAGAGGAACTTCTAGTCTTTAAGCTTAAAGGGCCTAGCTCCAATGATTAAGACTTCTTACTTCTTCTCACTCAACTTCCTTAAAGAATAGTCAAAATCGATAGCAACCCTAATGGGTGAACCCATTAACACCGGTTAGTGCAAACAACCTCTTTGGATTAACTTCACTTCCTCCACCAACTCATTCCTTTCCTTTTAGCCTTTGAAAGTAGGCCAATCTTTCTTCTTTTATGAAATTGATGGTTAGAGGGTCCTGTAGGTGTGATCTATTATATTATATGATAAGAAAAAAAGAGGAGAATTGATAGAAACTCATTAGAGTCAAAGATAGTGTTGAAAAAAAAAAGGCAATATCCAATACCTTATAAGCATTTTGGCTTTCAAACACTGGTTCCTCTGTGGAATGAATTCTTATTCAAACCAAATAAGAACTTCTTATTAAAAGAAACTATCCCCTTTAATTGGCACAATGCAAGCAATAAGGATGAAGTTAAGAGGAATAAAGTAACTTAACTGAAAGGAAAGGACATAAAAGAGGAGGCCTTTATATATTATATATGAAATATGTATTTAGGAAATCGTATCATCATGCACTTTAGGCCCTTCTTGAAGCCATGATGCTGGGTCATAAGAGTAGCGAAAGACTGAGCTCGCTCATGCTCTCATGTTTTAAACAAACCCATACTAGGAAGCTTGAAATCCATATGATATATTTTTGTAAACTTTGATAAAAAAAAAACAAACTATAAGGATCAGGAGAATGGATGGCTTCCAAGGCCCAGGCTTGATCCTACACAATTGACCTACTTCATACCATCTAGTATCTAACTTACTTAATGCACTCACAAGAGTTCACATGCTACCTTAGCTTCATGTTAAGGGTACAATAGAAAGAACTACTTTCTCTATTAATGTAATATTCATTTATAGTGACTAGGCGAGCCGTTCCATTATCAGGTTCAAAACCACAGTGTTTATGAGAAAGAAAAAAATCCTCCATGTGAGAACTAGGAATCTAGTTCCCAATAATGTTACCGCAAAGAGAAAAAAATTTGAAGTAGGACATAACAAGTAGTTTCAGTTGAAGTGGAAGCAACAACGAAAACAAAACTAAAAAAATGGATCATCATTACAAGTATAAAAAAAGTTAGCTTAGGGGTTACCTATAATGAGGAAAGCGAAGAGGTTGACTATTGGTGGAACCATCTTTGATACCCTTTCTTTTCATGTAAGGGTAGGTCTAAAGGGTCTAAGAAAAGATAGTGCTATACTAAGAAGGGGGTTCATCTGTATTGAAGTGCCATCTGAGTATTGATATACAGCTCCTCCTTGGGGTAAGCACTGGTCCTTTGGTTCCTTAATGTGTTGATATAGGAAAAGAAAATGCCATCTATTATCTTATAGCATCATATCTATTTATGGAAATTATGAGGAAGTTAAGGGGTGAAGTAAAAGCTGTACAATATACCTAGATCTGAGCAGTTGGGTATGAACTTAATTTTCAGTCTATGGTTGCCTACTATAAGTAAAGGGGAGAAGGAGAGGTGAGAGGTAAGGCTATGTTCATTTTTTCTTTCTCGATGGGGAAAGCTTAAGTAAAAAGAGTGGTTAAGCCAAGAAGAATTAGGTGGGAACATTTGAATTAATTGGTTAGGTTCACTTTAGTTTTATCTTCTTTCTAGCTAACTAGGCAAAGCTAAGTCTAGTTGCTTTAATGGAGCCAGGAAACTCAACAAAAAGAGTACGAGAAGAATTGATTCATATGAGTGACCTAGCTTTAACTTGTTGATCAGCTATTTGCTTCTTGCCAAAGCCTTTGATTTTTTTTTAAATCAAAGTAGGTCATGACTCTTATATTTTAGTTGATCGAGGGAAGCTAGCACTTATACAAGAGCTCTACTTCCTTGTCTTGCTTCTGGCAAAGCTTCTACTTTACTTCCTTCTTTTGTGCTTGCTCGTGTGAAGTAAAGTCCTTTTTACTAAGTCCAAAAGCTTCCAAATAAAGGACAGGAACCCTATCATCAACCAATAAGCTAGGAGCTTTAATTAAAAGCAAGGGAGCTCTAATAAGAATATAATTAGAAAGTGATTATGGCTCTAGTTTCAGGGAATCCCTAAAAAGCCTTAGTCCAGACAAAGGGTGCTATAGTGATCTACCATATGGTTCTTACTAAGAAAGTACCTTTAGATTGATACAACATCAACCTTTAAACCATTGTATTAGCTCTCAGTATCAGATTTTGACTGTCCTCTAAGCTAGCTTTTTTAATCATCATAGTTAGAATCAGAATTCACTCTTCTATCTTTCACATGGGTTGGGCCCTTTCTTACATTAGGGTAAGTCCTATGAACACCTTCACTCACAGATGAGGTTAGTATTGGCCTTGTATTTCATAATCTCAAGACTCGATTAACTTTGACTTGTGACTGAGCATGAGTTGAAGGAGAAGTCTATAGACCTACCCTAGACCTTAGGCTATTTCCTCTTTTTAAAATGCCCAGATGACTCCTTACCCAGGAAAAGTCATCCTATTGATTAAGATAGGGTCCCCGCTATTTATATTGGTGCTAAACTAGAGATTCTCATAGGCTATCCCAACATGAGAAGAAATTTCATGGTTATCGAAGAGGAGCTTAACCAAGAAGTATAGGATAGTGCCTTGATCTCTGCCTGTAACTAGCTTTACCAATAACTATGGTGACTGCGCCTCTTAGTATTGGTTCACTGCAGAAGAAGAAATAGATGGGCCTTTGACTTGTCTAAATCTAGAGGTGGAAGAAGGACTTCTATCATCTTTGTACCTAGATCTTATTCCTATGTATAACCAGTAACTAAGTTACCTAGTTGCCTTTACCAACTAAATGCCTACTTTTAGAGATACTAACTAATAACTAATAGTGGGATTGAAACTAATGGTAAGAGTAAACACCTTTATAATCTACAAATATAAGGACCTAGCCCTTAAAAGAAAATGGGAGTGAAACCTTATGCTCATTAATGCTTAGGCCAAGTCTTCTATTAAACACTCTTTTCTTTATTAAATAGCATTGGAATCCAAGCTTTTTTGCTAGAATATGGTGTAATTAAGTTAATGACATAAGAGATTCAGTATGAATCTGACTCTATAAATGTAACTTTCTTTGTCATTACCATTTGGCATGAAAAGGAATTAGCACATGAAACTGACTCAACAGTTAGCTTTTACCACTCTCATTCCTCTACTTAGACTTCATCAAAGTTGACTTCTGAAAGAGGGTATACCTTTCCTAGCTAAGATTAATGCTAATAACCTCCTCTAATGGGAAGGAAAGGATTATAGTTTACTAGCTCTCTCAGAAGGGAAGGCTATCGCATTGGTATCCCACTAGATCATAAGCCGAACCACCCACTCAAGGTAAGATTGTCTAAAGTCCCTCCTTCCTGTTGTTATCAAAGCACTTAGTACTGACATTGCCTTACATTGAAGCTTAATTACAATATATGTAATAGACCTCCTAGTGAGAAGGCCCAGAAATGGCTCACAAATATTAGAAATTTCTCTCTCAAGGGATGCCTTGATCCATTAAAGATTGTAAGTTTTGGAGAGCTTTAAGAATGACATGTTTGGGATTCCCTTGAATGGATTCGGGACAACAACAATGGGATCTATGGCTCTCACCTCTGCATCTAATTTTATGCTTGGAATATTCTTTTCTCTTCTATATTTTCACCTAGAATATCTTGAGATCAAGACCCATAAGGAGCCATAACAGAGGAAGTTTAAAAGGTGGGACTAAGGAGTGAAGCTAGTTATTTACCTTGAACTAATTAATGATCCAATGGCAGAGCCTGTGAGATAAGCACTTGACCTATCCACGCCATAGTGACTTTCGTGAAGAAACCATCATCGAATGTCCTTATGTCATTTTTTATAGCTTAATTTGTACTAAATCTATCAACTAGTGGGTAAAAATATCAATGTCAATTTAGTGCTGGGCTTAGAGCACTCAGCTTGAGGACTATACACAAATAGATTTATAAAGCATAGGGACTGATTTACCGTAGAAGCTAATGCCCAGCACTAATTAGAAAGCTAATGATTGGGGAACTAGAGGGTACATAGAGGGGTCATAAGTAGTGATGAGTTAAGTTAATCAAAAGTAGCAAGTTTGTTCGATAGGCTTTTGTGAATAGAGCTCATGGCTTTCAAAATAGAAATTACTTGCAATGGCTCTAATAGTTGAATTGTTTGTTCTTTCTCAATGGGATTGTATTGAACCTCTTTTGAGACTATAGGAGAAGATTGGGTAGAAGAAGCTTTTAGCCCCTACTTTTTTAGTGCTATTTCTCGATCGTCCAATCGTCTTTAGTCATTATTAAGCTTGATATGCCTTTGCTTTATGTCCATAATTCCATAACTTTAATCCAAGATCATGCCTTAGGCTTAGTTCACATGTTCCTACTTAGTTCACATTCTGGGTATGTGGAAAGTAAGAAAAATGTATTCACTATAGTTATGATATCCTTTATTGATAGTACTATTAGCTTTTGACTTAAAGGATAGTAAGTAGCTCATTAATTTTAGATGTACGCATCCCGTAGTCTAACTAGTACTCATGTTATTAACCTTAGTAATAATAAATCTTAATTTTGATTTTAAAAAACTTAATTTTGAGCATTTAATTTGTTTATTTAATTATGTATAAGTTAGGACTCTATTGGAAGTTAAAATAAAGTATGATTATCTTGGCTAATTCGATCTCTAAGATTCAATGAAGCTTTTAACATCCTTAGAGCTTTATAATGAGAAAGTTATCTTCTCCAAATTTGAAGTAGACATCTTGAGCTTTTTGAATTGGGATTTCTTGTCAAAATTTGAGTTCATTTAGGTATGAAAATATTAAGTCGAAATCAACATATGCAGCTACCATTTTATATTGCATAGCTTTTAGTATTTTAGACATATCTTGAGCTCCATAAGTCGAATTAATATGATTCAAAATTATATGGAAATATAAGCCAAATATATACAACTTTCATGAAAAAATTATATGGAAATCTAAGCCAAATATATACAACTTGTGCACAATTGTTTAATAATAGTCTACATTTTAGATTGTATAGCTCTTAGTATTTTGGACATATCTTGAGCTACATAAGTCCAATTAAAGTTATTAAAAATGATATGAAAATCTAAATCAAATATATACAACTTTCATGAAGAAAGTATAGGCAAATTCAAATGTCTCTAATATAAAATCATGGCCTCAACTTGTGCATAATTGTTTGATAGTAGTATGCATTTTATATTGCATAACTCTTATTACTTTGGATATATCTTGAGCTATAGAAGTCCAATTGATTTCATTTAAAATGATAGGGAAAGATAAGTTAAATATCTATAACTTTTATAAAGAAATTATGGGAAATTTGAACATATTTAGTAGCCAATCATAGTTTTAATCCATATATAGTTGTTTGACAACATCACTTTTAATAATTCAAAATTATAAACATTAGATTTAAAATATAGATGTTGGACACATTATTTACACCCTAAATAGCTATATTTTTGAGTGTTTTTCTATATAAACACATCAAGATTTGAATGGAAGTTAAGAAACTTATTTATGATTCATTCATTCTTAAGTATTCAATTGAACTCTAAAATTCTCTTAAACAATTCTTTGTTTGTATAACTCTTATGAGAGTTGGTTATATGTTAAAAATAGAATTTCTCTTCATCTTAAATCTTGGGATAGATTAGAAGGGAAGTGAGATTTATTTCTAAAGGAATTGGTTTAAGTGTTGTCCATTGAAACACTTAGAGGATTTGGTTTTTGAGTGAGCCTTAAAAACTCAAGTTGTAAGGTTATAAGAGTGAGCCATAAAACTCTTGTGTAATCTTAATCTTATGAATAAGATTATGGGTAATTGAAAATCCTAACTTGGGGATAAGTTAGGTGGAGACATAGGATTATTATTAAATCTGAACTCCTTAAATTTTTATGTTCTTCATTCTTCCTTCTCAACTTCTATTAAATTCTTGTAAAGAATTTTTTTTTAATTTCTCATTTTTAATTGATAGTCCTATTCATCGCCCCTCTAGGACTCTTTTCAATTGGTATCAAAGCTTGAATTCTAGGCACTTCATTGCTAGAATACAAGATTATGGGGAGTGAATTATAAAACATCTCTTCTCTTAGACCATTCTTTGATGGTAGTGATTATCCACATTGGAAATTCAAAATGAAATTATATCTTGATTATGATTCCATCAAACTTTGGGACATTTTCGTAAGAGGTTAGGAACACCTATGACTATTATTGATAGTGTGGGAACTACTCTTGCAAAAAGCCAATGGAGTATTGATCAAAAGGAAGAAAATTACAAAAATAAAGAAGTTGTGATTACTCTAGTCTCTTCAATGATAAGAGAAGAAGGAGGCAAGCTTTAACATTATATGTTGGCCAAAGAAATGTGGGAGACTTTAGAAAACCACTATAAAGGCAACATTCAAGTAAGAAGCAAGAAGGTTCAACTTTATATGTATAAATATGAACTCTTCAAAATGAAGCCTCATGAATCAATCACAGAGATGAAAAATCGTCTTAATGCTCTCCTCATAACCCTTATGAAACTTGGAAAATATTTCTCTAAGGAAGAGGTAAACAACAAAATTCTAAGAATCCTACTTACAAAGGATTAGGAATCTCGTGTTACTTTAATTGAGGAAGCTTAAGACCTCTCCACTCTATTAACCAATGTGCTCATTAGTAAGCTCTTAACACATGAGCTCACTATCAAGCAAAGAGGTAAAGAATAAAAAGAGAAAGAAGAAAAGAAAAAGAGCATTGCTCTAAAAGCTCTTCAAGAAGATAGTGAAGAGGAAAGCATCAAAGATTCTAGTGATGAAGATGGTGACATTGCCTTGCTCACTAAGAACTTTAAGAAGTTTTTTAAAAGAAAAACTTCTTAAGAATAAAGGACTTCAACAAGAAGTTCAAAAGAAATGGGAAGAAGAAAACTACGGAGTTACTTGCTATGAATGCAAGAAAGTGGGATATATTAGAAGTGAGTGTCCTAAACTGAAATTCAAGACCAAGGGAGCAAAAGATAAGAAGAAGACATTCAAAGCTACTTAGGATGATTTCTCTGAATCCAAAAAAGAAGAGGAACAATAAGAAGTGGCCAATCTTTTCTTCATGGCCCTTGTAAACAAAAATGTGGTACCATATACTTCTTATTCTTCCTTTGATGATTGTGATAATTTTTGTGATGATGATGATAAGAGCTTTATTATGAGCAAATTACTTGTTACAAAAGTTTATTATCCAAGAAGAAATATTATAAGCATGATTTAGGTAGCTTAAATAGAGAATTAGAAAATTTAAAAATTAATTTTGCTAGACTTATTGAATAAAAAAAAAAACTTGTTAATGATACAAAATCTTCTAATTCTTTATAAGATCAACTTAAGAAAGCAAAGGATGAAAATCATAAGCTTTCTAAAGAGGTCTTAGAATTAAAGAATTTCATTGCTAAATTTAAGAGAGGAAAAGAAAGTTTAGATAGTTTTCTTGACTCTCAAAAATTTTATAGAGATACCTATGGAATTGGATATAAGAGAGGATGCAGTTATGAGTAGTAAGCTGCTTAAGTTTAGAGTTTAGTTGCTTAAATTGCTCCTCATTTTATTTGTTTATAGACATTTATTGGTTAACAAATTCCTCCATGAGATTTTCAAGAGTAGGTTTAGGATGGGTAGGATTAAAGGTTTGTTGCTTCATGGAAAATCCTAATGGGTTTTAAGATTTGGTGTTTGGGTTATATAGAGGGTTTAATTGAGAGGATGGGTTTGACCATGAGAATTCGGGATGGTTCCTCCATTGAGGATTATAAGTGCTGGAATTCAGCCCCATTCTTTGGTTAAAACCCCTTTGCACGTAGGTCACATCCTCATTTGTACTTAAATTACATTGAGAATATGAATGAGATCCTCCACAAGACTCATAAACAACATTAATACTTTCTAAAGAATTGATTTGATTTCTACTTACCAAATTGGTAAGAGCATATACCTTTGCATTCAACATTTTAATTATGTCAAGCTCCAAAATTCCCCTTGATTTTGCCATAGTTGTTTAATCACCCATGTATCCTTGAGATGCAAGTTCTCTAAGCAAAGTAACAACTTCTCTAGTCATTTTATCCATCCATTTTCCATCGGCTGCTGCATTCATAATATTTTATTTTTCATCCATCAACCCATTGTAGAAGATTTGAGGAATCATCCATTCCGGTAAGCCATGATGTGGATATTGCCTTTGGAGTTCCTTGAATCTCTCCCAAGCTGAGTAGATTGTCTCACTTCCATTTTGCTTAAATGTAGTGATCTCATTGCAAAACTTAGTCATTTTATATGGTGGAAAATATTTGTGCAGAAGTGTAATATCCCGTGTTTTTAAATATTTTTACACTGTACCAGGATATACAGTGTTAATAATTTTTGTGTAAATATTACGATATTTTTTACGAGTTGATATGTATTTAAAACCTATTTTAATTATTGTGTATTATTTACTGTGCTTTACGTAAAATTTTCCCGGGACTTGCATTTTCGGGGAAATTTTCACATAAATAATTTATTATTAATTATTTTAAATAGATTTTCGGACTTGCATGAACTCATACGTATTTTTAAATTTCTAAATTAAGCCTATGCATGTAATTATTTAATTAGGGTTTAAGATATATTACCTTAATATTTTATCATTTTATTATTAATTGTTTATTTAAATTAATATAATAATATGTGGTGTGTATTTTTCCCACATATTTTATTTATACACTATATTTTAATATATACATATTATTTTCTTTTTTCTTTTTTCTTTTTTTTTCTTTTTCTTTTTCTTTTCTTTTCTTTTCTTTTTCTTCTTCTTCTTCCTCCCGCGCGACCACCCTTCCCCTCACCGCTGCAAACCCGACCACCTACCGTCGGTGTACCACCAGTAGCTCCACCCTCCACTTCCAGCCACTCCGTCGCCCCCAGCTCCCTTCCTCGGTGCCGGCGAGTTGCTTTTCTTCCATTTTCGGCCGAAAGCTTTATTTCTTCTCATCTCGTGATTTCGGCCACCGTTTTCGACACCGTCGGTCTCTTTCTTCTCCTTGTGCTTCGGTGAGTGTGATTCTAGCTTTGGTTTGAGCTTAGATGGTCTAGATTTGCTTAGTTTTGAATTTTTCCATTTCGGCCATATTGGGTTTTTGATTTTTTTTCGAATTTTTCTTGGTTGATTCATGAATAATTCCTTTGCAAATGTTGTTTCTAGTAGCTTAATCTACATGTATGAATTTTTGTGGAATTTTTGGAGATTTTTTGGATTTTTGGGTATTTTTGAATATTTAATATTATTTTCTAATTTTTGGGAAATTAATTATTTAAATTATGAAATTGTGTTTATGGTTAATTAGGTGTTGAAATGAATTATAGGAATTTATTTGGAATTTTTATGAATTTCTATGTATTTATTTTGAATTATTTGAGGTTATGTAATTGGGAAATTAGGGTTAATTGTGTTTTTAATTGAAATTAATTGGTTAATTGAGTTTAATTATTAATATTATGGATAAATATGTTGAGAAAATTAATTTTGGATAATTGTATAATTTTTGGTGAATTTTTGAAGTAATTATAGTATATTTATATATATAAGGGTATTTGTGGTAATTTTACCCTAAATTGGCTAAAAATGTAATTTAATTGGTTTTAATAGTTATTTAAAGTATAATAATGATTTCTACAAATTATTTAGTATTTTTAACTAATTAAAACTATTTTTCATGAATTATTTTCAATTATATATATAATATACGGTTTTTCAAATAAAATGAGTTTTTATCGGTTTTTACAGTGTTTTAAGGGTTAATTATTTAATTTTTACTTATAAAATGAATTTCTATGTTATAAGGGTATTATTGGTATTTCTGAAATTATTCTGTGATTGTGGACCCCGGTCAATGGACTGTAGTTTAGAGTCCGACCGTGGGATTTTGATTGTGCTCTGTGTAGTTTTTTTAAGTGTATTTCCTTGCAGGGTGGGCTCTACTCTTTTGAGTAGAGAGATGTCCATTTTACAGGGGAGGTGTCTGTCGAATTTTCGATAGAATTCTCGTAAAACGTGATATCCGGTTAAACCCTGATATCGATTCTATGTTTAATACTCTAGATCGAATTCTAGGATTTATGTTAGGTTTATTCTGATGTCGGTTATTTATTGCTTGTTTAGTTGCACTGAGATCGAGGGCTAGTGGACCAGGCCCGTCAGACCCATCTCGTGGAGCGCACTAGGGTGAGTTACTATACTATATATATATGCTTAGGATGCATGATTTAGAAATATATGTTTATTTTGATTAAATATGCATAAATAATGTGATTTGTATTGTAAGTATATGTTTGGTATATATTAAATTATATGCATGCTTTGTTAATAAATTATATTTAAAAATGTTTTTAAATATATTTCTAGTTTAATTTATGATTTGATTGGATTTATTTGACGTATATATATACTCAAAATATACCTGGTTTATTTTTGGTATATTTCTAGTATATATATGGTTTATGTTGATATTTTATTGAACTTCATGCATCATTTATTTTTGTGAATGAATGTTTTATATTAATTAATGAAGGATATCGATAGAACGTGCTACCTAGTGGGCAGCACTAGGACCAAGTACGTACCAGTACGCCTATAGCATTTAGGCTATATTACTAACCATTTGTGGATATTGATTGGATGTGATTATTGATATGTGTGAGATATGGTTTGGAGGTGTGATTGCTGGAGCTCGGTTGACCAAGTGTCTTAGGGCCAATCACACTGGCAGTCAGACTGCTGGAGCTCGGTTGACTTAGTGTCTCGGGGCCAGTCTACTGTCTAAATGGATTAAGTGGATATATTTGGATTCAGTGAGCCTGTATGGCTAGAGTGTTGTCTAATACTATTTCGAGGTTGCGATATTCTAGGGTTCTATGTGATCCTTCATAAACTGTGATTTTCAATAAAAATATATAAAAAATGATTTTTCTACATCTGTGTGAATTTGCATGTATATATGTACATATTATATATATACTGTTGATTGCATGCATTGTCATTTAGTATGCATGTATATATATTATAGTGATTCACTCAGTGAGGTCTGACGCCCCTCCGTTGACAATTTTTCAGGAGAGTCAACATCTTCAGACCTCAGTAGCAGGCCTGTACGTCGGATTTCTTCCGCCCCGGCTTCTTTGTGTAAACTGCTTACTTGAGTCTTATTTTTATAATCTAGACACTGCAGTAGTTATAAATTAATTATGAGACATTATGTATTTTATTTATGCGAGATGCATTTTAAGAAATTGAACTGGATTGTATTAAAAAGATTTATATATATGAGATGAGATTTGACTTAAATCTAGTTGGTGAAAATAATAATATGATTTTTATGATTTTTATTTTCGCGTGCATTATATATTGCTACTATTATTGCATATTTTATTTTATTTTTAGGCTTGCTACGGGTTCCGGATTCAAAAGAATTCCCGTTTCCTAGCGCCGGTCATGGCCCCTGTTTTGGGTCGTGACAAGAAGTGCTTTCTTCAATTGATCCCACGTTGTGATTGATTCATTTGGCAAACTAGCAAGCCAAAGTTATGCTTTATCCCTAACTGAAAATGGAAAGAGTCTCAGCCTTATTGCATCATTCATCACACCATTGATCTTAAAAGTTGCACACACATTAAGAAAAGTCAATATGTGGGCATAAAGATCTTCTCCTTGTAAACCTCCAAACTGATTATTTTACACCATTTGTATGATACTTGGCTTGATCTAAAAATTATTATTTCCAATTTTCAAAGCCACCATCCCTCCAAAACTTCCTGAGATATCGGGCATTGTAAAATCCCCTAACGTGCTCCTTTCCGGTTGAGCCATGTTATTCAAATTTAGTTGGTTCTCTCTTCTTTGCCTTTGTTCCCTATGTAAATCACATATAGTTAAATCAATTTCAGGATCAAAGTTCAAATTATTATCACTAGTACTTCTAGTAAGCATAAAAAAAAAGTAATTTACAATCGAACAAATTAAGCTTAACAAATAACAACAACAAAAAAAAATAAAAAAATAAAAAAAATAGGAAAACAAAATAATAAACAAAAAAACAAAGCCTAAAACAACCTTTCTCTACCCTAAGTTAATAAAAGTTCAGAATCTAAAATTCCCTGGCAATGGCATCAAAATTTGAAACGGGTCACATTGTATTACCTAGTCTCTAAGACTTAGTATAGAGCAAGAAAGGTGTCAAACACTGGAAATTTGGGGAAGTTTGTATTAACCGGATAGGTACTAAGATGGATAGGCAAAATGAATTGAAATAGGAATAATAATAAAAATAATAATAAAGTTTAAATACTAACTAATTTCTAAATCTAACACTAAATAAGAATTATAAATAAATATATATAGGAGAATCATAATTTATAATCAAATAAGAACTTAAAAACAATTATCATATAAACGTGTTGGTTGGGAATTAGTCTATAATCTTTTAAAGACAACTTTCATCATTATTAAAAATATTTCCTCTTAGAATCCACATTCATTTCATGGCAATGCAAAGACAAGAGAAAATCATTAATTACTTTACACTAATTCTTATTCCCTTAAGATGAATTTCTTGTCTCCAAGTTAAACCCAATTCTTAAGCAATCTCAATTACATTCCACCAAATTAATCCATTCTCCTTGTAAATAATTTGATTACCAAGTTACGTATGGTGATCAAGCATACATAACATAATTAAGCATAAATTGAAATTAAACCATACACAATATAAGATATAAATGCAGTTCTTATTCAATTCATCATTGTAATTCCATACAAGACTTAACCAAGGCACATACTTAAAGAACAATAAGAAAAAATCAATTTCAACATAGAAAAAGGGATAAAGAAAGTGAATAGATGAAACCTTTTTACTAAAATCTTCTAACACTTGCTTGGTGTAGAATAATATTCTCTTTTTCCTTCTTGACTTTGTCTTCTTCTAGTTGTTATATCTAGTAATCCTAATAATCATATCTTCAATTCTCATCCTCTTCTTCTTCTTTCTAGATCATAAATGACATATATATAGACTTTAGAGATGGTTACAAGGGACCAAAATTCGTTTAGAATTGGAAAGGTACCCTTTGATATGAAAAGTCACAACCTTGTGTAGATGTAGTAACTTCAAGGGCATTTTTGTCCATCCAGATGACTTTATCTCTAGAATATTCCTTCATGAAAGTTGTAGATCATTCTGTTATCTTTCTAGAGCAATTGAATAACCTATTTGGATGTTTGTAGAAGAAGTTATGGCCAAAATACGAAAGCTGTTCAAAGTTAGAAAGTTGCAACTCTTTGGACAGACTCGGTGACGACTCAACACGAAAACTCTCTGTGATGATTCGATGCCTTGGTGACGACTTGACATAGCTTCTAACTTGCTTCCTTTGGCTTCACAAGCTCCATATTTCATTCTAGAAAGTCCAAAATTCTTTCCATATACCAATCAAGCCTAAAAGCATGTATAAAACATACAAACAAACATAAAAGACACTTGGGAATAAAAATAACATGTACATAATCAAATAACACAAAAACATAACAAAACTCAAATAAAATAAAAACTAAAATACCCTAAATAACTATGCATATTTGCATTGTATCAATCATTAAAAAAAATACGTGTACTATAGATATAATTGAAATCAATTAATTTTAAAAAATAAATATAAGTACAAAATGTAATTAAAATATTTATCTCCAAGTAATGTATATAATAAATTGAAACTTCTTTATAAAATGGAATGTATGAAATTAAATTGTAAAGTTAGCAAATGTCCCATAATTATAGCCTTTTATCCTATCGATAAGTAGTTTAAAATTTAATATTGAAAAATAAAGAATTCAAATGAAAATAAGTGAAAATTAGTACATAAATTAATGAAAGATATAACAAGTTATGGACAAAACAATTTAATTAGCTAGTTAGAATAGGTCCTTATGAAATTATTATAATTTAATGCTCTCATTTAACATGACTTTTAATATATTTTTATTTTAACCTTTATAATAATATCACCTTTTAAAATAAATTGAAAAATGTAACTGAAAAAAGTTAAAATACATTACACAAGACAGACATGTACTTCAAGCATAATTAAAATTAATTGATACAAATGCAAATTGTGTTTAGAATATCTACCTCCCAAACAATGTACATAAACAATTGAAATTTTTTCATAAAATGGAATACATAAAACTAAATTATAAAGTTGGTAAATGCCCCCATAATCCCCAATTTTTTACACTATTTTGTAAGTAGTTTAAAATTTAATATAAGAAAATAAAGAACTAAAATGTAAATGAGTGAAAATAACAAATTAATTAATGAAAGATAGGGAGTTATGAACAAACATTTTTAATTGACAAGTTAAGAAAATTTTTTAATTCAATGAAAGTATGAAAGTCAAATATACTAAAAAAAAAAAACCTACCAAGATAAAAGCTTTAAATTAAGAAAAAAATTTAATGACTTAAAAGTTAAGTAGTTATATATATAATAAAAACAAATTTATCTTATGTCTTCTACATAGATAATAAATTTTTTAAAAAAATTATTGCATAACAACATTATTTAATATTTAAATTTTGACATATTAAATTATGGTTAATTGCACAAAAATTACAAAGTTCTCAATCTTCTAATTTTGGTAAAATTGTCATGATTTAGCAATTATTTGATAATTTTAACATAAAAAATTATTTGTCCAAATTAAATAAAAATGCTGAAGAAACATTAATAAAGTATCAATTTTTTTTTAAAACTTTATATAGATCAATTTGACATTTCATATAGAATATGTCAGATTTTTGTTTAATTATAATCAGATGAATTTGTATCAAATTTCATTGAGATATATTTGTTAAAATTTTAAAATTAGAAAAAAATTATAAATATTTTAGTTTTTGTTACCGGGCCTAAATTTAAACTTAAACTCAAATTTTGAAGAATTGAAATGATTAACTGATTGAAAAGTAATTAGCATATCTCTTATGTTAAAGTACGCCTTTTATTTTTATTTTTTTTAAAGTATGCCTTTTATTGAACACCAATAATTAATCATTTTGGTGCATTGCCCTTAATTAGAGAATGTAAACTTTTTTTTTTTTTCAGCCTATTTAATAGATGTTTTGGCTTGGAGTTATAGCTTTCATCTTAAGGTTACTAAATGGAATATTGTTCGAAAAAATTATTATAATAAAACTGGTTACAGATATATTTTGGGCCAAACATATATTCAATTCTCTGCACTTATAAAAAAAAAATTATTAATTTTTTTATTTAAAATTTTACCTCATAACCACTTTAACTTGTAAATTTTATATTATTTAAACACCTTCATTTTTTACACCACATTTCTTAGCTAAAAAAAAAATTCTTTTAATCCTCATAATTATTATAAATTATCATTTTAATCCTCTCATTTTTTAACATTCTTTTATTAATTTAAAGCATAATTCTTATTAATATTATTATCTTATTTACACTTATATATACTGATTATATTGAAATTAGAATGATAAATATATTTTTAATATTCAAATATTTTATTACGTGCAAAGACTTAAATAATACTTATTTAATTAAAATAAAA
Organism: Mallotus nudiflorus; assembly: GCA_947683625.1. Taxonomy (NCBI): domain Eukaryota; kingdom Viridiplantae; phylum Streptophyta; class Magnoliopsida; order Malpighiales; family Euphorbiaceae; genus Mallotus; species Mallotus nudiflorus. The sequence goes on along the minus strand of CANTUR010000479.1, from coordinate 311,331 downwards.
CTTATATCTTTATAAATAATTTATTGATTATTTAATTCATTTTTAAAATTTTATAATTAAAAATATAAAATTTATAATATTTATAAGGGTAAATTACAATCATCCTCCTCAAGTTTGATTTTATTAACTATTTCTTTTTCTGCTAATTAAATAATATCTTAGATTTGATATTTTTATTGTAAATTTGAGGGGTATTAAGTTAGTAGAATGAAAAATAGTTAATAAAATCATATATGACAGGGTATGTAGTTAACTTTAAAAAATACATGGATGAATTATTTATAAATTAGAATAAACCTCAACGGGTGTTAATAAATTATCCTATTTATAAATATAATGCTGTCTTCAAATATTATTAATTTGATTTTGTTATTTATAGTTACAATTTAAAAATTATTAATAAATAAAAATTATTAGATTATAAATAGTATAATATGAGATATACTAGTTTTACACAAGTAAATAACAAAATAAATAACTAATAAATAATTATCCAATCAAATGATGATAATATGATTTATATGATTTACATGATCTATAATTTTATGAATATTATATATTTTAAATTATTTTTTAGATTTATTAATTGTTACTTAGAATAAAATATCTATGAATAAAAATTATAAATTAATAATTCTCATTTTCAGGTTATTAACTTGATTAAGAGAAATAAAAAAATTGAAAGTATTTTATTTATAATAACAAATTTGAGTTATAAATTTTCAGCAAAATTTTTTAATATTTACTTATTTTGATTAAAGTTTAAGAATATTTTATTTCTATGTACAGTTTTGAATAATGTTGATTTAATATTAAAATAAAATTTATATTTGTAATATGAATTTTTTTATAATTTTATAAATATAAAAATATTTTTATAATTTTATTTAAGTTATTTTAATTTTATTATAAAGTAACTTATTTATATATTTATTAATTTAATAAATTATAAAGTTAATTAGATTAGAAAGTACATGTTTAAATAATTATTTTTTAGTATAATAATGAATTTGATCGTTTTTAAACTTTAAATCTAAATTCAAAGATTAAAAAAAATTTATCAATAAAAAACAAACTGAGACAAAATCTCAGTAGGAGTGTGTGTCCTCACTGTCAATATAAATTTGTTTATAAGGTTAAATTTTACAAATGAGATGTATATAAGATCAAATTTTAAACACACAGAGCCAATGAATTTTTCACTACAATTAAAAAAGATTAGGTATGTGTCTGACCTATATTTTACATAACAACAAATATCAATATAAAAATAATACTTTTAATTTAAAGTAGTTATAAATAACAATAATTTGGATATTATAACGAGTTATACATTTTTTAGATCTCATTTTTTAAGAAAATCTACATCCATATAATAATCACAATTATATGTAAATTCAAAAATACATAAATTGTATTAAATTAAAATTTTAAAATATATATATATATATATATATAAACATATAATTGTAATTTAATTTAAAATATGCTTCCAACAAAATTAAATTAATTAAAAGTTTAGTAATAATTTTGTTAAAAATATATATTTTTCTATTTTAATTAAGTTTACTTATATTTTATCAAATATAAATCAAATCAAATTAAATAACATAATTTTATAAGTTTTATTATATTAAATTTAATAAGTAAATAATTAAAACCAAAACTAACAAATTTTATGAAATTAATTTTATAGTATTTCTAATCATATAAATTGAAATTATTTTAACCTATTTTTACATAAAATAATTTTAAATTAACAAAAAATAGTGATAGTTTACAAAAATATATCAAGTTATAATAAAATAGAAAAAATGTGCAAATATTTTCTTAATGTTTTGACCTAATCTGTCACGACCCGAACCAGAAACACGTGACCAGCACTAGGAAAGGGGAGAACATAAAGCACCAAAACCCGTAGTAAGCCTTAAAAGAAAATTACGGAATATTTAAATTTTAAAACCTCATAATAAAATGATTAAACCATAATGCACATTATCAAACTAATTTTTCTCAATATAATTAAACCATAATATCATAATGCATAAAATAAATAAACATCAGTTATACAAATAGTATCTCAGTACATAAATCTTAATACATAATATCCAAATTTAAAATATGCAGTTATATAGTTCTCTATTGCAGTACACGAATACTAATATAAATACAACTATATAGACTTATATAAAATAGTCGGTGAAGAAGCTACATGACGTAGAGAAGTAGGCCTAATAGAAGACTCCCAAACTCCTGAAAAAAATAAGTTGAGGGAAATCAGACATCACCGAGTAAGTTAATAAAGAAAATGAATGTGGTTTGAAAATCTCCTTTAAAATAAGTTTTTTTTTTTTATAAAAATAATATATTCATAATTTTATTCAAATCATTTGATATACATATAAGAAATCTATATTTTAAAAGGAAAGAAATAAATATTTAAACATTTTTTTAAAAAACATTTTAGTATAAAAAATTAGGTAGAGCCCGATTTATCAATTTTTGTAACAGTCATACAACTCACTTATATCCAAGACTGTCGGATCCCGAAAGCAAAGCATCACTAGGATGTATAGTCACAGTTACATCACTTAATCCAATATCACTGGCGGTGTTCAAGAGCAAAGTATTACCAAACCATCTGTAATATCCCGTGTTTTTAAAATATTTTTACACTGTACCGGGATATGTAGTATTAATAATTTCTGTATATTATATGATATTTTTACAAGTTGATATGTATTTAAAACCTATTTTAATTACTGTGTATTATTTTCAGTGTTTTACGTAAAATTTTCCCGGGACTTTCATTTTCGGGGAAATTTTCACGTAAACAATGTATTATTAATTATTTTAAATGTATTTACGGACTTGCATGAACTCATGCGTAATTTTAAATTATTAATAAAGCCTGTGTGTATATATTTATTTAATTAGGGTTTAATATTACCCTAATATTATATTAATTATTTATTAGTTTTATTGTTATTTAATTATTTTTATTTAGTATAAATTATTAAAATATTAAATTTTATGTGTGTAATTTAATATTATTTTAATATATAGTATAAAGTATATATATATATACATATATACATCAAAAATCAAAAGTTTGAAAAATTACACATTTGCCCCCGAGTCTTCTTCTTCCTCCCGCCCGTTCCCTTCGCCGTTTCGATCGCTGCTACTGCCGTTTCTTCATCGTGGGTGTGCCACCGCCTTCCCCAGCCTTCCTCGCCGCCTGTGATAGCCATTTCCAGCGCCTGGAAGTCGATTTTGGTCGGAGAAGCCGAAAATCGATCCATCATCGATAACGTCGATTCTGGCCACCGTTTTCCACACCGCCAGTCTCTTTCTTCTCCTTGAGCTCCGGGTGAGTATGATTCTAGCTTTGGTTTGAGCTAAAATGGTCTAGAATTGCTTAGGTTTTGAATTTTCAATTTCGGCCTATTAGGGTTTTTGATTTTTTTGAGCTTTGAATTGGATGATTCGTGAAAACTCCCTTCACAAATGTTGTTCCTAGTAGCTCAATCTACATGTATGAATTTTTGTAGAATTTTTAGAGATTTTTTGGATTTTTGGGTATTTTTGAATATTTTAATATTATTTTCTAATTTTCGGAAATTAATTATTTAAATTATGAAATTGGAGTTTATGGTTAAATTAGGTGTTGAAATGAATTATAGGAATTTATTTGGAATTTTTATGAATTTCTAAGTATTTATTTTGAATTATTGAAGTTTATGTGATTTTGAGAAATTAGGGTTAATTGTGTTTTTATTTGAATTTAATTGGTTAATTGAGTTTAATTATTAATATTATTGATAAATATGTTGAGAAAATTAATTTTGGATAATTGTATGATTTTTGGTGAATTTTTGAAGTAATTTAAGTATATTTATATATATAGGGGTATTTTGGTAATTTTACCCTAAATTGTCTAAAAATGTAATTTAATTGGTTTTAATAATTATTTAAGGTATAAAAATGATTTCTATAAATTATTTAGTATTTTTAACTAATTAAAACTATTTTCGTGAATTATTTTCAATTATATATATAGTATACGGTTTTTCTAATAAAATGAGTTTTAATCGGTTTTTACAGTGCTTCAAGGTTAATTATGTAATTTCTACGTATAAAATGTAGTCCTGTGATTTAAGGATATTTTTGGTATACCTGGAATATGTTTTGTGTTTGTGGACCCCGGTCGGTGGACAGTAGTTTGGAGTCCGACCGTGGGATTTTGATTGTGCCTTGTGTAATTTTTCAAAGTGTATTTCCTTGCAGGGTCGGCTCTACTCTTTTGAGTAGAGAGATGTCCGTTTTACATGGGAGGTTCTGTCGGATTTTCGGTAGAATTCTCGTAAAACGTGATGTCCAGTCGAACCCTAATTTCTAATTCTGTGTTTTAATAATCTAGACTGAATTCTAGGATTTCTGTTAGGTTTATTCTGATGTCTATTATTCATTATTTGCTTAGTTGCACTGAGACCGAGGGCTAGTGGACCAGGCCCGTCGGACCTGTCTCGTGGAGCGCATTAGGTGAGTTACTATACTATATATATATGCTTAGGATGCATGATTTAGAAATATATATTCTATTTCGATTAAAATGCATAAATAATATGATTTATATTAAGTATATTTTTGGTTTATTTTTGGTATATATTAAATTATATGCATGTTTTGTAAATAAAATATATTTAAAATGTTTTTAAATATATTTCCAGTTTAATTTATAATTTGATTGAATGCATTTGATATATATATACTCGAAATATACCTGGTTTACTTTTGGTATATTTCCGGTATATGTATATGGTTTATATTGCTATTTCATTTAAATTCATGCATCATTTATTGTGAATGAATGTTTTATATTTAATGATGAAGGATATCAATAGAACGTGCTACCTAGTGGGCAGCACTAAGACCGAGTACGTACCGGTACGCCTATAGCTTTAGGCTATATTACTAACTATTTGTGGATATTGATTTGATATGATTATTGATATATGTGAGATATGGTTTGGAGGTGTGATTGCTGGAGCTCGGTTGACCAAGTGTCTCGGGGCCAATCACACTGGCAGTCAGACTGCTGGAGCTCGGTTGACTTAGTGTCTCGGGGCCAGTCTACTGTCCAAATGGATTAAGTGGACATATTTGGAATAAGTGAGCCTGTATGGCTAGAGTGTTGTTTAACACTACTTTTCTCAGGTTGCGATATTCTAGGGTTCTATGTGATCCTTCATAAACTGGGATTTTTCAATAAAATATATAAAAATGATTTTTCTACATTTGTATGAATTTGCCTGTATATATACATATTACATATATACCGTTGACTGTATGCATTATCATTTAGTGTGTATGTATATATATTATAGTAATTCACTCAGTGAGGTTTGACTCCCATCCGTTGACTATTTTTCAGGAGAGTCAACTTCTTCAGACCTCAGTAGCAGGTCGATACGCCGGATTTCTTCCGCCCCGGCTTCTTTATGTAAATTATCTACTTGAGTCTTATTTTATAATCTAGATACTGCAGTAGTTATAAATTAAAGTATTGGATTTCTTGTATTTTATTTAAAGAGATGTATTATGTTGAAACTGGATTTGTATTAAAGAGATTTTATATATATGATGAGATTTGATTCAAATCCAATGATGAAGTGTTATCATTATATTTATGATTTTTATTTTCCGCTGCATATATATATATATATATATATATATTATATGGTTATTGTTATTATTGCATGATTTATTTTATTTTTAGGCTTGCTACGGGTTCTGGATTCGAAAGAATTCCCGTTCCCTAGCGCCGGTCATGGCCCCTGTTTTGGGTCGTGACAAAGTTGGTATCAGAGCGGAGTTCTGTGTCAGGGCTTAGTTATGTGAGTTATGGCCCTAGTTTTAAAGTTGTGTTTTCGATTGGACTACTGCAGTGTATTAGGTTCGAGTATGTTTTGATGAGTATTCCTTGCTGTAGTTTTTTAGCGTTATTCCTCCGTTGTCTATTTTGTCTGAATCTTTCCATTTGTCTTTTCAGAATGAGGAGGCGAGTGCGTGTCGCTCCACCAGTCGTTGAGGCCGAGGATGATGAGTCTTTTCAGAATGAGGTTTTACCTCCTGAGCAGCCAGTTAGACGTAGAGGTCGTGGCAGAGGTAGACCTCGAGGAGCAGCAGGTCGCCGTAGGCAGAGAGAGTTACAGGACGAGGAGCCTGTAGAGCCTGAGTTTGATGTTCCTGTTCCTCCAGTTGTTCAGCCTGTTCAGCCTGCCTATCAGCAGGGTATGTCTGACCCTGAGGCAGCTTTATTCTATGCCCGAGTTGGCAGGATTGCTTTTGATGGTACTTCTGATCCTTTAGATTTTCTGCATGCGATTGAGACTAGGACTCGGACTGCTCATATCGAGTACCAGCGGATCATGATTATTGAGTTGTTTGTCGAGGGACCAGCCCTAGATTGGTTCATTCAGATGATCCAGCCTTATATGATGACAATGATGTGGGCTCAGTTCCGAGAGCGATTCATGAGGAGATTCTGTCCAGAGCCTCTTCGTTTGAGTTATCGTCTTCGTTTGACCAGTATTTCTCGTGGAGATCGATCTGTAGAGGAGTATACCTGCGAGTTTCTTCGTCTGGGTAGATATGCTGAGGATCTGATGCGAGATCAGTATTTCACAGTCACTACATATGTTACTGGTTTGGGTTCAGCTTTTGCTGGTATGCCTACAGCAGGTCTTACTCTGGAGTCTGTGATTGAGTTAGCTAAGGAGATTGAGCTGAGGTTAGTTAGGCAGGGAGCGATGCTTGATTATTACCAGCTAGGAGTTCAGTCGAGTGGATCGTAGGCTACTCCGTATTCGAGTTTCATGTTGGATCGAGTAGTCAGCAGCGAGGTTCGACTCAGCAGAGTCAGAGACAGCAGTAGCGAGTGCATCAGAGCAGTAGACATGGCCGTGGAGGTCAGCATAGATCGTTCAAATTTGGGTCAGGTGCTTTGAGCAGCAGCAGTGGTCGTAGTTCTGGATCAGCGGCCAGTGTTTGTCAGACTTGTGGTAAAGTCCATCAGGGACCGTGTTATCTGACACAGCTGACATGTTTCAGATGCGGGCAGACAGGAAATTTTGCCAGATCGTGTCCTTATTATGGGTATCAGCAGCAGCAGATTCCGCGATTCCCACAACAGTCGATTGCTAGTGCAGCACCCGTGCCATTTCAGTTACCACCAGCCCCGCATCAGAGTTCCACTCAGTTTGTTCTGCAACAGAGTCGTGGTAGAGGTTCTAGAGGAGGTACCAGAGGTGTTGGCCAGGCTTCTACCAGTCAGCAGGGAGGTCGAGGTCAGGCCAGAGTCTTTCATCTCACTCAGCAGGATGCTCAGGCATCTAATGCAGTCGTGGCAGGTATTCTTTCTGTTTGTTACCTGGATGCATGGGTTTTATTTGATCCAGGTGCCACGCATTCGTTTGTTTCTCCTGTTTTTGCTTCTAAATCTTGTTGGCAAGCTTCGAGGATGGCTTTTCCTTTGTCTGTTGCCACTCCTCTGAGCGATTCTTTGGACGCCGATATTGTTCTTTCTGGTTGTCCAGTTCTCGTGGGAGACAGAGAATTATTCGCTGATTTGATATTGTTGGATGTGATGGAGTTTGATGTTATTTTGGGAATGGATTGGTTATCTCAGCACTATGTCGTGGTAGGTTGCAGGAATAAGGAGGTGACTTTCAGAATTCCTGGTGAAGAAGATTTTAAGTTTGTTGGTGATAGGAGTTCAACACCTCAGAATCTTATTTCTGCTATTACGGCTAGGAAGTTGTTGAAGAAGGGATGCCAGGGATATTTGGCATTGGTTAGGGATACGTCAGTGGAGAAGTTTTCACTCACAGATGTTCCTGTTGCTTATGAGTTTCTTGATGTTTTTCCCGAGGAGTTGCCAGGTTTACCACCTCACAGAGAGATTGAGTTCTGTATAGATGTGGTTCTAGGTACTACTCCTATATCTATGCCACCTTATCGTATGGCTCCTGCAGAGTTGAAAGAGTTGAAGGAGCAGTTGCAAGAGTTGTTGGATAATTGTTTTATTAGACCTAGTGTTTCTCCTTGGGGTGCACCAGTCTTGTTTATGAAGAAGAAGGATGGTACCCTGAGACTGTGCATTGACTACAGAGAGTTGAATAAGGTAACAGTGAAGAACAAGTATCCTCTCCCGAGGATAGATGACTTGTTTGATCAGCTACAGGGTGCACAGTTCTTTTCTAAGGTTGACTTGAGGTCGGGTTATCATCAGCTGCGTATTAGTGAATCCGATGTTCCTAAGACAGCATTCCGCACTAGATATGGCCATTATGAGTTTCTGGTGATGTCTTTTGGTTTGACTAATGCACCAGCAGCTTTTATGGACCTGATGAATAGGGTATTCAGACCGTATGTGGATCAGTTTGTGGTAGTCTTCATTGATGATATACTGGTTTATTCGAGGAGTATGGAAGAGCACGTATATCACTTGAGGATTGTACTACAGACACTGAGAGACCATCAGCTTTATGCTAAATTCTCAAAGTGTGACTTTTGGATGGAAAGTGTTTCTTTTCTTGGACACGTAGTGTCTAAAGAAGGTATTCAAATTGATCCACAGAAGGTTGAGGCAGTATCTGAGTGGCCTAGACCTACTTCTATTACTGAAATTTGGAGTTTTCTGGGTTTAGCCGGGTATTATAGGCGGTTTGTGCAAGATTTTTCTAGGCTTGCAGCCCCTATGACTCGCTTGACTCAGAAGAATGTTAGATTCGAGTGGTCAGAAGCTTGTGAGAACAATTTTCAGTTGTTGAAGGAGAAATTGACCACAGCGCCAGTGTTAGCTTTGCCTAATAGTGTGGATAAGTTCACAGTTTACTGTGATGCCTCTAGAATTGGTCTTGATTGTGTGTTGATGCAGAATGGAAGGGTGATAGCCTATGCTTCGAGGCAGTTGAAGAAGCATGAGCAGAACTATCCTACACATGATCTTGAGATGGCTGCAGTGATCTTTGCTTTGAAGAGTTGGAGACATTATCTGTACGGGGTGACTTGTGAGATATTTACTGATCACAAGAGCCTTAAGTACATTTTTCAGCAACGAGATCTGAATTTGAGGCAGAGGATGTAATATCCCGTTTTTTTTTTATATTTTTACACTGTACCGGGATATGCAGTGTCAATAATTTTATATATATATTATGATATTTTATTGAGTTGATATGTATTTAATATCTATTTTAATTACTGTGTATTATTTTCAATGTTTTACGTAAAATTTTCCCGGGACTTGCATTTTCGGGGAAATTTTCACGTAAATATTTTAATATTAATTATTTTAAATATATTTTCGGATTTACATGAACTCATGCGTATTTTTAAATTATTAAATAAAGCCTGTGTGTGAATATTTATTTAATTAGGGTTTAATATATATAACCCTAATATTTTATTATTTATTTATTTATTTATTATTATTTAATTATTTTATTTATTATTAAATTATTAAAATTTATTTTTTATTATTATTTTATTAATATTTAATTATTTTCTTTTCTTTTCTTTTTCTTTTTCTTTTTCCTTTTTTCTTTCTTTTTCTTTTTCTTTCCTTTCCTTTTTCTTTCTTTTTCTTTTTCTTCTTCTCCTTCTTCTTTCTCCCGCACCCGACGACTACCACCCATTCCCTCCCACTGCAACTCCGGCCACCTACCATCGGTGTGCCTCTCGGCTTGCCACCACCGTTCCTAGCCGTCCTCCGCCGCCTCCAGCTCCTTTCCCCGACGCCGGCAGCTCCATTCTTCCTCTTTTGGCCGAAAATCAACCCTTCGTCGTTTCTCCCTCCTCCGGCCACCATTTTCGACACCGCCAGTCTCTTTCTTCTCCTTGAGCTCCGGTGAGTGTGATTCTAGCTTTGGTTTGAGCTAAAATGGTTTAGATTTGCTTAGGTTTTGAATTTTCAATTTTGGTCACATTAGGGTTTTTGATTTTTTTGAGCTTCGAATTGATTGACTCATGAAAAATCCCTTCACAAATGTTGTTCCCAGTAGCTCAATCTACATGTATGAATTTTTTTAGAATTTTTTGAGATTTTTTGGATTTTTGGGTATTTTTGAATATTTTAATATTATTTTCTAATTTTCGGAAATTAATTATTTAAATTATGAAATTGGAGTTTATGGTTAAATTAGGTGTTGAAATGAATTATAGGAATTTATTTGGAATTTTTATGAATTTGTAAGTATTTATTTTGAATTATTGAAGTTTATGTGATTTTGAGAAATTAGGGTTAAATGTGTTTTTATTTGAATTTAATTGGTTAATTGAGTTTAATTATTTATATTATTGATAAATATGTTGATAAAATTAATTTTGGATAATTGTATGATTTTTGGTGAATTTTTGAAGTAATTTAAGTATATTTATATATAGGGGTATTTTGGTAATTTTATCGTAAATTGTCTAAAATTGTAATTTAATTGGTTTTAATAATTATTTAAGGTATAAAGATGATTTCTATAAATTATTTAGTATTTTTAACTAATTAAAACTATTTTTCGTGAATTATTTTCAATTATATATATAATATACGGTTTTTCTAATAAAATGAGTTTTAATCGGTTTTTATAGTGTTTCAAGGTTAATTATGTAATTTTTACCTATGAGATGTATTACTATGTTGTGAGGATATTTTTGGTATATCTGGAATATGTTCTGTGTTTGTGGACCCCGGTCGGTGGACTGTAGTTTGGAGTCCGACCGTGGGATTTTGATTGTGTTGAGCCTATTTTTTCGAAGTGTATTTCTTTACAGGGTCGGCTCTACTCTTTTGAGTAGAGAGATGTCCGTTTTACAGGGGAGGTTCTGCCGGATTTTCGGTAGAATTCTCGTAAAACGTGATGTCCAGTCGAACCCTAAATTCCGATTCTGTGTTTAATACTCTAGATCGAATTCTAGGATTTCTATTAGGTTTATTCTGATATCGGTTATTTATTGCTTGTTTAGTTGCACCAAGACCGAGGGCTAGTGGACCAGGCCCGTCAGACCTGTCTCGTGGAGCGCATTAGGTGAGTTACTATACTATATATATATGCTTAGGATGCATGATTTAGAAATGCATGTTTTATGTTGATTAAATATGCATAAATAATTTGATTATTTCTTAAGTTTACATTAAGTATATTTTTAGTTTATTTTTGGTATATATTAAATTATATAATGTTTTGTTAATAAAATATATTTAAAATGTTTTTAAATATATTTTTAGTTTAATTTATGATTTGACTGGATTTATTTGACATATATATATATACTCAAAATATACCTGGTTTACTTTTGGTATATTTTCGGTATATATATGGATTATATTGTTATTTCATTTACATTCATGCATCATTTATTTTTGTGAATGAATGTTTTATATTTAATGATGAAGGATATTAATAGAACGTGCTACCTAGTGGGCAGCACTAGGACCGAGTACGTACCGGTATGCCTATAGTATTTAGGCTATAATACTAACTTAATTTTTGGATATTGATTTGATGTGATTATTGATGTGTGAGATGTGGTTTGTGGGTGTGATTGCTGGAGCTCGGTTGACCAAGTGTCTCGGGGCCAATCACACTGGCAGTCAGATTGCTGGAGCTCGGTTGACTTAGTGTCTCGGGGTCAGTCTACTGTCTAAATGGATTAAGTGGATATATTTGGAATAAGTGAGCCTATATGGCTAGAGTGTTGTTTAACACTATTTCTAAGGTTGCGATATTCTAGGGTTCTATGTGATCCTTCATAAAAGATGTTTTCAGATAAAATATATAAAATGATTTTATTGCATCTGTGTGCAATTGCCTGTATATATACATATTATATATATACTGTTGACTGTATGCATTATCACTTAGTGTGTATGTATATATATTATAGTAATTCACTCAGTGAGGTCTGACTCCCCTCCGTTGACTATTTTTCAGGAGAGTCAACATCCTCAGACCTCAGTAGCAGGTCGATACGCCGGATTTCTTCCGCCCCGGCTTCTTTGTGTAAATTATATACTTGAGTCTTATTTATTTTATCTAGACACTGCAGTAGTTGTGAATTAAAGTGTTGGATTTCATGTATTTTATTTTAAAGAGATGTATTATGTTGAAACTGGATTTGTATTAAAGGGATTTTATATATATGTGATGAGATTTTGATTTAAATCCAGTTGATGTGGATAATATTATGATATTATGATTTTTATTTCCACTGCATATTATATTGTTACTATTATTATGGCATGATTTATTTTATTTTTAGGCTTGCTACAGGTTCCGGATTCGAAAGAATTCCCGTTCCCTAGCGCCGGTCATGGCCCCTGTTTTGGGTCGTGACAATGTTGGTATCAAAGCGGAGTTCTGTGTCAGGGCTTAGTTATGTGAGTTGTGGCCCTAGTTTTAAAGTTGTGTTTTCTGATGGACTACTGCAGTGTATTAGGTTCGAGTATGTCTTGATGAGTATTCCTTGCTGTAGTTTTCAGCGTTATTCCTCCGTTGTCTGTTTTTTCTGAATCTTTCCATTTGTCTTTTCAGAATGAGGAGGCGAGCGCGTGTCGCTCCACCGGTTGTTGAGGCCGAGGATGATGAGTCTTTTCAGGATGAGGTTTTACCTCCTGAGCAGCCAGTTAGACGTAGAGGTCGTGGCAGAGGTAGACCTCGAGGAGCGACAGGTCGCCATAGGCAGAGATAGTTACAGGACGAGGAGCCTGTTGAGCCTGAGTTTGATATTCCTATTCCTCCAGTTGTTCAGCCTGTTCAGCCTGCCTATCAGCAGGGTATGTCTGACCCTGAGGCAGCTTTATTCTATGCCCGAGTTGGCAGGATTGCTTTTGATGGTACTTTTGATCCTTTAGATTTTCTGCATGCGATTGAGACTAGGACTCGGACTGCTCATACCGAGTACCAGCGGATCATGATTGTTGAGTTGTCTGTCGAGGGACCAGCCAGAGACTGGTTCATTCAGATGATCCAGCCTTATATGATGACGATGACATGGGCTCAGTTTCGAGAGCGATTCATGAGGAGATTTTATCCAGAGCCTCTTCGTTTGAGTTATCATCTCCGGTTGACTAGTATTTCTCATGGAGATCGATCTGTAGAGGAGTATACCCAAGAGTTTCTTCGGTTGGGTAGATATGCTGAGGATCTGATGCGAGATCAGTATTTCGCTGTTACTACATACGTTACTGGTTTGGGTTCTAGTTTTGCTGGTATGCCTACAGCAGGTCTTACTCTCGAGTCTGTGATTGAGCTAGCTAAGGAGATTGAGCTGAGATTAGTTAGGCAGGGAGCGATGCCTGATTATTACCAGTTGGGAGTTCAGTCGAGTGGATCGCAGGCTACTCCATATTCGAGTTTTCATGTTGGTTCGAGTAGTCAGCAGCGAGGTTCGACTCAGCAGAGTCAGAGACAGCAGCAGCGAGTGCATCGGAGCAGTAGACATGGCCGTGGAGGTCAGCGTAGATCGTTCAGATTTGGGTTAGGTGCTTCGAGTAGCAGCAGTGGTCGTAGTTCTGGATCAGCGGCCAGTGTTTGTCAGACTTATGGTAGAGTCCATCGGGGACCGTGTTATCTGACACCGCTGACATGCTTCAGATGCTGGCAGACAGGACATTTTGCCAGATCGTGTCCTTATTCTGGGTATCAACAGCAGCAGATTCCGTGATTCCCACAACAGTCGATTGCTAGTGCTGCACCCGTGCCATTTCAGTTACCACCAGCCCAGCATCAGAGTTCTACTCAGTTTGTTCCACAGTAGAGTCGTGGTAGAGGTACGAGAGGAGGTGCAAGAGGTGTTGCCCAGGCTTCTACCAGTCAGCAGGGAGGTCGAGGTCAGGCCAGAGTCTTCCATCTGACTCAGCAGGATGCTCAGGCATCTAATGCAATCGTGGCAGGTATTGTTTCTGTTTGTTACCTGGATGCTTGGGTTTTGTTTGATCCGGGTGCCATGTATTCGTTTGTTTCTCCCATTTTTGCTTCTAAATCTTGTTAGCAAGCTTCGAGGATGGCTTTTCCTTTGTCTGTTGCCACTCCTCTGAGCGATTCCTTGGACGCCGATATTGTTCTTTCTGGTTGTCCAGTTCTCGTGGGAGATAGAGAATTACCCACTGATTTGATTTTGTTGGATGTGATGGAGTTTGATGTTATTTTGGGAATGGATTGGTTATCTCAGCACTATGCCGTGGTAGATTACAGGAATAAGGAGGTGACTTTCAGAATTCCTGGTGAAGAAGATTTTAAGTTTGTTGGTGATAGGAGTTCAGCACCTCAGAATCTTATTTCTGCTATTACAGCTAGGAAGTTGTTGAGGAAAGGTTGCCAGGGATATTTGGCATTGGTCAGGGATATGTCAGTGGAGAAGTTGTCACTCACAAATGTTCCTATTGCTTGTGAGTTTCCTGATGTTTTTCCCAAGGAGTTACCAGGTTTACCACCTCATAGAGAGATTGAGTTCTGTATAGATGTGGTTCCAGGTACTACTCCTATATCTATGCCACCTTATCGTATGGCTCCTGTAGAGTTGAGAGAGTTGAAGGAGCAGTTGCAAGAGTTGTTGGATAAAGGTTTTATCAGACCTAGTGTTTCTCCTTAGGGTGCACCAGTCCTGTTTGTGAAGAAGAAGGATGGTACCCTGAGACTATGCATTGACTACAGAGAGTTGAATAAGGTGACGGTGAAGAACAAGTATCCCCTCCCGAGGATAGATGATTTGTTTGATCAGCTACAGGGTGCACAGTTCTTTTCTAAGGTTGACTTGAGGTCGGGTTATCATCAGCTGCGTATTAGTGAATCTGATATTCCTAAGACAGCGTTCCGCACTCGATATGGCCATTATGAGTTTCTGGTGATGTCTTTTGGTTTGACTAATGCACCAGCAGCTTTTATGGACCTGATGAATAGAGTATTCAGACCGTATGTGGATCAGTTTGTGGTAGTCTTCATTGATGATATACTAGTATATTCAAGGAGTATGGAAGAGCATGTATATCACTTGAGGATTGTACTACAGACACTGAGAGATCATCAGCTTTATGCTAAATTCTCGAAGTGTGATTTCTGGATGGAAAGTGTTTCTTTTCTTGGACACGTAGTGTCTAAAGAAGGTATTCAGGTTGATCCATAGAAGATTGAGGTAGTATTTGAGTGGCCTAGACCTACTTCTGTTACAGAGATTCAGAGTTTTTTGGGTTTAGCCGGGTATTATAGGTGGTTTGTGCAGGATTTTTCCAGGATAGCAGCCCCTATGACTAGCTTGACTCAGAAGAATGTTAGATTCGAGTGGTCAGAAGCTTGTGAGAACAGTTTTCAGTTATTGAAGGAGAAGTTGACCACAGCGCCAGTATTAGCTTTGCCTAATAGTGTGGATAAGTTCACAATTTACTGTGATGCCTCTAGAATTGGTCTTGGTTGTGTGTTGATGCAGAATGGAAGGGTGATAGCCTATGCTTCGAGGCAGTTGATGAAGCATGAGCAGAACTATCCTACACATGATCTTGAGATGGCTGCAGTGATTTTTGATTTGAAGATTTGGAGATATTATTTGTACGGGGTGACTTGTGAGATATTTACTGATCACAAGAGCCTTAAGTACATTTTCCAGCAGCGAGATTTGAATCTGAGGCAGAGGAGATGGTTGGAACTGTTGAAGGACTATGATTGCGAGATTCTTTACCATCCGGGTAAAGTTAATGTTGTAGCAGATGCCTTGAGTAGGAAGTCCTCAGGTAGTCTTGCTCACATCGGTGTTGAGAGGAGACCATTGATCCAGGAGTTGCATCTGATGGTGGATCAAGGTCTGATGATGAAGATCAGTAGATCAGGTGGACTGTTAGCTCAGTTTAAAGTATGATCTGTACTAAGGGATAGGATTAAAGCAGCTCAGAGCCGAGATCCTATTCTAGAAGAGCTTGCAGAGAATGTCAGAGCAGGGAAGTTCACTGATTTCACACTCGATGATGATGGTGTGTTGTGGATCAGTGGTAGATTGTGTGTTCCAGATGTGGATGACTTGAGAGAGGAGATTTTAGAGGAAGCACATTCTACAGCCTACAGCGTTCATCCGGGTGTTACCAAGTTGTACCACAGTATCAGAGATCTATACTGGTGGGATGGATTGAAGAAGGATGTCGCTGATTATGTTGCTAAGTGTTTGACATGTCAGCAAGTGAAAGCCGAACATCAGAAGCCTTCTGGGAAGCTTCAGCCTCTTCCTATTCCCAAGTGGAAGTGGGAAAGGATAACTATGGATTTTGTGGTCGGTTTACCTCGTTCGAAGGATGGATACGACTCCATCTGGGTGATCGTAGACAGGTTGATGAAGTCTGCACATTTCTTGCCTGTGAAAGCCACATATTCAGTTGCTAGATTGGCGAAGTTGTACGTGAAGCATATTGTGTGCCTTCATGGAGTACCTGTGTCCATTGTGTCAGATAGAGGTTCGGTGTTTACTTCTCATTTTTGGCAGAAGTTGCAGGAAGCGATGGGCACTAGGTTGGATTTCAGTACTGCTTTTCATCCTCAGACAGATGGTCAGTCTGAGAGGATGATCCAGACACTGGAAGATATGTTGAGGATGTGTGTCTTGGATTTAGGAGGTAGCTGGGATGATCATTTGCCACTTGTTGAGTTTGCATATAATAACAGCTACCATAGCAGTATTGGCATGGCACCATACGAGGCGTTGTATGGAAGGAAGTGTAGATCCCCGTTGAGTTGGGATGAGATTGGTGAGAGAGCTTTGACTGGACTAGAGATGGTTCAGGATGCTGCAGAGAATGTCGCCATGATCAAGCACAGATTAGAGATCGCAGTTAGCAGACAGAAGAGTTATGCGGATCCTAGGCGCAGAGATGTGGAGTTTCAGGTTGGAGATTTTATTTTTCTGAAGGTATCTCCGATGAAGGGTGTGATGAGATTTGGCAGGAAGGGTAAGTTAGCACCGAGATACATTGGACTGTTTGAGATTCTGGAGAGAGTTGGCACTGTTGCATATCGGTTGGATTTGCCTCCGAGTATGTCACAGGTGCATCCAGTATTTCATATCTCGATGTTGAGGAAGTATATCTCAGATCCTTCACACGTGTTGCAGCCTGACAGTGTGGAAGTGAGTGAAGATTTGACGTTTGTGGAAGAACCTGTGGCGATCGTTGATTTTCAAGTTCAACAGTTGCGATCGAAGCAGATTCCGATGGTCAAGGTTCTGTGGCATAGCGACAGAATCGAGGAGCATACGTGGGAGACTGAAGCTGAGATGCGAGCTTCTTACCCGTATCTCTTTCCTTCTTGATCTTATCTTTTGGAATTCGAGGACGAATTCTTGTAAGGGGGGAAGACTGTAATATCCCGTTTTTTTTTATATTTTTACACTGTACCGGGATATGCAGTGTCAATAATTTTGTATATATATTATGATATTTTATTGAGTTGATATGTATTTAAAATCTATTTTAATTACTGTGTATTATTTTCAGTATTTTACGTAAAATTTTCCCGGGACTTGCATTTTCGGGGAAATTTTCATGTAAATATTTTAATATTAATTATTTTAAATATATTTTCGGATTTGCATGAACTCATGCGTATTTTTAAATTATTAAATAAAGCCTGTGTGTGAATATTTATTTAATTAGGGTTTAATATATATAACCCTAATATTTTATTATTTATTTATTTATTTATTATTATTTAATTATTTTATTTATTATTAAATTATTAAAATTTATTTTTTATTATTATTTTATTAATATTTAATTATTTTATTTTATTTTATTTTTCTTTTTCTTTTTTCTTTTTTCTTTTTTCTTTTTTTTTTCTTTTTCTTTCCTTTTTCTTTCTTTTTCTTTTTCTTCTTCTCCTTCTTCTTTCTCCCACGCCCGACGACCACCACCCATTCCCTCCCGCTGTAACTCCGGCCACCTACCGTCGGTGTGCCTCCCGGCTTGCCACCGTCGTTCCCAGCCATCCTCCGCCGCCTCCAGCTCCTTTCCTCGGCACCGGCAGCTCCATTCTTCCTCTTTTGGCCGAAAATCAACGCTTCGCCGTTTCTCCCTCCTTCGGTCACCGTTTTCGACACCGCCGGTCTCTTTCTTCTCCTTGAGCTCCGGTGAGTGTGATTCTAGCTTTGGTTTGAGCTAAAATGGTTTAGATTTGCTTAGGTTTCGAATTTTCAATTTCGATCACATTAGGGTTTTTGATTTTTTTGAGCATCGAATTGATTGATTCATGAAAACTCCCTTCACAAATGTTGTTCCTAGTAGCTCAATCTAAATTTATGAATTTTTTTATAATTTTTTGAGATTTTTGGGTATTTTTGAATATTTTAATATTATTTTCTAATTTTCGGAAATTAATTATTTAAATTATGAAATTGGAGTTTATGGTTAAATTAGGTGTTGAAATGAATTATAGGAATTTATTTGGAATTTTTATGAATTTCTAAGTATTTATTTTGAATTATTGAAGTTTATGTGATTTTGAGAAATTAGGGTTAAATGTGTTTTTATTTGAATTTAATTGGTTAATTGAGTTTAATTATTGATATTATTTATAAATATGTTGAGAAAATTAATTTTGGATAATTGTATGATTTTTGGTGAATTTTTGAAGTAATTTAAGTATATTTATATATATAGGGGTATTTTGGTAATTTTACCCTAAATTGTCTAAAAATGTAATTTAATTGGTTTTAATAATTATTTAAGGTATAAAGATGATTTCTATAAATTATTTAGTATTTTTAACTAATTAAAACTATTTTTCGTGAGTTATTTTCAATTATATATATAATATACGGTTTTTCTAATAAAATGAGTTTTAATCAGTTTTTATAGTGTTTCAAGGTTAATTATGTAATTTTTACCTATGAGATGTATTACTATGTTGTGAGGATATTTTTGGTATATCTGGAATATGTTCTGTGTTTGTGGACCCCGGTCAGTGGATTGTAGTTTGGAGTCCGACCGTGGGATTTTGATTGTGTTGAGGCTATTTTTTCGAAGTGTATTTCTTTACAGGGTTGGCTCTACTCTTTTGAGTAGAGAGATGTCCATTTTACAGGGGAGGTTCTGCCGGATTTTCGGTAGAATTCTCGTAAAACGTGATGTCCAGTCGAACCCTAAATTCCGATTCTGTGTTTAATACTCTAGATCGAATTCTAGGATTTCTGTTAGGTTTATTCTGATATCGGTTATTTATTGCTTGTTTAGTTGCACCGAGACCAAGGGCTAGTGGACCAGGCCCGTCAGACCTGTCTCGTGGAGCGCATTAGGTGAGTTACTATACTATATATATATATGCTTAGGATGCATGATTTAGAAATGCATGTTTTATGTTGATTAAATATGCATAAATAATTTGATTATTTCTTAAGTTTACATTAAGTATATTTTTAGTTTATTTTTGGTATATATTAAATTATATACATGTTTTGTTAATAAAATATATTTAAAATGTTTTTAAATATATTTTTAGTTTAATTTATGATTTGACTGGATTTATTTGACATATATATATATACTCAAAATATACCTGGTTTACTTTTGGTATATTTTCGGTATATATATGGATTATATTATTATTTCATTTACATTCATGCATCATTTATTTTTGTGAATGAATGTTTTATATTTAATGATGAAGGATATCAATAGAACGTGCTACCTAGTGGGCAGTACTAGGACCAAGTACGTACCGGTACGCCTATAGTATTTAGGCTATAATACTAACTTAATTTTTGGATATTGATTTGATGTGATTATTGATGTGTGAGATGTGGTTTGTGGGTGTGATTGCTGGAGCTCGGTTGACCAAGTGTCTCGGGGCCAATCACACTGGCAGTCAGACTGCTGGAGCTCGGTTGACTTAGTGTCTCGGGGCCAGTCTACTGTCTAAATGGATTAAGTGGATATATTTAGAATAAGTGAGCCTATATGGCTAGAGTGTTGTTTAACACTATTTCTGAGGTTGCGATATTCTAGGGTTCTATGTGATCCTTCATAAAAGATGTTTTCAGATAAAATATATAAAATGATTTTATTGCATCTGTGTGCAATTTCCTGTATATATACATATTATATATATACTGTTGACTGTATGCATTATCACTTAGTGTGTATGTATATATATTATAGTAATTCACTCAGTGAGGTCTGACTCCCCTCCGTTGACTATTTTTCAGGAGAGTCAACATCCTCAGACCTCAGTAGCAGGTCGATACGCCGAATTTCTTCCGCCCCGGCTTCTTTGTGTAAATTATATACTTGAGTCTTATTTATTTTATCTAGACACTGCAGTAGTTGTGAATTAAAGTGTTGGATTTCATGTATTTTATTTTAAAAAGATGTATTATGTTGAAACTGGATTTGTATTAAAGGGATTTTATATATATGTGATGAGATTTTGATTTAAATCCAGTTGATGTGGATAATATTATGATATTATGATTTTTATTTCCACTGCATATTATATTGTTACTATTATTATGGCATGATTTATTTTATTTTTAGGCTTGCTACAGGTTCCAGATTCGAAAGAATTCCCGTTCCCTAGCGCCGGTCATGGCTCCTGTTTTGGGTCGTGACAGAGGAGATGGTTGGAATTGTTGAAGGATTATGATTGCGAGATTCTTTACCATCCGGGTAAAGCTAATGTGGTAGCAGATGCTTTGAGTAGGAAGTCCTCAGGTAGTCTTGCTCACATCGGTGTTGAGAGGAGACCATTGATCTAGGAGTTGCATTTGTTGGTGGATCAAGGTCTGATGATGAAGATCAGTAGATCAGGTGGACTGTTAGCTCAGTTTAAAGTACGATCTGTACTGAGGGATAGGATTAAAGCAGCTCAGAGCCGAGATCCTATTCTAGAAGAGCTTGTAGAGAATGTCAGAGCAGGAAAGTTCACTGATTTCACACTCGATGATGATGGTGTGTTGTGGATCAGTGGTAGATTGTGTGTTCCTGATGTGGATGATTTGAGAGAGGAGATTTTAGAGGAAGCACATTCTACAGCCTACAGCGTACATCCAGGTGTTACTAAGATGTACCACAGTATCAGAGATCTATACTGGTGGGATGGA
This sequence comes from Mallotus nudiflorus, assembly GCA_947683625.1. Taxonomy (NCBI): domain Eukaryota; kingdom Viridiplantae; phylum Streptophyta; class Magnoliopsida; order Malpighiales; family Euphorbiaceae; genus Mallotus; species Mallotus nudiflorus. The sequence goes on along the minus strand of CANTUR010000479.1, from coordinate 290,202 downwards.
TTGAAGAAGGATGTCGCTGATTATGTTGCTAAGTGTTTGACATGTCAGCAAGTGAAAGCCGAACATCAGAAGCCTTCTGGGAAGCTTCAGCCTCTTCCTATTCCCAAGTGGAAGTGGGAAAGGATAACTATGGATTTTGTGGTCGGTTTACCTCGTTCGAAGGATGGATACGATTCCATCTGGGTGATTATAGACAGGTTGACGAAGTCTGCACATTTCTTGCCTGTGAAAGCCACATATTCAGTTGCTAGATTGGCGAAGTTGTATGTGAAGCATATTGTATGCCTTCATGGAGTACCTGTGTCCATTGTGTCAGATAGAGCTTCAGTGTTTACTTCTCATTTTTGGCAGAAGTTGCAGGAAGCGATGGGCACTAGGTTGGATTTCAGTACTGCTTTTCATCCTCAGACAGATGGCCAGTCTGAGAGGACGATCCAGCCACTGGAAGATATGTTGAGGATGTGTGTCTTGGATTTGGGAGGTAGCTGGGATGATCATTTGTCGCTTGTTGAGTTTGCATATAATAACAGCTACCATAGCAGTATTGGTATGGCACCATATGAGGCGTTGTATGGAAGGAAGTGTAGATCCCCGCTGAGTTGGGATGAGATTGGTGAGAGAACTTTGACTGGACCAGAGATGGTTCAGGATGCTGCAGAGAAAGTCATCGTGATCAAGCGCAGATTAGAGACTGCAGTTAGCAGACAGAAGAGTTACGCGGATCCTAGGCGCAGAGATGTGGAGTTTCAGGTTGGAGATTTCATTTTTCTGAAGGTATCTCCGATGAAGGGTGTGATGAGATTTGGCAGGAAGGGTAAGTTAGCACCGAGATACATTGGACCGTTTGAGATTCTGGAGAGAATTGGCACTGTTGCATATCGGTTGGATTTGCCTCCGAGTATGTCACAGGTGCATCCAATATTTCATATCTCGATGTTGAGGAAGTATATCTCAGACCCTTCACACGTGTTGCAGCCCGATAGTGTAGAAGTGAGTGAAGATTTGACGTTTGTGGAAGAACCTGTGGCGATCGTTGATTATCAAGTTCGACAGTTGCGATCGAAGCAGATTCCGATGGTCAAGGTTCTATGGCGTAGTGACAGAGTTGAAGAGCATACGTGGGAGACTGAAGCTGAGATGCGAGCTTCTTACCCGTATCTCTTTCCTTCTTGATTTTGTTTTCTGGAATTCGGGGACGAATTCTTGTAAAGGGGGAGACTGTAATATCCCGTGTTTTTAAAATATTTTTTCACTGTACCGGGATATGCAGTGTTAATAATTTCTGTATATTATATGATATTTTTACGAGTTGATATGTATTTAAAACCTATTTTAATTACTGTGTATTATTTTCAGCGTTTTACGTAAAATTTTCCCGGGACTTTCATTTTTGGGGAAATTTTCACGTAAACAATGTATTATTAATTATTTTAAATGTATTTACGGACTTGCATGAACTCATGCGTAATTTTAAATTATTAAATAAAGCCTGTGTGTGTATATTTATTTAATTAGGGTTTAATATTACCCTAATATTATATTAATTATTTATTAGTTTTATTGTTATTTAATTATTTTTATTTAGTATGAATTATTAAATTATTAAATTTTATGTGTGTGGTGTATATTTGATGTGTGTAATTTAATATTATTTTAATATATAGTATAAAGTATATATATATATACATATATACATCAAAAATCAAAAGTTTGAAAAATTACACATTTGCCCCCGAGTCTTCTTCTTCCTCCCGCCCGTTCCCTTCGCCGTTTCGATCGCTGCTACTGCCGTTTCTTCACCGTGGGTGTGCCGTCCGGTGTGACACTGCCTTCCCCAGCCTTCCTTGCCGCCTGTGGTAGCCATTTCCGGCGCCTGGAAGTCAATTTTGGCCGGAGAAGCCAAAAATCGATCCATCGTCGATCACGCCGATTTCGGTCATCGTTTTCCACACCGTCGGTCTCTTTCTTCTCCTTGAGCTCTGGTGAGTGTGATTCTAGCTTTGGTTTGAGCTAAAATGGTCTAGAATTGCTTAGGTTTCGAATTTTCAATTTCGGCCTATTAGGGTTTTTGATTTTTTTGAGCTTTAATTGGATGATTCATGAAAACTCCCTTCACAAATGTTGTTCCTAGTAGCTCAATATAAATTTATGAATTTTTGTAGAATTTTTGGAGATTTTTTAGATTTTGGGGTATTTTTGAATATTTTAATATTATTTTCTAATTTTCGGAAATTAATTATTTAAATTATGAAATTGGAGTTTATGGTTAAATTAGGTATTTAAATGAATTATAGGAATTTATTTGGAATTTTTATGAATTTCTAAGTATTTATTTTGAATTATTGAAGTTTATGTGATTTTGAGAAATTAGGGTTAATTGTGTTTTTATTTGAATTTAATTGGTTAATTGAGTTTAATTATTAATATTATTGATAAATATGTTGAGAGAATTAATTTTGGATAATTGTATAATTTTTGGTGAATTTTTGAAGTAATTTAAGTATATTTATATATATAGGGGTATTTTGGTAATTTTACCCTAAATTGGCTAAAAATGTAATTTAATTGGTTTTAATAATTATTTAAGGTATAAAAATGATTTCTATAAATTATTTAGTATTTTTAACTAATTAAAACTATTTTTGTGAATTATTTTCAATTATATATATAATATACGGTTTTTCTAATAAAATGAGTTTTAATCGGTTTTTACAGTGCTTCAAGGTTAATTATGTAATTTCTATGTATAAAATGTAGTCCTGTGATTTAAGGATATTTTTGGTATACCTGGAATATGTTCTGTGTTTGTGGACCCCGGTCGGTGGACTATAGTTTGGAGTCCGATCGTGGGATTTTGATTGTGCCTTGTGTAATTTTTCGAAGTGTATTTGCTTGCAGGGTCGGCTCTACTCTTTTGAGTAGAGAGATGTCCATTTTACAGGGGAGGTTCTGCCGGATTTTCGGTAGAATTCTCGTAAAACGTGATGTCCAGTCGAACCCTAATTTCTAATTCTGTGTTTTAATACTCTAGACTGAATTCTAGGATTTCTGTTAGGTTTATTCTGATGTCTATTATTCATTGTTTGCTTAGTTGCGCCGAGACCGAGGGCTAGTGGACCAGGCCCGTCGGACCTGTCTCGTGGAGCGCATTAGGTGAGTTACTATACCATATATATATGCTTAGGATGCATGATTTAGAAATATATATTCTATTTCGATTAAAATGCATAAATAATATGATTTATATTAAGTATATTTTTGGTTTATTTTTGGTATATATTAAATTATATGCATGTTTTGTAAATAAAATATATTTAAAATATTTTTAAATATATTTCCAGCTTAATTTATAATTTGATTGAATGCATTTGATATATATATACTCGAAATATACCTGGTTTACTTTTGGTATATTTCCGGTATATGTATATGGTTTATATTGCTATTTCATTTAAATTCATGCATCATTTATTGTGAATGAATGTTTTATATTTAATGATGAAGGATATCAATAGAACGTGCTACCTAGTGGGCAGCACTAGGACCGAGTACGTACCGGTACGCCTATAGCTTTAGGCTATATTACTAACTATTTGTGGATATTGATTTGATATGATTATTGATATATGTGAGATATGGTTTGGAGGTGTGATTGCTGGAGCTCGGTTGACCAAGTGTCTCGGGGCCAATCACACTAGCAGTCAGACTGCTGGAGCTCGGTTGACTTAGTGTCTCGGGGCCAGTCTACTGTCCAAATGGATTAAGTGGACATATTTGGAATAAGTGAGCCTGTATGGCTAGAGTGTTGTTTAACACTACTTTTCTGAGGTTGCGATATTCTAGGGTTCTATGTGATCCTTCATAAACTAGGATTTTTCAATAAAATATATAAAAATGATTTTTCTGCATCTGTATGAATTTGCCTGTATATATACATATTACATATATACCATTGACTGTATGCATTATCATTTAGTGTGTATGTATATATATTATAGTAATTCACTCAGTGAGGTCTGACTCCCCTCCGTTGACTATTTTTCAGGAGAGTCAACTTCTTCAGACCTCAGTAGCAGGTCGATACGCCGGATTTCTTCCACCCCGGCTTCTTTATGTAAATTATCTACTTGAGTCTTATTTTATAATCTAGATACTGCAGTAGTTATGAATTAAAGTATTGGATTTCTTGTATTTTATTTAAAGAGATGTATTATGTTGAAACTGTATTTGTATTAAAGAGATTTTATATATGTGATGAGATTTGATTCAAATCCAGTGATGAAGTGTTATCATTATATTTATGATTTTTATTTTCCGCTTCATATATATATATTATATGGTTATTGTTATTATTGCATGATTTATTTTATTTTTAGGCTTGCTACGGGTTCCGGATTCGAAAGAATTCCCGTTCCCTAGCGCCGGTCATGGCCCCTGTTTTGGGTCGTGACACCATCGCCCCTAATGATTTAATAAATATCAATCCAACTTTACTAGCGGTGTCTGAAAGCAAAGCATTATCAGATCTTCGGCCCTAGTATTTATTAAATAAAAAATATTATACTACTAGTGGTGTCCAAGAGCAAAACATCACTAGACCATTGGCCCCACTAATATAATTAATATAATCACATATTTTACCGATACGTATACGGTCCTAATGAAACTCATTAGGTAGCCCTGTGGTTTATTTAAAATAATTGAAAATAAATAAAATAAGGAAAATTACAATAAATAACAATAAAATAAATCAACTATAAATTAAATAATGCAATATCATAGGAAAAATACCGACTGGAATCTCATAAAATTAAATTCATTAAAATTTAATATGTTTTTTTAATTTAAAAAATCGACATACAATTCAAATATTAGCTTACAAGATGAAGGTGCTCCTATAATATGTCATGTCCTACCTCGACTGGTAGACGCGATTGGAGGAGCAGCTAAAAGACAGAAAAAGGAAAATGACAATCAGAAAATAGAAACCTAACTTCTAGAATTTTTAAGGAAGACTCGACTCGAACTCAGAATAACAAGTTTAGGATTGACTCGGTATCATATTTTACGAAAAATCTATCAAAAATTCGGCAGAGTCTCCTCTGTAAAATGGACATCCCTCTATCGAAGTAGTCACTCCTACAAGCAAGCACACTTCTAAATTCACATAAGCTCAACACCTCGGGTTGGGACCCCGAACTACACAATCTCCAACCGAGGTTCACAATCCACCAAAAATAAATAATTTAATAATAAATATTTAAAATCATTAAAAATCCATAGAATGCTCAAAATGCCACAATTTAATTTATTTCAATGATAAAACATTAAAACTAATTATTTTTTTTCCAAACTAGATAATAAAATTCCAATAATTTATATAATATTAATAAAATCCAATTTAACAATTATTCATCATAAAATAGCCAAATTCACATTTAATTATTTAAATAGCTTAAATATATTATAAAACTAATAAAAAAACCCATTTAATCACAAAATACTAAACAATTTAATATTGAATATAATTTTTAAAAATTAAAATTAATTAGTTAAAAAAATAGAAATTAATTTATAAAATTTTTTATAATACTCTATAAAATTCTAAAACCATTTAAAATATAATTTAACTATATTTTCAATAAAATTACACAATTACCCCCAAAATGTCAAAATTCACATAAACATAATAATTCCTCAAAAATAATATTAATTTACTAAAAATAATTTTATACAGAAATTATTAACTTAATATACTAATCACTAATTACTCATATTCCAACCAAAAATAATTAATTAACATAATTAACAAAAATTACTATTTATATTATTAAAATATTCAATATATATATACACACACACAACACCTCACAATAATAAAATAACCATAGTTTAAAATAGTGTTAATAATAATAATAATAATAATAATAATAATAATGCCACATAAAAATAATGACGATTGAAATAAAATAATGTACATGTATGTAAAAATAACAGCATAAAAAGAAAATAAAATAATTAATATCGCTAAAATCTTGATATATATTTATATAAAATAATTTAAAAACTCGGGTTATTACATAATCGTCGATAAACTATGAATGTTTCTGAGGCCTACAAGCCATGTAGATGGCTGTTAATATCTAATGGAGAGGGGTGCTTATATGATCTAATTTTATAATATTAAGGGTGTAATTAAACCCCTAAAAACATTAATAATTTATCTGTAATTATGTTAAAACATTAAGGAGGTATTTACACCATTTCCTTTAATTTTATCACCAATAAAATTTATTATTATAGTATTTTATATCTAGATATCAATAAATTTTTTTTCCGTCCTACCAATAGCTAATCATAGGCTAATGACGTTTAAATTTGTCACGACCTGAACCCAGGGGCATGTGAACGGCATTAGGGAATGGGAAAGTATAAAAGCTACCGAAACCCACAGTAAGCCTTAAAAGAAAAACATAGAAATATTTAAACTTTAAAACCTTATAATAAATAATTAAATTACAATGCACATTATAAAACTGATTTTTTTCAATATTATTTAAACTATAATATCAGTGCATAAAATAACTAAACATCAGATATACAAATAATATCTCAGTATATAAATTATAAATACATGAATCCCAAATAAAGTATGCAGTTATACAGTTTTCTCTACTGCGATACACGAAAGTAAATACAACACAATTAAGTAGACCTATGTAGAATAACTGGTAACGAAGCTACACAGCGAAGAGAAGTAGCCTTAATAGAAAACTCCCAAACTCCTAAAAAAAATTAAATTGAGGGGAGTCAGACCTCACTGAGTAAGTTAATAAAGAAATGAATGTGGTTTGAAAACCTCGTTAAAAATAAATTTTATGGAAATATAATATAATAAAATTTTATTCAAACCATTTGATATACATATAATAAATCTATTTTTTAAAAGAGAAGAAATAAATATTTAAATGCCTTTTTAAAACGTTTTAGTATAAAAAAAATTTGGTAGAACCCGATTTATAAGTTTTTAACAGTCATATGACTCACTTATAGTCAAGACTGTCGGATCTCGAGAGTAAGGCATCACCAGGATACACAGCTGCAGTCATATCACTTAATCCAATATCATTGGTGGTGTCCGAGAGCAAAACATCATCAGTCCATTAGCTCCAATGATTTAACAAATATTAATCAAAATTATACCAGTGGTGTTCGAGAGCAAAGCATCACTAGACCTTCGGCCCTAGTATTTATTAAATAAACAAATATTATACTATTGGCGGTGTCCAAGAGTAAAACATCACCATACCATTGGCCCCAGTAATATAATTAAATAATCACATATTTTACCGGTGCGCACACGGTCCTGATGAAACCCATCAAGTAGCCTGTTCTACCGTGGTTTATTTAAAAATAAAATAAATAAAACAATGAAAATTACTATAAATAAAAAATAAATTAAATCATGCAAAATCCTATGAACAATGCCGACTAGAATCTCATAAAATTAAATTCATATGAATTTAATATAATTTAAATTAAAAGACTCAATACTCAAATCAAATATTAACTTATAGGATAAAGGTGCTCCTTTAGCACGTTGTGTTTGACCTCGGTTGGTAGACGCGACTGGAGGGGCGATTAAAAGATAGAAAAGGAAAATGATAATTAGAAAATAAAAACCTAACTTTTAGAGTTTCTAAGAAAGTCTCGATTCGAACTCAAAATAACAATTTTATGATTGATCCGGTGTCACATTTTACAAGAAATTTACTGAAAATTCAGTAGAGTTTTCTTTGTAAAACGAACATCCCTCTACCGAAGTAGAGTCAACCCTGCAAGTAAACACACTTCAAAATTTCACAGTGGCACAACACCTCAGGTTGGGACTTTAAACTACACAATTTCCAACCGAAGTTCACCAAAAATACAATTAAGCAAATATTAAATATTAATACAGTAAATCTCCAAAAACTATAAAAATTAATAATAAATCACAATATAATTTATTAAATTTTTAAAACACTCAATAAAATTATTTTCCAACATAATTTAATAAAATTTCAATTAATAATATAATATTAATAAAAACTCAACTTTCCAAATATTCAACATAATATAGTCAAATTCAAACTATAATTGCCCAAATAGTTTAAATATACTATAATATTAATTAAAAACTCATTTAAACCACAAAACAATAAATAATGTAATTTTGAATAAATTTTCAAAAATAGTTAGTATTAATTAACTAAAAATAAAAATTATTTTGATTCCACATTTTATCTCAAAATTAACTAAAACATAGTATTTAATTATAATATCAACAAAAACACACCATTTACCTATTATTTCAAAATTTACATAATAATAATAATTTCTAAAAAAATTAAATAAATTATCAAAAGTTATTTTATCACTACTAAAATTACTAACATAATATACTAACACTAATTAACTCAAATATTCAACCAAAAATAATTAATTAACCACATTAACAAAATATACATAAAACTTAAAATGCCTAAATAAATATACAAAAATTCCATAAAAATCAATTTAATTAATCTAAATTAATTTTGATATACTTTAACCAAAATTAACCCCAATTAATTTAGATCCACTAATATAAGCATAGATCAACTCAAAAATTAACCACATAATTAAAATAAAATTCTGGGTAATTAGTAAATATAATAAAAATCAATAAAAATATTAAATCAACACAAAATCAATTAAATCAACTAACAACAGCCCTAAACAACTAAAAAAAACCTTACAACTAACTAAAATCAACCAGAAACTAACTAAAATCAATTAGAAATCAACTGAAATCAACTACAACAATTCTAACTAACCTAAACCTCACTTACAATAGAAATCTAGATGCAGAAAAGAACTGTTGGAGGAACTAGAGCTACTAGACTACTGCTACCTCATGTTGCCAGACTTGTTGCTGCTTCCGTCACTACTGCTTCTTGTTTCTACACTGCACGCTGCTACTGCTGGTGCAAGAAAGGAGAAAGAGAAGTTGTTGTACAGGGATATCAAGGTAGAGAAGCAGCTGATGGTGAGGAAGATGGCAATGTGGGTGGGTCTTACAATGGAAAAAGAAGAGGAAAACAGAGAAGAAGAGAAGAGAATAGCAAGAAAGGAAAAGGAAAAAAAAATTGGCCCGTACGGATGTTTCTTTGATCAACTCTTTTTAGTCTAAAACATATAATAATAATAATAATAATAATAACAATAACAATACCATGTATAAAATATTAGGACAATTAAAATAATAAATTATGTGCATAAATTAAAATGATGTAAAAATAATAACATCATTAGTTCTCGAATAAAATTTTAAATTTAGTACTTACTATAATATCCCGAGTTTTTTTTTAAATATTTTTATACTGCATCGAGATATGCAGTGTTAATAATTTTTGTATATATTTATGATATTTTAAGAGTTGTTATTTGTTTAAAACTAATTTTAATTATTTTATATTATTTTAAGTACTTTACGTAAATAATTTAATACTATTTCTTTTGACTAGTTTTATGAATTTGCATGAACTCATACATAATTTTTAAGTGCTAAAATAAAATATGTATATGTGTATTTAATTAATTAATTAGAGATTAATTAATTTCCTTAATTTTATTATTTAATTTTTTTGTATTAATTAATTAATTTTAAGTGTATAAATTATTAAATATAATGAAATATTTGTGTGGTGAATATCATTTGTGTGTGGGATTATATTATTATAATATATATAAGGTGGATATATATATATATATATATATATATATATATATATATATATATACACACATTTTTTTCAAAAAAAAAAAAACAAAGTTTGCAGAAATTATCAAAATGCCATTGTCTCCTTCATTTTTTTTCCCAAACGGATTCCACCATTTCCAGCCACTTTCAAGCTGATTTTTTTTGCTTTTACTATGCCTCTCAGCCTTTCTCCTCCACCTTCAGCCATTTCCACCACCTAAAGCTCTCATTTCTGGCGTTGTTTGGCCAGATTTTCATCAAGAGGCCGAAAGTTGCTCCTAACTCCGATCAAGCACTTTCCGCCCACCAAATTTGATGCCATCAGTCTCTATCTTCTCCTTGAGCACTGGTGAGTGTGATTCCAAGCTTTGTTTCACTTGATTTGATCTAGAATTGCTTAGGTTTCAATTTCTTCAAATCAGCCATTTTGGGTTTCAAATTTGTTTTTGCTTCAATTTGATTGATTAATAAAAAATTCCTTCACAAACTTTGTTTCTAGAAGCTTAATCTACATGTTGTATTTTTTTTTAGAATTTTTGGAATTTATTTTGATTTTTGTGAATTTTTAATTATTTTATTAATATTTTCTAATTTTCGAAAATTAATTAATTAAATTATGAAATTGTGTTTTATGGTGATTATAGGAATTGAAATGAATTATAGAAATTTATTTGTAATTTTTGTGAATTTTTATGTATTTATTTGGAATTTATTAAGTTTATGTAATTTGAAAAGTAGGGGTTAATTATGTGTTTAATTGAAATAAATTGGTTAATTGAGTATATTTATTGATATTATTGATATATATGTTGAGAAAATTAATTGAGAGTAATTATATTTTTTTTTTGGTGAATTTTTAAGTAATTATAGTGAATTTATATATAGTAGGGGTATTTTGGTAATTTGACACTAAATTGGCTAAAAATATAATTAAATTGGTTTTAATAATTATTTGAGTTATAAAAATGATTTCTACAAATTTTAGTATTTTTAACTAATTAAAACTATTTTTCGTAAATTATTTTCAAATTATATATTTAATATACGATTTTTCTAAATAAATGAGTTTTTATCGGTTTTTAACATGTTTTAGGGTTAATTACATAATTTGGAATTATAAAATTTATTTTTATTATATAAGGGCATTTTCGGTATTTTGTAATTATTCTGTGAATTGTGAACCTCGATCGGTGAATTGTAGTTTGGAGTCCGACCGAAGGATTGTGGTTGTGAATTTGGTGTTATTCTGAAGTGTGTTTTCTTTGTAGGAGCGGCTCTACTCTTTGAGTAGAGAGATGTCCGTTTTACAGGTGAGGTTCTGGCTGATTTTTGGTAGAATTCTCGTAAAACGTGATGTCCGGTCAAATCCCTATTCTAATTCTGTGTCTAAAATTCTAAATCGAGTCTTTAGAATTTTCGTTAAATTTATTCTGATTTCATGTTGTCATTTGTTTGTCTAGCTGCGCCGAGACCGAGGCCTAACGGATCAGACCCGCCGAGTTTGTCTCGTGGAGCGCTAACATGTGAGTTATTATATTGTATATATATGCATTGCATAAAGGATGCATGACTTAGGATTTTTCATTTTCATTATATGTTTAAACAGTAAGTTAATATTTGATTTGAGTGTCGGATTTTTAATTTAAATTATATTAAATTCTTATAAATTTAATTTTATAAGATTCTAGTCAGCATTATTCATATAATCTTGCATGATTTAATTTATAGTTGTTTTATTGTATTTTATTTATTTATCTATTTTATTTATTGTAATTTTCATTATTTTATTTATTTTCTTTTATTTTTAAATAAACCACGGTAGAACGGGCTACCTGATGGATTTCATCAGGACCATGTGCGCACTAGTGAAATATGTGATTATTTAATTATATTACTGGGGCCGAAGGTCTGGTGATGCTTTGCTCTCGAACACCGCCAGTAGTATAGTATTTGTTTATTAAAATACTGGGGCCGAAGGTCTGATGATGCTTTGCTCTCGGACACCACCAGTATAATTTTAATTTATATTTATTAAATCACTGGGGCCGAAGGTCTGGTGATGCTTTACTCTCGGACACTGCCAGTGATATTGGATTAAGGGATATGACTGCGGCTGTGTATCTTGGTGATGCCTTGCTCTCAGGATCCGACAGTCTTGGATATAAGTGAGTCGTATGACTGTTAAAAATTTATAAATTGGGTTCTACCAAAATTTTATACTAAAATGATTTTAAAAGATATTTAAATATTTATTTCTTCTCTTTTAAAAAAAAATGGATTTATTATATGTATACCAACTGGTTAAATAAAATTATATTATATTATATTTCCATAAAATTTATTTTAATGAGATTTTCCAATCACACTGACAGCCAGACTGTTGAAGCTCGATCGAGTTAATGTCTCGGGGCCAGTCTGCTGTCCAGATTGGAATAAGTGTTCTATTTGGAATCAAGTGAGCCTGTATGGCTAGAGTGATGATGGGGTTGATTGGGGTTGCTATTATTAGGGTTCTATGGATCCTTCATGAATTTAATTAAACATTTTCCTACATTCTGTATATTTATAAAAGCAGAGTTTGACATTCATGTGAATTGTGTGTATATACATACATATATATAATAATGTCTGATTATTATGGTTTAGATTGCATGTATATATAGTATAATAATTCACTCAGTGAGATCTGACCCCCCTTAATTATTTTTTTTTTTCAGGAGATTCTATATCGTCAGACCTTAGTAGTAGAGTTGCTCGTCGGTGTTCTTCAGTCCCGACTATTTTATGCAAATGTATATTCTGAACTTTGAATTGTATTTTAGAAACTACAGTAGTAGTGTTATTATATTGGAAGTGTATTATTTTGTTTGGATATTAAATACTTTGAGAATTTGTATTTGAATATTGTACGAATATGTATTCATTTATAAAAGGATTTGGAGAATTTATTTTATATATTGATTCGAAAAATTTTAATTATATCGTACTTTTTATTTATTTATTGTATGATTTTATTTTCTAAGGCTTGCTACGGATTCCGGATTCGAAAGAATTTCCATTTTCTAACACCGGTCATGACTCCTAGTTTGGATCGTGACACTTACACATAATAATTTTAATCTCACAATTATAACAATATAAAATAAAAATAAATAATATCGTTGAAACCTCAATATATATATATATATATATATATATATATATATATATATATATATATATATATAGTTTAAAAATATTCGGATTATTATAAAATTAATGGGTCTAAATTGTGGTTTTGGTCGGATGGAACCTCAGAATCTATTAACAATTGTTTTTGAATTTCATAGTAGAAATAAGTGAAATTCATTTGTTTGGTATTTCATACTAAAAAAACCTTCTCTTGCCAAACCAAATGGCAAGGAAGGCCCCATGACCCCAAGTCTCAAAGGCTGGCCTGTCAGCTAATTATTACTGCGCCATTGGAAACATTCCTTAATTCTTTGTTTTATCCAGCATAGTACAGGAAACTAGGCTTCTCTTTGTTTTGTTCATCTCTGGTGAGTTGTAACTACTGACTTCCACCTTTAATGTCTTACGTTGGTAGAAGTAAAATTAATAACCCATCATGGATGTCTCCTTAAGCTTGTTAGTTTTCTTCTCTAGTTTAATGAAATATGGTTGTTCAAAAAATAATAATAAAAAAAAAAATCAACCAATAACCTCTGGACCAATTAGTTTAGGATGAGGTATTCATGATCAAGAGGTTATGGACTTAAATTCTAACTAACTCAAATAAGGTTCTTGATCCTTATTGTACAATAGGTTAAATATTTCACACTCTATATATCTATAATAATATTAGTTAATATATAATAGATAGTTTGATAGATGTGATATATATATATATATATATATATATATATATATATATCTAGTGTAATCTTTAGTTGTAATACTATGTTTCAAAATAATAATAATAATAATAATAATAATAATAATAAAAAATATCATTTCCAAACAAATAAATAAATGTTTTTTTCTTTAATAATTAATAATTATAATTTATTTTCCCTTTGTAGTGTAGTGACTCATGTGATAAGCATTGTAAAGTAAGGTTATGAGTTTGATCCATCACTCCCCCTGACCTTCTAGTTGTTAAAAAAAAAATAATTATAATTCTATTAGGTTCTAATAAGTGACATTTATATATATATGTCACTTATAATTATATAAATGTCACTTATTAGAACCTAATAGAATTATAATTATTTTTTTTTAACAACTAGAAGGTCAGGGGGAGTGAGGGATCAAACTCATAACCTTACTTTACAATGCTTATCACATGAGTCACTACACTACAAAGGGAAAACAAATTATAATTATTAATTATTAAAGAAAAAAACATTTATTTATTTGTTTGGAAATGATATTTATTATTATTATTATTATTATTATTATTATTATTATTATTATTATTATTATTATTATTATTATTTAACTAAATTAATGGTAAATTTGAAAGGTATTTGATTCAACTAATGAATTTTTTTTCTCAATTAGTTAAATTTTAGATATTTGATGAAACTCTAAGATTATCGTCTGATAGCTATTTTTATTCAAAATAGCTAACAATTTGATTAGCTCTATTTTGAAGCTTTTTCCTATTAGCTAATAACTGATTTGTATTTATTTTCAATTTGAAATATAATATCCTTATTAAAAATAATTGAGATCAAATAATTTCAATTAAATTAAGTGTATATAATTACATAATAAAATAAAGATTACTTTAAATTATAATTAGTAATTAAATAAATATAACATTTATACCTATAATTTTCTTAAAAAATTTATACAAATAAAATTTATATTGTAAATCTCAATTTTAAATAATTTCTATTAATAATTTAATAATATATAAATAAAAACAGTAAATTTATTATTTACTATTATATACTATTTTAAAATAATTTATATCATAAAAAATTATATTTAAAAATAAAATATACCATTAATACCGGCTAACATAATTTTATCAAATAGTTGATATTTATTAGCTATCAACTATTATTTATCCACAACCACTATTATTTATCAACTGCTATAAATAGTTGAACCAAACAAATTCTTACCACACTATTCAAAAAATTCTATATGTCAAAGCCTTATTATCATATGTTTAATTCTTACCCTTTGTAATAACCTTAATTTTTAAATTATTTTATTATATTATGAGATATGTAGTGTTAATAAATTTTTAAAAATTTAATTTAATTATTTTACTATTTTGTGATTAATTATTATTATTTTATATTTAATTGAATTTTCTACATAAATATATTATTTTGGAATTTATTATTTTGGACGTTTAAATTTAATTATGTATATTTATTATTTTCAAATACTATTATTTTAATAATGTTAATTTAGTGTATGGTTATTTTAATATTATTTTTTAGTACTAATATTATTTTATTTTTATTGATTATTTCATAAATATTGTTTATATTATTATTATTTTCAAATGTGTTCTATGTTATTATTATCATGGTTATTATTTTCATTAATATTATCATTAGTATTATTTTATTATTTAATATTATTATGAATATTATTCTTATTATCCAATTATTTTATTAATAGTATAAATTTTAATTGTTGTTAATTTTATATTGTGTATATTATTATGCATGTGTGTGACATGTGTGTACCTATATATATATATATATATATATATATATATATATATATATATATATATATATATATATATATATATATATATATATATATATATATATATTATAATGAGTGGTTGAGATTAATTTATTATAAAATATTATTATTATATTATATTATATAGTTTATTATTAAAATATATACACAAACAAACAAACAACACACATATACATATATAAACACACACATTCACGTGCACATATACATACAAACACACAAACATCAACAAATATACATATAAACATACAAAAACAGCACAACACACATTCAAACACATTTAGCAAAATAACGCAGAAGCTTCTGTGACCATCCTACCTCTCGCAACATCTCGATCCAAGCTCCTCGGTGTGCCTCCATCACTTCCAGCTGACCACCACCTCCTTCCGGCCTCATCGTCGCCGTCCAGAAGCCTTGAAGTCGTCAGAAAAACTGAATTCTTCACCTACTGCTACAGTAACTCCGGCAAGGATCCGACCACCTTTGCTTGAGTTCTTGGGTTCTTTGGATTCCTTGAGTTATGAGGACTCTATTTCTAAGCTCGGATTAAGCTCAAACCATCTCGTTTGTAAGTTTTGTTAAATTTTTATTTTTGAGCTTTTAGGGTTTTTATTTTTTTTTAGGTTGATTTTTATTGATTCAAGCAAACTCCCTTTGCAAATGATGATCCTTATAGCCTGAGATTCATGAATATATTTTTTTTTATAATTTTTGAAATTTTATATATTTTGGTGAATTTTTTTATTACTTTAATATTATTTAATGAATTTTCATAAATAAATTAATTAAATTATGAATTTGGTCAAATTATTGTTATTATATATTTTTGTTAATTTTGGTGTTGAGAAATTAATTTTTTGGGATTTTTATATAATTTTTACGAATATTTTAGTTTATGTAAATATTGGATAATTGAGCTAAATGTGTATTTTGGTTGAATTTAGAGTTTAATTGTGTGTTTTCAGTTGATATTAGAATGTTATTTGTTGATAAAATAATTTTTATGAATTTATATAATTTTTATGGAATTTTATATAATTAATGTGTATTTTGAATTTTTAAGTTAAATAAGTATTTTTGTTGAAATTATTGGTTAAATATGTGTTTTGGTTGATATTAGTCTATTATATGTTGATTAAATAATTTTTATGATTTTATATAATTTTTGAGGAAATTATTTAGTATATTGGATATTTTGTATTATAGGGTTAAATATGTAATTTTGTTAAGATTATAGTTAAACATTATGTTTTAGTTGGTTTTATAATTATTTAAGGTATTAAAATGATTTTTACAAATTATTTACTATTTTTAACTAATTAATACTAATTTTTAAAAATTGTTTTCAATAATATATTATATATTATTTTGGTTAAAAAAAAGGGCTTTTAGTAATTTTAATATATATTTAGACTATTTTAGTTATTTGAATATATAAAGTGAATTTTTATTAATATTATATAATGTTTGAGATTTTATTAATTAATTGTGATAATTTTAGAATATTATGTTAATAATCAGTATATTCATTATTTTGAGATTAAATGTGTATTTTATTATTTTTGTGATGCTAAATTGTGATTTTAAATATTATTTACAATTTATGTAAATTTAATTAAAAAATAGGAATTTTATTCCATTTATGAATTTTTATTCTCCAATATTATTTAAATTAAACTTTTATGTTTTAATTGGAAAATAAAGGTTTTTAAATATTTTATTTGATTTTTAATGATTTTATTATTTTACTGTTAATATTGTTGATTTGTGAACCTCGGTTGGGAATTTATGGAGTTTGGGGTCCCAACCCAAAGTGTTGTGTTTTGAGATTTTAGAAGTGCATTTTCTGTGTAGGATTGACCCTACTTTTGTAGGTAGATGTCCGTTTTACAGAGGAGACTCTGTCGAAATTTTGGTAGATTTCTCGTAAAACGTGACAACCGATCCGAGTCTAGTTTTGAATTTTTAATTGAGTCTTTCTATGGTAATCGTAGAAGCGTAGAGTTAAAAATTTATTCTTATGGTTGTTATTATTTTATTTTTCTAGCTGCGCCGAGACTGAGGCCTAACGGAGCAGGCCCGCTGAGTTTGTCTCATGGAGCGCTAATAAGTGAGTTATTATACTATATATATATGTATTGCATTTAGGATGCATGACTTAGGATTTTCATTTTCATTATATGTTTTTTAAAAATAAAAATAAAAATTTAATTTATAATATGTTTTGGTATATTAGGGTTTATTTTTGGTATATGCATGTTAGATAATTAGATTTATTTTAAGCATATTTTTGGATACATGTCAAACTAAATATATGTTTTTAATGAATATTTATTTATAATTATTTTATTAAATGATTAGTGTACTTTAGGTATATTTTTAGTATATTTTAGGTATATTCCTAAATAAATGCATGCCATATTATTGACTTATACTTAAAATTGTTTTAAGTATATATATATATATATATATATATATATATATATGGTTTATTTTGCTATTATGAATGTTATTTTACATTATTTATTTTCTGGATGTATGATTTATTTTAAATGAAGGATATCAATAGAATGTGTTACCTAGTGGGCAGCACTAGAACCGTGTATGTACCGGTGCGATAGATTTAGGTTTGAGTGAGGAATTACTTGTGGTAATTATGATATGATTGATTTATAATTTGAGATGTGCTATGATTGATAGTGTGATTGCGGGAGCTCGGTTGACTAAGTGTCTCCGGGCCAATCACACTGACAGTCAGACTGCTCGAGCTCGGTCGACTTAGTGTCTCGGGGCCAGTCTACTGTCCATATGGATTAAGTGAATTTATTTGGAATTAAGTGAGCCTGTATGATTAGAGTGATGATATGGTTGATTGAGATTGTGATTAATAGGGTTCTATTTGATCCTTCATGTATTAAAATAAATGTTTTATGCATTTATTATATTTATAAAAGCAGAGTTTGACATTTGTGTGAAATGCGTGAATATACATACATACATATATATATATATATATATAAGAATGCCTGATTGGATATGGTTTAGATTGCATGTATATATAGTATAATAATTCACTTAGTGAGGTCTGACCCCCTCTCAATTATTTTTTTTTCAGGTGATCTTATATTGTAATATCCCGTATTTTTAAAATATTTTTACACTGTATCGGGATATACAGTATTAATAATTTTTTTGAATATATATTACGATATTTTTACGAGTTAATATGTATTTAAAAAACCTATTTTAAATACTGTGTATTATTTACAGTGTTTTACGTAAAATTTTCCCGGGACTTGCATTTTTGGGGAAATTTTCACGTAAACAATGTATTGTTAATTATTTTAAATATATTTTCGGACTTGCATGAACTCATGCGTATTTTCAAATTACTAAATAAAGCCTATGTGTGTGTATATTTATTTAATTAGGGTTTAATATGTATTACCCTAATATTTTATTATTTAATTATTAATTTATTATTATTTAATTATTTTATTTATTATTAAATTATTAAAATTATTTTTATTATTATTTTATTATTTTCTTTTTCTTTTTCTTTTCTTTCTTTTTCTTTTCTTTCTTTTTCTTTTTTTTCTTCTTCTTCTTCCTTCTCCCGTGCCCGACCACCACCCACCCTTCCCTCACCGTCTGCAACTCCGGTCACCTACCGTCAGTGTGCCTCCCGGCTTGCCACCCGCCGTTCCCAGCCATCCCCCATCGCCAGCAGCTCCCTTCCTTGGCGCCGACAGCCCCATTTTCCTCTTTTGGTCAAAAATCATCCCTTTACCGTTTCTCCCATTTTCGACCACTGTTTTTTATACCGCCAGTCTCTTTCTTCTCCTTGAGCTCCGGTGAGTGTGATTCTAGCTTTGGTTTGAGCTAAAATGGTTTAGATTTGCTTAGGTTTCGATTTTTCGAATTCGGCCACATTAGGGTTTTCGATTTTTTTGAGCTTCTAATTGATTGATTCATGAAAAATCCCTTCACAAATGTTGTTCCTAGTAGCTCAATATACATTTATGATTTTTTTTAGAATTTTTGGAGATTTTTTGGATTTTTGGGTATTTTTGAATATTTTAATATTATTTTCTAATTTTCGGAAATTAATTATTTAAATTATGAAATTGGAGTTTATGGTTAAATTAGGTGTTGAAATGAATTATAGGAATTTATTTGGAATTTTTATGTATTTATTTTGAATTATTGAAGTTTATGTAAATTTGAAAAATTAGGTTAAATGTGTTTTTAATTGAATTTAATTGGTTAATTGAGTTTAATTATTGATATTATTGATAAATATTTTGAGAAAATTAATTTTGGATAATTGTATGATTTTTGGTGAATTTTTGAAGTAATTTAAGTATATTAATATATATAGGGGTATTTTGGTAATTTTATCCTAAATTGGCTAAAAATGTAATTTAATTGGTTTTAATAGTTATTTAAGGTATAAAAATGATTTCTACAAATTATTCGGTATTTTTAACTAATTAAAACTATTTTTGGTGAATTATTTTCAATTATATATATAATATACGGTTTTACTAATAAAACGAGTTTTTATCGGTTTTTACTGTGTTTAAAGGTTAATTATGTAATTTCTACTTATAAAATGAATTTCTATGTTGTAGGGATATTTTTGATATTTTCGGAATTATTCTGTGTTTGTGGACCCCGGTCGGTAGATTGTAGTATGGAGTCCGACCGAGGGGTTATGGATTTGTGTTGAGCCTATTTTTTGAAGTGTATTTCTTGCAGGGTCAGCTCTACTCTTTTGAGTAGAGAGATGTCCATTTTACAGGGGAGGTTCTATCGAATTTTCGATAGAATTCTCGTAAAACGTGATATCCGGTCGAACCCTGATATCGATTCTGTGTTTTATACTCTAGATCGAATTCTAGGATTTCTGTTAGGGTTATTCTAATATCTATTATTTATTACTTATTTAGTTGCGCCGAGACCGAGGGCTAGTGGACCAGGCCCGTCGGACCCGTCTCGTTGAGCGTACTAGGTGAGTTACTATACTATATATATATGCTTAGGATGCATGATTTAGAAATGCATGTTTTATGTTAATCAAATATGCATAAATAATTTGATTATTTCTTAAGTTTATATTAAGTATATTTTTGGTATATAATAAATTATATACATGTTTTGTTAATAAAATATATTTAAAATGTTTTTAAATATATTTTTAGTTTAATTTATGATTTGATTGGATTTATTTGACGTATATATACTCGAAATATACCTGGTTTACTTTTGGTATATTTCTAGTATATATATGGATTATATTGTTATTTCATTTACATTCAAGCATCATTTATTTTTGGGAATGAATGTTTTATATTATTAATGATGAAGGATATCGATAGAACGTGCTACCTAGTGGGTAGCACTAGGACCGAGTACGTACCGGTACGCCTATAGTATTTAGGCTATATTACTAACTTATTTATGGATATTGATTGAATGTGATTATTGAGATATGTGAGATATGGATTGGAGGTGTGATTGCTGAAGCTCGGTTGACCAAGTGTCTCGGGGCCAATCACACTGGCAGTCAGACTGCTGGAGCTCGGTTGACTTAGTGTCTCAGGGCCAGTCTACTGTCTAAATGGATTAAGTGGATATATTTGGATTAAGTGAGCCTGTATGGCTAGAGTGTTGTCTAACACATTTTTTGAGGTTACGATATTCTAGGGTTCTATGTGATCCTTCATAAACTGGGATTTTCAATAAAATATATAAAAATGATTTTCTGCATCTGTGTGAAATTGCCTGTATATATATTAGATATATATATACTGTTGATTGTATGCATTGTCACTTAGTGTGTATGTATATATATTATAGTAATTCACTCAGTGAGGTCTGACTCCCCTCCGTTGACTATTTTTCAGGAGAGTCAACTTCTTCAGACCTCAGTAGCAGGTCGATACGTCGGATTTCTTCCGCCCTGGCTTCTTTGTGTAAATTATCTACTTGAGTCTTATTTATTTTATCTAGACACTGCAGTAGTTGTGAATTAAAGTATTGGATTTCATGTATTTTATATAAAGAGATGTATTATATTGAAACTGGATTTTTATTAAAAAGATTTTATATATATGCGATGAGATGAGATTTGATTTAAATCCAGTGGTGAAAATGTTATTATTATATTTATGATTTTTATTTTCGCTGCATATTATATGGTTATTGTTATTATTGCATGATTTATTTTATTTTTAGGCTTGCTACGGGTTCCGGATTCGAAAGAATTCCCGTTCCCTAGCGCCGGTCATGACCCCTGTTTTGGGTCGTGACAAAGTTGGTATCAGAGCGGAGTTCTGTGTCAGGGCTTAGTTCTGTGAATTGTGGCCCTAGTTTTAAAATTGTGTTTTCTTCTGGTAACTACTGCAGTGTATTAGGTTCGAGTATGTCTTGATAAGTATCCTTTGCTGTAGTTTTCAGCGTTATTCCTCCGTTGTCTATTTTTTCTGAATCTTTCCGTTTATCTTTTCAGTATGAGGAGGCGAGCGCGTGTCGCTCCACCGGTCGTTAAGGCCGAGGATGATGAGTCTTTTCAGGACGAGGTTTTACCTCATGAGCAGCCAGTTAGACGTAGAGGTCGTGGCAGAGGTAGACCTCGAGGAGCGGCAGGTCGCCGTAGGCAGAGAGAGTTACAGGATGAGGAGCTTGTAGAGCCTGAGTTTGATGTTCTTGTTCCTCCAGTTGTTCAGCCTGTTCAGCCTGCCTATCAGCAGGGTATGTCTGACCCTGAGGCAGCTTTGTTCTATGCCTGAGTTGGCAGGATTGCTTTTGATGGTACTTTCGATCCGTTAGATTTTCTGCATACGATTGAGACTAGGACTCGGACTGCTCATACCGAGTATCAACAGATCATGATCGTTGAGTTGTCTGTCGAGGGACCAGCCTTAGATTGGTTCATTCAGATGATCCAGCCCTATATGATGACGATGACATGGGCTCAGTTTCGAGAGCGATTCATGAGGAGATTCTGTCCAGAGCCTCTTCGTTTGAGCTATCGTCTCCGTCTGACCAGTATTTCTCATGGAGATCGATCTATAGAGGAGTATACCCGAGAGTTTCTTCGTCTGGGTAGATATGCAGAGGATCTGATGCGAGATCAGTATTTCGCTGTCACTACATATGTTACTGGTTTGGGTTTAGCTTTTGTTGTTATGCCTACAGTAGGCCTTACTCTCGAGTCTGTGATTGAGTTAGCCAAGGAGATCGAGCTGAGGCTAGTTAGGCAGGGAGCGATGCCTGATTACTACCAGTTGGGAGTTCAGTCGAGTGGATCGCAGGCTACTCCGTATTCGAGTTTTCATGTTGGTTCGAGTAGTCAGCAGCGAGGTTCGACTCAACAGAGTCAGAGACAGCAGCAGCGAGTGCATCAAAGTAGTAGACATGGCCGTGGAGGTCAGCGTAGATCGTTCAGATTTGGGTCAGGTGCTTCGAGCAGTAGTAGTGGTCGTAGTTCTGGATCAGCGGCCAGTGTTTGTCAGACTTGTGGTAGACTCCATCAGGGACCGTGTTATCTGACACCACTGACATGCTTCAGATGCGGGCAGACAGGACATTTTGCCAGATCATGTCCTTATTCTGGGTATCAGCAGCAACAAATTTCATGATTCCCCCAACAGTCGATTGCTAGTGCTGCACTCGTGCCATTTCAGTTACCACCAGCCCAGCATCAGAGTTCCACTCAGTTTATTCCACAGCAGAGTCATGGTAGAGGTACTAGAGGAGGTGCCAGAGGTGTTGTCCAGGCTTCTACCAGTCAACAGGGAGGTCGAGGTCAGGCCAGAGTCTTTCATCTTACTTAGCAGGATGCTCAGGCATCTAATGCAGTCGTGGCAGGTACTGTTTCTGTTTGTTACCTAGATGCATGGGTTTTGTTTGATCCGGGTGCCACACATTCGTTTGTTTCTCCCATTTTTGCTTCTAAATCTTGTTGGCAAGCTTCGAGGATGGCTTTTCCTTTGTCTGTTGCCACTCTTCTGAGTGATTCCTTGGACGCCGATATTGTTCTTTCTGGTTGTCCAGTTCTCGTAGGAGATAGACACTTACCCGCTGATTTGATTTTATTGGATGTGATGGAATTTGATGTTATTTTAGGAATGGATTGGTTATCTCAGCACTATGCCATGGTAGATTGCAGGAATAAGGAGGTGACTTTTAGAATTCCTGATGAAGAAGAGTTTAAGTTTGTTGGTGATAGGAGTTCAGCACCTCAGAATCTTATTTCTGCTATTATGGCTAGGAAGTTGTTGAGGAAAGGATGTCAGGGATATTTGGCATTGGTCAGGGATACTTCAATGGAGAAGTTATCACTCACAGATGTTCCTATTGCTTGTGAGTTTCCTGATGTTTTTCCTGAGGAGTTGCCAGGTTTACCACCTCACAGAGAAATTGAGTTCTGTATAGATGTGGTACCAGGTACTACTCCTATATCTATGCCACCCTATCGTATGGCTCCTGCAAAGTTGAGAGAGTTGAAGGAGCAGTTGCAAGAGTTGTTGGATAAAGGTTTTATCAAACCTAGTGTTTCTCCTTGGGGTGCACCAGTCCTGTTTGTGAAGAAGAAGGATGGTACCCTGAGACTGTGCATTGACTACAGAGAGTTGAATAAGGTTATAGTGAAGAACAAGTATCCTCTCCCGAGGATAGATGATTTGTTTGATCAGTTACAGGGTGCACAGTTCTTTTCTAAGGTTGACTTGAGGTCGGGTTATCATCAGTTGCGAATTAGTGAATCTGATATTCCTAAGACGGCATTCCGCTCACGATATGGCCATTATGAGTTTCTGGTGATGTCTTTTGGTTTGACTAATGCACCAGCAGCTTTTATGGACCTGATGAATAGAGTATTCAGACCGTATGTGGATCAGTTTGTGGTAGTCTTCATTGATGATATACTAGTATATTCGAAGAGTATGGAAGAGCATGTATATCACTTGAGGATTGTACTACAGACACTGAGAGATCATCAGCTTTATGCTAAATTCTCGAAGTGTGATTTTTGGATGGAGAGTGTTTCTTTTCTTGGACATGTAGTGTCTAAAGAAGGTATTCAGGTTGATCCACAGAAGATTGAGGCAGTATCTAAATGACCTAGACCTACTTCTGTTACGGAGATTCAAATTTTTCTGGGTTTAGCCGGGTATTATAGGCGGATTGTGTAGGATTTTTCCAGAATTGCAGCCCCTATGACTCGCTTGACTCAGAAGAATGTTAGATTCGAGTGGTCAGAAGCTTATGAGAATAGTTTTCAGTTGTTGAAGGAGAAGTTGACCACAGCGCCAGTATTAGCTTTGCCTAATAGTGTGGATAAGTTCACAGTTTACTGTGATGCTTCTAGAATTGGTCTTGGTTGTGTGTTGATGCAGAATGGAAGGGTGATAGCCTATGCTTCGAGGCAGTTGAAGAAACATGAGCAGAACTATCCTACACATGACCTTGAGATGGCTGCAGTGATCTTTGCTTTGAAGATTTGGAGACATTATCTGTATGGGGTGACTTGTGAGATATTTACTGATCACAAGAGCCTTAAGTACATTTTTCAGCAGAGAGATTTGAATCTGAGGCAGAGAAGATGGTTGGAATTGTTGAAGGATTATGATTGTGAGATATTATATCATCCGGGTAAAGCTAATGTGGTAGCAGATGCCTTGAGTAGGAAGTCCTCAGGTAGTCTTGCTTACATCGGTGTTGAGAGAAGGCCATTGGTCCAGGAGTTGCATCTGTTGGTGGATCAAGGTATGATGATGAAGATTAGTAGATCAGGTGGACTGCTAGCTCAGTTTAAAGTGCGATCTGTACTAAGGGATAGGATTAAAGCAGCTCAGAGCCAAGATCCTATTCTAGAAGAGCTTGTAGAGAATGTCAGAGCAGGGAAGTTCATTGATTTCATACTCGATGATGATGGTGTGTTGTGGATCAGTGGTAGATTGTGTGTTCCAGATGTGGATAATTTGAGAGAAGAGATCCTAGAGGAAGCACATTCTACAGCTTACAGCGTTCATCCAGGAGTTACTAAGATGTACCACAGTATCAGAGATTTATATTGGTGGGATGGATTGAAGAAGGGTGTGGCTGATTATGTTGCTAAGTGCTTGATGTGTCAACAAGTGAAAGCCGAACATCAGAAGCCTTCTGGGAAGCTTCAGCCTCTTCCTATTCCCGAGTGGAAGTGGGAAAGGATAGCTATGGATTTTGTGGTCGGTTTACCTCGTTCGAAGGATGGATATGATTCTATCTGGGTGATTGTAGACAGGTTGACGAAGTCTGCACATTTCTTGCCTGTGAAAGCCATATATTCAGTTGCTAGATTGGCGAAGTTGTATGTGAAGCATATTGTATGCCTTCATGGAGTACCTGTGTCCATTGTGTCAGATAGAGGTTCGGTGTTTACTTCTCATTTTTGGCAGAAGTTGCAGGAAGCGATGGGCACTAGGTTGGATTTTAGTACTGCTTTTCATCCTCAGACAGATGGTCAGTCTGAGAGGATGATCCAGACACTGGAAGATATGTTGAGGATGTGTGTCTTGGATTTGGGAGGTAGTTGGGATGATCATCTGCCGCTTGTTGAGTTTGCATATAATAACAACTACCATAGCAGTATTGGCATGGCACCATATGAGGCGTTGTATGGAAGGAAGTGTAGATCCCCTTTGAGTTGGGATGAGATAGGTGAGAGAGCTTTGATTGGACCTGAGATGGTTCAAGATGCTGCAGAGAAAGTCGCCGTGATTAAACGAAGATTAGAGACCGCAGTTAGTAGACAGAAGAGTTACGCGGATCCTAGGCGCAGAGATGTGGAGTTTCAGGTTGGAGATTTCATTTTTCTGAAAGTATCTCTGATGAAGGGGGTGATGAATTTGGCAGGAAGGGTAAGTTAGCATCGAGTTAAATTGGACTGTTTGAGATTCTGGAGAGAGTTGGCACTGTTGCATATCGGTTGGATTTGCCTCCGAGTATGTCACAAGTGCATCCAGTATTTCATATCTCGATGTTGAGGAAGTATATCTCAGACCCTTCTCACGTGTTGCAACCTGACAGTGTGGAAGTGAGTGAAGATTTGACGTTTGTGGAAGAACCTGAGGCGATCGTTGATTTTCAAATTCGACAGTTGCGTTCGAAACAGATTCCGATGGTCAAGGTTTTGTGGCGTAGCGATAGAATCGAGGAGCATACGTGGGAGATTGAAGCTGAGATGCGAGCTTCTTTCCCGTATCTCTTTCCTTCTTGATTCTGTAATCTTATTTTCTGGAATTCGGGGATGAATTCTTGTAAGGGGGGAAGACTGAATATCCCGTGTTTTTAAAATATTTTTACACTGTACCGGGATATACAGTGTTAATAATTTTTTTGAATATATATTACGATATTTTTACGAGTTAATATGTATTTAAAAAACCTATTTTAAATACTGTGTATTATTTACAGTGTTTTACGTAAAATTTTCCCGGGACTTGCATTTTCGGGGAAATTTTCACGTAAACAATGTATTATTAATTATTTTAAATATATTTTCGGACTTGCATGAACTCATGCATATTTTTAAATTACTAAATAAAGCCTATGTGTGTGTATATTTATTTAATTAGGGTTTAATATGTATTACCCTAATATTTTATTATTTAATTATTAATTTATTATTATTTAATTATTTTATTTATTATTAAATTATTAAAATTATTTTTATTATTATTTTATTATTTTCTTTTTCTTTTACTTTTTTTTTCTTCTTTTCTTTTTCTTTTCTTTCTTTTTCTTTTTCTTCTTCTTCTTCTTCCTTCTCCCGCGCCCGACCACCACCCACCCTTCCCTCATCGTCTGCAACTCCGGTCACCTATCGTCGGTGTGCCTCCTGGCTTGCCACCGCCGTTCCCAGCCCTCCCTCGCCGCCAGCAACTCCCTTCCCCGACGCCAGCAGCCCCATTTTCCTCTTTTGGCCGAAAATCGTCCCTTTGCCGTTTCTCCCATTTTTGGCCACCGTTTTCGACACCGCAGGTCTCTTTCTTCTCCTTGAGCTCCGGTGAGTGTGATTCTAGCTTTGGTTTGAGCTAAAATGGTTTAGATTTGCTTAGGTTTCGATTTTTCGAATTCGGGCACATTAGGGTTTTCGATTTTTTTGAGCTTCGAATTGATTGATTCATGAAAACTCCCTTCACAAATGTTGTTCCTAGTAGCTCAATATACATGTATGAATTTTTTTAGAATTTTTAGAGATTGTTTGGATTTTTGGGTATTTTTGAATATTTTAATATTATTTTCTAATTTTCGGAAATTAATTATTTAAATTATGAAATTGGAGTTTATGGTTAAATTATGTATTGAAATGAATTATAGGAATTTATTTGGAATTTTTATAAATTTTTATGTATTTATTTTGAATTATTGAAGTTTATGTAAATTTGAAAAATTAGGTTAAATGTTCTTTTAATTGAATTTAATTGGTTAATTGAGTTTAATTATTGATATTATTGATAAATATGTTGAGAAAATTAATTTTGGATAATTGTATAATTTTTGGTGAATTTTTGAAGTAATTTAAGTATATTAATATATATAGGGGTATTTTGGTAATTTTATCCTAAATTGGCTAAAAATGTAATTTAATTGGTTTTAATAGTTATTTAAGGTATAAAAATGATTTCTACAAATTATTCGGTATTTTTAACTAATTAAAACTATTTTTGGTGAATTATTTTCAATTATATATATAATATACAATTTTACTAATAAAATGAGTTTTTATCGGTTTTTACTGTGTTTAAAGGTTAATTATGTAATTTCTACTTATAAAATGAATTTCTATGTTGTAGGGATATTTTTGGTATTTTCAGAATTATTCTGTGTTTGTGGACCCCGGTCGGTAGATTGTAGTATGGAGTCCGACCGAGGGGTTATGGATTTGTGTTGAGCCTATTTTTTGAAGTGTATTTCTTGCAGGGTCAGCTCTACTCTTTTGAGTAGAGAGATGTCCATTTTACAGGGGAGCATCTGTCGAATTTTTGGTAGAATTCTCGTAAAACGTGATATCCGGTCGAACCCTGATATCGATTCTGTGTTTTATACTCTAGATCGAATTCTAGGATTTCTGTCAGGGTTATTCTAATTTCTATTATTTATTGCTTGTTTAGTTGCACCGAGACCGAGGGCTAGTGGACCAGGCCCGTCGGACCCGTCTCGTGGAGCGCACTAGGTGAGTTACTATACTATATATATATATATGCTTAGGATGCATGATTTAGAAATGCATGTTTTATGTTAATCAAATATGCATAAATAATTTGATTATTTCTTAAGTTTATATTAAGTATATTTTTGGTATATAATAAATTATATACATGTTTTGTTAATAAAATATATTTAAAATGTTTTAAATATATTTTTAGTTTAATTTATGATTTGATTGGATTTATTTGACGTATATATACTCGAAATATACCTGGTTTACTTTTGGTATATTTCTGGTATATATATGGATTATATTGTTATTTCATTTACATTCAAGCATCATTTATTTTTGGGAATGAATGTTTTATATTATTAATGATGAAGGATATCGATAGAACGTGCTACCTAGTGGGCAGCACTAGGACCGAGTACGTACCGGTACGCCTATAGTATTTAGGCTATATTACTAACTTATTTATGGATATTGATTGAATGTGATTATTGAGATATGTGAGATATGGATTGGAGGTGTGATTGCTGGAGCTCGGTTGACTAAGTGTCTCGGGGCCAATCACACTGGCAGTCAGACTGCTGGAGCTCGGTTGACTTAGTGTCTCGGGGCCAGTCTACTGTCTAAATGGATTAAGTGGATATATTTGGATTAAGTGAGCCTGTATGGCTAGAGTGTTGTCTAACACATTTTTTGAGGTTACGATATTCTAGGGTTCTATGTGATCCTTCATAAACTGGGATTTTCAATAAAATATATAAAAATGATTTTCTGCATCTGTGTGAAATTGCCTGTATATATATTAGATATAGATATATACTGTTGATTGTATGCATTGTCACTTAGTGTGTATGTATATATATTATAGTAATTCACTCAGTGAGGTCTGACTCCCCTCCGTTGACTATTTTTCAGGAGAGTCAACTTCTTCAGACCTCAATAGCAGGTCGATACGCCAGATTTCTTCCGCCCCGGCTTCTTTGTGTAAATTATCTACTTGAGTCTTATTTATTTTATCTAGACACTGCAGTAGTTGTGAATTAAAGTATTGGATTTCATGTATTTTATATAAAGAGATGTATTATATTGAAACTGGATTTGTATTAAAAAGATTTTATATATATGCGATGAGATGAGATTTGATTTAAATCCAGTGGTGAAAATGTTATTATTATATTTATGATTTTTATTTCCGCTGCATATTATATGGTTATTGTTATTATTGCATGATTTATTTTATTTTTAGGCTTGCTACGGGTTTCGGATTCGAAAGAATTCCCGTTCCCTAGCGCCGGTCATGGCCCCTATTTTGGGTCGTGACATATATCATTAGACCTTAGTAGTAGAGTTCTTCACCGGTGTTCTTCCGTCTCGGCTATTTTATGCAAATGTATATTCTGAACTTTAAATTGTATTCTAGAAACTACAGTAGTAGTGTTATTATATTGGAAGTGTATTATTTTGTTTGGATACTAAATACTCTGAGAATTTGTATTTGAACATTATACGAATATGTATTCATTTATAAAAGAATTTGGAGTATTTATTTTATATATTGATTCAGAAAAACTTTAATTTGGTCGTACTTTTATATAATTATTTTATTTTCTAAGGCTTGCTATGGGTTCCGGATTCGAAAGAATTTCCGTTCCCTAGCGCCGGTCATGACTCCTAGGTTGGGTCGTGACACACTTGTATTTTACTATATTGTATGCTCCATCCCTAACACCCTACGTTTTTATTTAACTAAAGTAATTATCGAAGTTTGTCAGTGATAAATAAATTTAAATTTGATTACACAATTTTAATTATCTAGCTATTTAATTGATATGTATTTATGTTAAATTATTTTAAGACTATTTTATTTTAAAAAAAATTTATTATTATATATGGATATAAGTGTGATTATATATATATATCATCGAACCAACACCAACCTCGTTGCCTCCTCTCCTCGTTCGCCAACATCACTGTCAATCCTCTCCCTCCGGCACGTCTCAACCTCCTAGAGCAGCCATCACCATTGCCAGCCTCTCCTTCCTCTCTCCTTTCTTCCTTTTCCCAATGCTTTGCTTCCTCTCTCTCGGTTTGAAGCTGCCTCGTTGGTGTTGGAGCTAGATCGGTGCCGCCGTTGCTCCCTCAGCCTTCCTCACCTTCTCAGACGGCACTCGACGCCGAGCCCCATTGCTGCAACTCATCTCCGGCATCGACATTGAAGGTTGAAGGTGAGTTGCTGCAGATTGATTTTAGGTTGTCTTAGGTTTTTTTCTGGTTGTCTGAGTTGATTTATGTGTTAATCTTTATTTATTCTAAGCTAGATGATGAATTATGCTAATTTAGTTGTTCAAATCCGATTTTTTGTACATTATTTTGATTTTCTTGATTTACAGAATTTTATTTGATTTTTATTTGAGTTCAATTAGTAGTTAGGGTGATTAATGTTAATTATTTTTAGTGTATTGATTTTATTTAAGATTATAGAAAATTATTGTGTTAATTGTGAATTTTGGATATTTAATTAATATTTTGTTAATTTCAAAAATATTAATTGTTAAAAATTATGAAATTTTGATAATTGGTATTATTATTAAATGTTATTAATTTTAAAACTTAATTTATTGTTTTTGTGATTTTTATACTATTTTTTTAATAATTATTTTTAGGTTATGTCAAATGTGAATAATTAGGTTAAATTATATTTTTGAAAGAAATTAGTAGTCATTTATATGTTTTTAATTATATTAAAATGTTTAATGTAGAGAAAATGATTTTTAGATGTTTATATAATTTTTCAAGGAATTGTTTTTTGTATTAATAGTGTATTATATAAGTTGTATATTATAGAGGTAGAAACGTAATTTTTTTTTTGTTTTTTGTTAAATATAGTTAAATAATAAATTTTGGTTGGTTTTAATTATAATCAAGGAATTTAAAAGGATTTTACAAATTATCTACTAATTTAGACTAATTAACATTAATTTCTCAAAATTTAATTTTAATAATATATTAGGTATTATTTTGAATATTATGTGTATTTTTTTTCTATTATTTGGATAAATATGTAATTTTATGCTAATTATAATTAAAAAATATTTTTATAAGTTTTATTAATATATAAGAGGTTTAGAGGATTTTATATAAATTAATGGGTAATTTTCATTTAAGTAATGTTAATTTTGATTATGGTTTCCAAATATATATATATATATATATATATGTGTGTGTGTGTGTGTGTGTGAAATTTTATTTTTAAGCTTTAATGAAAGATAATTTTCTGAACTATGGATAATTATATATGTGATGTGTATTTTTGGGGAAATAATGATTTAATTTTTTTGTGATGTTTTGTTGAGTTGTGGTCTCGGTCGGGGCTAAGTGTAGTTATGAAAGCCCGACTCGAGTGTGAATGTCTGCGATTATTAGAAGTGCATTTTTATGCAGGTTTGGCTCTACCTTTGGTAGAGAGATGTCCGTTTTATAGAGGAGACTCTGCTGAAATTTTGGTAGATTTTCTTGTAAGATGTGATATTCGTAATAAATTTCTACCGCTAATTAGGCTTCTTCCTGTCTATAGAGTCTAATTTGGTCTTCCTCGAGTTAGCCTAGAATTTTATTATTTTTGTTGATTTTCGATTTCAATTACATAGATAAGTTTTAAAATCGATCTGTTAATTTCTTTTCTAGAGCATATCATAGCAGAAGCCGTCGGATCGAGGCAGACGTGCGGTTGTTAGCCTTCTTGTTCATCTTGTAAGTTGATAATATGATCTGTGTGTATGCTTTATTTAAAGATGCGTGTGCTCATATTTTTATGTTTTTATTATATGATTTATTTAATTTAGTGCTGCTATTTAAGGTTTAAGCGCATTTTATTTATTTAAAATCAGTTTTGAAAAATTTTGGTAGAATGGGCTACCTGGTGGGTTTCACCAGTTTCGTGTGCACATGGTAGAGATTGAGAGATGGATCCGATTTATGTATGACTGGTGGATATTAAACTGGGACGGGTGCCTCGGTGGAAGCCTATGCTCTCGGGGACTGCCAGTTATTGGAAAGTTAATAATGTACTAGGATGGGTGCCTCGGTTAATGTCTTAGCTCTCGGGGACCGCCAGTGCCATGTATTTGGATTAAGTGAATGACTATGGCTTGGTGCCTCGGTTGATGCCTTTGCCCTCGAGAACCGATAGTCTAGTTGGAATAAGTGGGCCTAGTTGGCCAGTTAGAAACTTGGGTTTAGGGTTCTACCGAGATTTTTCAAAAGCTATATCTATATATTATAAATTATTTTCACTATAATTATATGGTTTTCAAAAAGGGGTTTTCAAACCGTATAGCTCTTTTTATTGACTTACTCAGTGAGGTCTGATTCCCCTTAATTTATTTTTTTCAGGAGCTTGGTAGTTTGACCTCAGACTGCCTCCATGTCGGATTTCTTCATCATCGGCCATATTATGTAGGTCATTGTAAGTTGTACTATAGTAGTAATTCTAGAAAGCTGCTGTAGTAATTGTACTAAGCATTTGTATGACTCAAGTATATTTATGATATGTAACGTTGAAGAATATTTTTATTATGCACTTGATTACGTTTATTTATAAAAAAATCAGTTTGATAATGTATTCTGTTACGAAATAAAGTTTAAATTATAAATTTTTATTTTTCTTTCCTTTAAGGCTTACTACGGGTTTCGGGGACCTTATGCCTACCCATTCCCTAGTGCCGATCACGTGCCCTCGAGTTCGGGTCATGACAAAGTTGGTATCAGAGCATAAGTTCGATTAATTGTCTATGTCTGTCTTTCTGTGTAACTACTGCAGTTATAGTGTTGATAATTGTCTTTGAGATGTTCTTGTTTCTAATTTCGTGTTGCGTTAAATACTCTTACCTTATTTTGAATTCAATTTTCTTTGTCTGTTTCAGAATGAGGTGTGTGCGAACTGACCTCGATGTCGATCCAACTCTCAAACTTGATGAGCAGTCTATGCATGATGAGGCTCCCCCTCCTGCTCCATGTCGTAGGGGTAGAAGTAGAGGTAGAGGTCGAGCTAGGGCAGCTGCAGCTGAGATTCCTGATCAACAGCCAGTTGAGCCTGAAGCCTTAGCCATAGACCCCACAGCCTTTGCAGCTAGACTGGCAGGGATTAATCAAGGTCTTACAATATTGAATCAGGTGATGCCCCTTGTGCAGTAGATGTTACAGTAGAGGAATCAGGGGATGACAGATACTGATGCAACACTTTTTTACTCCCGGATCGGTAGAGTTTCTTTTGATGGTACGGGTGACGCCTTAGATTTCATTAATGCTATTGAGGCACGTACAAGGATGGGACACACGGATTATCAGCAGATAATGATTGTGGAGTTATCAGTTCAAGTGGTAGCTCAAGACTAGTTCATACAATCGATTCAGCCGTCCATGCATGAGTTGATTTGGCCAGAGTTTAAGGACCGCTTTTTGAGATTCTTCTGTCCTCTAGCCATCAGAGATGCCTATAGGTGGCAGTTGCTCCATATCACTAGAGGGGATAGGTCAGTGGAGGACTACACCAGGGAGTTTAATAGGCTGTCCCGACATGAAGAGGATATCGGGAGAGACCCTTACAGAGCAGTAGAGTTGTATGTTATTGGTTTGGGACTCGCTTTTATTGGTATGCGTACCGAGGACCGCACCCTAGAGAGTGTGATTAAGGAGGCCCGTTTGATTGAGAGGTGATATATCTGCCAGGGCACCATGATAGATCCCTGTATGGTTGGTGGTAGTGGATATGGTGTAGCTCCCGAGTATCAGTAGCTAGCATTTCACATTGGTAGTTCGAGTCAGCAGGCTGTGAGTACTTCACAATAGGGTGGTAGGAGGTCCAGGACTCACCAAGTTGGTCGATATAGTTATGCCATGAATAGGAGAAGTGGTAGGGGTCACAGATTTAGTACTGGAGTTAGTAGTAGTAGTAGTGGACAGAGCTCAGGACAAAGTAGTTCTAGGTCTGGGGCTAGTGCATTTGTAAGTTATGGATGATTCCATCAAGGCTCGTGTCATTTATTATCAGGTGCTTGCTTCAGATGTGGACAGGTTGGTCATCTTGCTAGAGCTTGTCCTCACTCCAGATATCAGCCATAGTATGCTCAGGGTTCATCTTCATTAGTGGCTCAGAACTACTATCCGATGCCCCAGTAGTATAGAGCACTAGTATAGCCATAGCAGAGACTGCCATAACTTATGGGCCAGCAGGGTCGAGGTTCAGTTAGTAGGCCTAGTGGTCGTGGGTTTGTGCAGCCTTCGACATCTCAGAAAGTAGGTCGTGGCCAGGCTCGAGTGTTCACTTTGACACCGCAGGATGCTTAGACTTCTAATGCAGTGGTAGCAAGTATTCTCTCAGTCTGTGCATATGATGCTAGAGTATTGTTTGACCCCGGCGCTTCGCATTCATTCATTTCTCCTATGTTTGCTTCGAGAATTGAGTGGCAGCATTCCAGGTTGTCCTTTCCTCTATTTGTGTCGACTCCTCTTAGTGACGAGTTAGAGATAAATATTTTCTTTCCTTCATGTTCGGTGTTG
Source organism: Mallotus nudiflorus (assembly GCA_947683625.1). Classification (NCBI taxonomy): domain Eukaryota; kingdom Viridiplantae; phylum Streptophyta; class Magnoliopsida; order Malpighiales; family Euphorbiaceae; genus Mallotus; species Mallotus nudiflorus. Next base: position 254,932 of record CANTUR010000479.1, on the reverse strand, counting down.
GTTGATGGTAGAGAATTATTGGCGGACTTGGTGTTGCTTGATATATTGGAATTCGACGTCATTTTGGGTATGGATTGGTTGTCGAGGTATTATGCTTCGGTGAATTATCAATAGAAAGAAGTGGTGTTCAGAATTCTAAATGAAGAAGAGTTTTGTTTTAAAGGTGAAAAGAGCTCCATGCCTCATAATCTTATTTATGCCATTACAGCTTGGAAGATGCTTAGAAGGGGTTGTCAAGGTTACTTGGTAGTAGTAAGAGATGTTGAGATAAAGAAGGGGGCAACTGAATAGGTGCCAGTGGTGAGTGAATTTCTGGATATTTTTCCTGAAGAATTACTAGGATTACCACCAGACAAAGAGATAGAGTTCTGTATCGATGTCATACCTGGTACAGATCCTATTTCTATGCCACCCTACAGAATGGCACCAACTGAATTACAAGAGTTGAAGGAACAGTTATAGGAGTTGCTTGATAAGGGTTTTATAAGACCCAGTACATCACCTTGGGGTGCTCCGGTGTTGTTTGTGAAGAAGAAGGATGGTAGCCTTTGACTCTATATTGATTACAGGTAGTTGAACAAGGTCACCATCAAGAATAAGTATCCACTTCCAAGGATCGATGACCTGTTTGATCAGCTCCAAGGTGCTACATGCTTCTCTAAGAGAGACTTGAGATCTGGGTATCACCAGTTGAGGATCAAAAGAGATGATGAGCCTAAGACAACATTTCGGACTAGATATGGCCATTATGAGTTCTTAGTAATGTCCTTTGGGTTGATTAATGCTCCAGCAGCCTTTATGGACTTAATGAATCGAGTGTTCAGGCTATACTTAGACCAGTTTTTAATAGTCTTCATTGATGATATCTTGGTTTATTCCAAGAGTGAAGCTGAGCATGTTATGCATCTGAGAAGGGTGCTTTAGACTTTAAGGGAGCACATGTTGTATGCCAAGTTTTTGAAGTGCGAGTTCTGGTTGAATTAAGTGGTATTTTTAGGCCACGTGGTTTCTAAGGATGGCATACAAGTGGACCCTAAGAAGATAAAAGCTATCACAGAGTGGCCGAGGTCGACTATAGTTAGAGAAGTACGGAGTTTCCTGGGTCTAGCAGGCTTCTACAGGGGATTTGTAAAGGACTTCTCTAAAATTGCCACACCTTTGACAAGGTTGACCCAGAAGAGTGCTAAGTTTATGTGGACAAATAGATGTGAAGAGCACTTCGAGTTATTGAAGGATTTGTTGACGTCAGCTCCAATTCTGACTTTGCCTTCTGGAAATGAAGGGTATACAGTGTATTGTGATGCTTCCAGAGTAGGATTGGGCTGTGTGTTAATGTACAATGGCCAAGTAATTGCTTATGCTTTAAGGCAGTTGAAGAAGCACGAGCAAAACTATCCTACTCATGACTTGGAGATGGCAACCATTGTGTTTGCTTTGAAAATATGGAGGCATTACCTATATAGGGTGACATGTGAGATCTACACTGATCATAAGAGCTTAAAATATATGTTCCAACAGAGGGACTTGAACTTAAAGCAGAGAAGATGGATGGAACTTCTTAAGGATTATGATTGTTCCATTTTATACCATCTAGGCAAGGTGAATATTGTTATTGATGCCTTGAGTAGGAAGTCATCGGGCAGTCTTACCCATATCAGCACAGAAAGGAGGCCCATTATTAAGGAATTGCACGGGTTGATTGATCAAGGGTTGCAGATGAAAGTTACCCGAAAGTGCCTTTTTGCTCAATTCAAGGTACGATTTGCATACTTGGATCGAGTTAAGGTAGCTCAGAATAGAGACCCACAGTTATAGAGAATTATGTATGAAGTGCAACAAGGGCAGTCAAGAGACTTTGTGATTGACAGAGAAGGTGTATTGCGGTTGGGCAATAGGATTTGTGTGCCGGATGTTGATGACTTGAGGAAGGAAATCATGGAAGAAGCACACTTTTTTGCTTATAGTATTCATCCAGGTTTTACCAAGATGTATCATGACTTGAAAGATACATATTGGTGGAATGGAATGAAGAGGGATATTGTAGAGTTTGTGTCTAGATGCCTAACTTGTCAGCAAGTGAAGCTTGAACATCAGAGACCATTGGGATTATTGCAACCTATGCTAATTCTTGAATGGAAATGGGACATGATAGCTATGGACTTTGTGACTGGGCTACCTCGGACTACAGGAGGTTATGACGCTATTTGGGTGATTGTTGATAGGCTAACTAAGTCATCACACTTTCTACCAATAAAGAAGATGTACTTTACTGATAGGCTAGCGAGACTTTATGTCAATAGGATTGTTTGTCTACATGGAGTACCAGTGAGTATAGTGTTGGACAGAGGAGCCACATTCACCTCAGTCTTTTGGCAAGAATTACATAAGGCCTTGGGCACCATATTGGATTTCAGTACGGCCTTCCATCCTCAGATAGATGGTCAGTCAGAGAGGACCATCCAGATGTTAGAAGATATGTTGAGGATGTGTGTGATGGATTTTGGAGGACTGTGGGATTCACACTTGCCATTGATTGAGTTTGCTTACAATAATAGCTATCATGCTAGCATTGAGATGGCTCTGTATGAAGCATTAGAAGGTAGGAAGTGTATATCACCATTGTGTTGGGAGATTGGTGAAAGGCAGTTAACAGGTCTAGAGTTGGTGTAGGTGACTTCAGAGAAAGTCCCCATTATACATCAGCGATTAAAGACAGCCTTCAGCAGACAAAAGAGCTATGCTGACCCTAGGAGGAAGGATGTATCCTTTATAGTTGGAGACATGGTGTTCCTGAAGGTGTCTCTAATGAAAGGAGTCATGAGATTTGGCAAAAAGGGTAAGCTAGCTCCTAGATACATTGGACCGTTTGAAATTTGGTCTAGAGTGGGTGAAGTGGCATATAGGCTGGTGTTACCACTAGAATTGTTGAGAATCCATCCTGTATTTCATGTGTCTGTGCTGAGGAAATACGTTCCTGATCCATCTCATGTGTTGTAACCTCAAGCCGTAGAGCTTAGCGATGATCTGACCTATGAGGAGTACCCAGTGACGATTGTGGATCGCCAAATCCGACAGTTGCGGACAAAGGAAATACCGATGGTAAAGGTACTATGGAGTAACCATTCTGCTGAGGATTGCACTTGGGAAACTAAAGCTGAGATGCGAGTTTCTTTCCCGTATCTCTTTTCTTCTTAAGCCTTGTAATTCTTCTTTCTTTCTTGAATTCGAGGAAAAATTCTTATAAGGGGGGAAGATTGTAACACCCTACATTTTTATTTAACTAAAGTAATTATCGGAGTTTGTTAGTGATAAATAAATTTAAATTTGATTACACAATTTTAATTATCTAGCTATATAATTTATATGTATTTATGTTAAATTATTTTAAGACTTTGTTATTTTAAAATTTTTTTATTATTATATATGGATATAAGTGTGATTGTATATATATATATATATATATATATATATATATATATACATATAGAAGAGAGAGGGAAGCCATCACCGAACCAACACCAACCTCGCTGCCTCCTCTCCCCGTCCGCCACCATCATTGTCAATCCTCTCCCTCCGGCGTGTCTCAACCTCCTAGAGCAGCCATCATCGCCGCCAGCCTCTCCTTCCTCCCTCCTTTCTTCCTTTTCCCGATGCCCTGCTTCCTTTCTCTCAGTTTGAAGCTGCCTCATCGCTGTCAGAGCTAGATCGGTGTTGCTGTTGCTCCCTCAGCCTTCCTCACCTTCTCAGACGTCAGTCGATGCCAAGCCCCACCGCTGCAACTCATCTCCGGCGTCGACATTGAAGGTTGAAGGTGAGTTGCTGTAGGTTGATTTTAGGTTGTCTTAGGGTTATTTTCTGGTTGTCTGAGTTGATTTATGTGTTAATCTTCATTTATTCTAAGCTAGATGATGATTTATGCTAATTTAGTTGTTCAAATCTGATTTTTTGTACATTATTTTGATTTTCTTGATTTACAGATTTTTATTTGATTTTTATTTGAGTTCAATTAGTAATTAGGGTGATTAATGTTAATTATTTTTAGAGTATTGATTTTATTTAAGATTATAGAAAATTATTGTGTTAATTGTGAATTTTGGATATTTAATTAATATTTTGTTAATTTCAAAAAAAATTAATTGTTAGAAATTATGAAATTTTGATATTTGGTATTATTATTAAATGTTATTAATTTTAAAACTTAATTTATGGTTTTTGTGATTTTTATACTATTTTTTATAATTATTTTTAGGTTTATGTCAAATGTAAATAATTAGGTTAAATTATATTTTTGAAAGAAATTAGTAGTCATTTATATGTTTTTAATTATATTAAAATGTTTAATGTAGAGAAAATGATTTTTAGATGTTTGTATAATTTTTCAAGGAATTTTTTTTTGTATTAATAGTGTATTATATAAGTTGTATATTATAGGGGTAGAAACGTAATTTTTTTTTGTTTTTTTGTTAAATATAGTTAAATAATAAATTTTGGTTGGTTTTAATTATAATCAAGGAATTTAAAAGGATTTTACAAATTATCTACTAATTTAGACTAATTAACACTAATTTCTCAAAATTTAATTTTAATAATATATTAGGTATTATTTTGAATATTATGTGTATTTTTTTTCTATTATTTGGATAAATATGTAATTTTACGCTAATTATAATTAAAATATATTTTTATTAGTTTTATTAATATATAAGAGGTTTAGAGGATTTTATATAAATTAATGGGTAATTTTCATTTAAGTAATGTTAATTTGGATTATGGTTTATATATATATATATATATATATATATATATATATATATATATATATATATATATATATATATATATATATATATGTTTGTGAAATTTTATTTTTAAGCTTTAATGAGAGATGATTTTCTGAACTATGGATAATTATATACGTGATGTGTATTTTTGGGGAAATAATGATTTAATTTTTTTGTGATGTTTTGTTGAGTTGTGATCTCGGTCGGGGCTAAGTGTAGTTTTAAAAGCCCGACTCGAGTGTGAATGTTTGCGGTTATTAGAAGTGCGTTTTTATGTAGGTTTGGCTCTACCTTTGGTAGAGAGATGTCCGTTTTACAGAGGAGACTCTACCGAAATTTTGATAGATTTTCTCGTAAGACATGATATTCATAAAAAATGTTTACCGGTAATTAGGCTTCTTCCTGTCTGTAGAGTCTCATTCGGTCTTCCTCAAATTAGCCTAGAATTTCACTATTTTTGTTGATTTTCGATTTCAATTCCATAGACATGTTTTAAAATCGATCTGTTAATTTCTTTTCTAGAGCATATCGAAGCAGAAGCCGTGGGATCGAGGCAGACGCGCGGTCGTCAGTTTTCTTGTTCATCTTATAAGTTGATAAAATGATCTATGCGTATGTTTTATTTAAAGATGTGTGTGCTCATATTTTTATGTTTTTATTATATGATTTATTTATTTTAGTGCTGCTATTTAAGGTTTAAGCGCATTTTATTTATTTAAAATCAGTTTTGAAAAATTTTGGTAGAATGGGCTACCAAGTGGGTTTCACCAGGACTGTGTGCACATGGTAAAGATTGAGAGATGGATCCAATTTATGTATGACTGGTGGATATTAAACTGGGACGGGTGCCTCGGTGGAAGCCTATGCTCTCGGGGACCGCCAGTTATTGGAAAGTTAATAATGGATTAGGATGGGTGCCTCGGTTGATGCCTTAGCTCTCGAGGACTGCCAGTGCCATGTATTTGGATTAAGTGAATAACTGCAACTTGGTGCCTTGGTTGATGCCTTTGCTCTCAGGGATCGATAGTCCAGTTGGAATAAGTGGGCCTAGTTGGCCAGTTAGAAACTTGTGTTTAGGGTTCTACCGAGATTTTTCAAAAGCTATATCTATATATTATAAATTATTTTCACTATAATTATATGGTTTTTAAAAAGGGATTTTCAAAACGTACAGCTCTTTTTGTTAACTTACTCAGTGAGGTCTGATTCCCCTCAATTTTTTTTTCAGGAGCTTAGGAGTTCGACCTCAGACTGCCTCCACACCGGATTTCTTGATTATTGGCCATATTATATAGGTCATTATAAGTTGTACTGTAGTAGTAATTTTGGAAAGCTGCAATAGTAATTGTACTAAGCATTTGTATGACTCAAGTATATTTATGATATGTAGTGCTGAAGAATATTTTATTATGCACTCGATTATGTTATAGAAAAATCAATTTGATAATGTATTCTGTTACGAAATAAAGTTTAAATTGTAAAGTTTTATTTTTCTTTCCTTTAAGGCTTACTACTGGTTTCAGGGGCTTTATGCTTGGCCATTCCCTAGTGCCGGTCACGTGCCCTCGGGTTCAGGTCGTGACAATATATTTGTTCATCTTTTTATTTGTAATATTATACTATTTACACCTTCCATTAAAATTACCATTAACTAATGAAAAATTATCAAAATAGATTTTAGTATTGAATGTAATTACTATATACCCCTCTATTTTACTATATTATACTATTCACCCCATAATATTAAAAGTTATATTTTTCATTATGATACTAATTTTTATCAACATTTATAATAAAATTATTAGTAATTATAAAATTATGATTATACTATTTAATAAGATAATAATGTACTCAAATTCTTAATTAATTACTAATTAATTCTTTTTAATTTTAAATATCTCTATTTAAATATTAACTTGAAATATTTTTGTTACATAAAAATTTTAATCAATTATAAATAATTTTTTAGTTTCAAAATTTATTTTTATTTAAATTGTTAGTTTAAACTGTTAGATTTATTAATTAAATTAATTAAAATTAAAATTATTTTATGATTGAATGATCTTTTGAATTAAATGTTATTTTGGATATTTATACTTATTTAACAATATTTTTTTTTGGATATTTATACTTATTTAACAATAATTTTAATAAGAGTTTTGATAAAAAAAAAATGTACAAGCAAAAAAATTAAAAGTCTATTTTCTTAAATTTGAGGGGTAAGTAGTATAATATTGAAAGCGAAGATGGTACTATTGGTCTCCGTGATCTACAACGCATAGCAATAGAGCAACAAAGGTGAAAGACAACAATAGATGCATGGTTCATGACCTTATCAGAAATGATGACTAGGTAACGGAAACAAAAGTTTCTGTCATATTCTACAGCACCTGAAACTGAAATGAAATTTTCTATCATCATACTATCCTCATGATCTGGAAATTCTATAAGTCATTGAACATTTTATTACAGAATCACTCTTCTCCTAATTCAAAGTAGAGACCCACCCTGTGACAACCTTCTACTTCATGTATTTTCCTTTTGGGGCAATATAAAAGCAATATGTTAGAACAACATTGACCTTTCAACTTCATAATTTACTTACCTAATGTAAGTTTCGGATTTATGGAGAGAAGCTTTTTAAGGACTTCCAATATAATATTCAAGAATGAAATCGAACCAATATAATCTGGCAAATACAATAATATATAAAAACTAAGCCACATAGAACGATTTATAAGTGTTATCCCAACTTCAATTTTTACTAATCACTAGATCAATCTGAACTCACTCTTATCTACTCAGTCTCTTTTCGGCTACTCTTTCACACCTACTACTAACACCACTGCTACTTCAATCTTTGTCACTAACCGCTATCAGGGATTACGTTAAAAAACTAATGGTACCCTAGTGTACCCATCACTTGCCCTTCTTTATAGATTTGAGGAAGAATAGCGTTAACAAACTGTTGGCATCCTCTTTCTGTGACTCGTAGCTTATCCTCTCTTCACTTTCTAAAGGTTACTTAAGAAAGCTTCCTTTGTCACAGAAAGTAAAGCAGCTTGAAAACTCTCTGCTTCACCATCCAACAATAGTAGCAACAGTACATTAAGGGATAAAATGGATTCTTTTTTTGTTCACTTAAAGAGTTCCCGCTGTGATTAGTATCCTTCTAAAGGCAAGTTCCCCGTTGGACTAGATGGGAATAGTCGTTATTTGCTTGACTGGAAAGGCAGGGAACCCCTTTTTTGACAGTTGACTGAATACCAAGGATTCTGCATACGCTTCTCCCTTTTCTTTTTTTTCTCCAATCCTATATTTTAGATAGGCGATGGCAGATGGATAAGGAAAAGAGTGGAATGGTGTGGAGAACCTATTAGATCCTTATCCTCTTGAATTGGTGGATTTTTTTATTGTATAAGGGATGGGGTCTCAGTCCCAGTAGCATCTTTAGCTACTACATGAGCTATAGGAACCACTGAAGCACTAGCTGCTTCTTTTGAATGGGTAAAGGTTATCGCAAAAGTAGCTTCTCCATTCCCTCACACAAGTAAGGAAAGAACTAGCGGTCAAGAGCTACATTAGCAACAAGAGCATCCCTCGCGACTACAGGTACAATAACTACATCAGTACTGGTATACACTAGACCTTCCCTAATGTTGTTAGGCATAGGATAGACCAGCTACTACTAGAGCAACAGAACAGTGGAGAGTTCCATTCCCCTTACTCGTATTGCAGGCAAATCCCGTTACTAGTAGTTCTGGTTAGCCCACTTGCCCGAGCACACTCTCAACTTGTAGATGCCCTAATGTGTATTTTTAGGTTACAGCCCCAACCATAAAGGGTCTCGCTGTGTCGATCCCTCTTCAGGCCGTGTTTTTATCTCCGGGCATGTGATCTTCGGTGAATTATCATTTGCAGCATCCCAGGTGGCCTTTGGTCTTCTTTTGGAGTCTATGCCTTTTCGAGACTTTAGGCCTTTGCCCTTGGCTTGGTACGCTGAGGTAGATGATTCACGCCCTGCCCTGTCTTTTGAGCAGTAACCGCTGTCCCCCTGAAAGGAAGGAGGCGCAAATCGGTTTGGCAACTGTCCAGTCCAAGCTAAAGAGATTATTTGAATGTTGGAAGATGAGTTTGATTTGCATCTTATGTTAGAAGTAAAAATTTTGAAACTCAGCTTGTGCTTCGAAGCACACTCTTAGGATTGATAGGCTCGTTTTATCCTCTTTTCTGCTTTAGCTGGAATTTGACTTTACTAACCTGGATTTTAGAAATAAAAAGCCTTACTTTATCGAGAGGGAGAGATAGTTTATGATCAAATACCACGGACTTTAGGAATGGGGTCAGTGCAAAGCGGAAGATGAATTCATTTATGGAATGTCATGGTAAAATCGTGAAAGCAAAGTGGATCTGAAGTCTACGCAACTTGTTGACCAATGGTAGCTCCACGATTTCATGCACTTCTCTTCGGCTCATTACGAGCGAGATCAAGGGTAAGAAAGGCGGATTGAACTACTAAATAAGAGAAACATTGGGATTTCTTTCCTTGATTTAAGGGTTTTAGCGTCTCATTGTGGAAGCAGAAGTTCAATCATTCCTCATTCACTTCCAGCTCTAAAGCTAGGGCTATACCAGTTCGTCAAGAGCTTTCTCGGAGGAATAAATCGCTTTGGTAATGTAAGCTGGCCTACTATTTTTGGTGTTGCTGTATGGAGCCTTTGGTAGTGGAGGAATAAATTGCTTTTTGATAATAAGTAGATTTTTTAATGTGACCCAGTTATGACTATTGTGCCACCTGCCACGGAAATCCCCCATGCTCAAGAGCTCTTTGAAACCATGGGTTCTGTAGCTCCCACCAAAAAGGAAATAGGTGAATCGACCCGATGGGTGAAAGTTAATCCTGATGGGGCCTATCATCGGTCGGTCAACCTGGCAATGGGCTAGGGATCTTATCCAGGATGAAGTTGGCCTAGATTTTATCCAGGATGGGGCATTTTTATAGGTCTCCATTTAGTTGCCTGTCAGGTTGTTGTAGAAGTGAAATCATTACTAGCATTAGACCTTGTATCGAGTAAGATGCTAAGCTCATGTAAATAAAAACTTCTCTCTTGTGGATGGTATCAAGCATCTCATGGCTGGGGATTGGATTGTTAAAGTAACTCATATGTTCTGGGAAGCAAATAGGTGTGTTGACTGGCTAGTGGGATTTGCTTTCACTCAAACATTGGGAATCCATTTTTTTTTATCATCACCCTATGGGAGTTTATTGTTAGCTGATATATTCGGCATTTTGTGGCTGCAGGCTTATATGGCTTAGCTTGTGTTTTTCTTCCTTTTGTAATGTAACCAAAGGAAGGATCTTCCCCTCTCAGAATATGTCACGAAAAGCCTTCGATTCAAAATGATTAGATGAAGGACCTATAAAATTAAAAGAGCAAGAAGAAAACGGATATTTATTATCCCATCCCGATTTTTTGGTGTACTTTTTAAGAACCTATACTGATTGATTGCTAACAAAAGTGATGAGAGCAGGAAATTTTTTTTATGTTGATTTGATCCATGAATTAGCTTTGTAGCTCACCCTCCTTCTACCATGCTGAGTCATAGGTAGTGCCTCAAAAAGTACGAATGAGCCACATGCAGGCAAACTTGCACGTGTGGTTCTGACCGGGGACCTCGGTATACTGTACTAATATGTGTAGGTCCCTGTAATTCGAGTGAGATTGTCATGGCGCAAAAGCATATATGGTTTGGTATTCCCTTGTTCCCTATATTAATTGGTTATGTTCTCAATTTATTGTCTAGCAAAAACTAATCGAGCTCCGTTTGATCTCCCAGAAGCGGAAGCTGAATCGGTTGCAGGCTACAATGTAGAATATGTGCGGGATGCGATCCTTAACAATCCACTATTGGTGGAAGCCAACGTCCTGGGGTCCCAATGACTCATTTTGACTGAAATAAGGGGTGAGTCTTTGCCAATTTTAAAAATAGAATATTTTAATATTTTATGGAAGCTAAAAAATGTGAGTGCCTAGCACAAGCCTTATTGAAAAAGTCCTTTACTATAGATAGGGCGCCCCTATAATCAGAAAGCCTTTTAATAACCTTACTAGTTGAAAGGGGAAAGATGTGCTCAAACAACTTATCTTACTAATATAATAATAAGGTCATTGTAAAGCTACGGCTCAAAAGCCGACTTTACCTTCTATTTTATTAGTAAAGGGCTTTTCTTGCTTGTTTAGTAAAGTCACGCTTTTCATTTTGATAGGAGTAAGTGCGGCAGGGCATTCGTCATTCTTTTTTCGAAACTAATGAATGTTCGGTGCCTAAATAAAATCTTCTTGTGATGAGAACCTCATAATAATATGTTTTAGAATGAGGAATAATAAAATATGAACTTCGTTGTTTATCATCCAATAAGTGCAAACATGAGGTCTAATCGCATCTACAAGGGGACAACTAGAGGAGAACTTTTCTATTAAAGAAAAGTGTAATGGATCTACTGATCTGTGAATCTCATCATAAGTGAAGCACATACTTGACTCCCTTAATGAGATGAGAGATCATACTTTTTTATTTAAAGGAAGAGGCCTATGTTGTAAAGGTGGCATATGAGTTTTTTTTCCATTATAACTGCGTAAGACTTAGAAGAAGAATGATTTGGTGGTCAGGATGAATATCCTCTATTAAAGAAGGATTTAGTAGCAGTCAAAGTGGTCGGATTGACCATGATTGGCCGAAAAAACTAGCCATATCAGGAGAATTAACTTGGAGGAGACTATCGGTAGCTCAACTAGTTGGAGAGGAATAAAAAAGCCTATAAAAGCCACTATGGCCTCTTTTCCCTATATGAATGATTAATTGAAGGATGAATCCAAATGACTGGGAGAGAGGTGCATTTTTTTGAATGATGAATGAGTAGCAGGCACTCTGTGCTTCATTTCATCGAATTTGAAACTCTCTATCAAGATAGAATGAGTTTATGTGCATTCCTTGGTAAGATGTTTATACATATTATATTTCCATTGGCCGAACACATCTCGCCTTACATACATAAGGGAAATGGGAGGAAAAGCAAATATCGCTAGAGGGGGTTATCCTATAAAGTGTAATTGAAGACTACGTCGGCTGTCTCTGGTCCAGGTTGTCTATCCCAGTGAGAAAGAAATAAGCATTGTTTGATACTTTTAATTAGAAAAGGAACCTTGATATCACTATTCCCATGCTTTCTTTTTTGTGTGTTAGCCAGGTGAAAGTGAAAGGCTCACTCAACCGATAAATGTGCTGTCACGACCCATACCGGGAGTCATGACCGGCACTAGGGAACGAGAATTCTTTCGAATCTGGAACCTATAGCAAACCTTAAAAATATATATAAAAAAACACATGCAATAATAATATAAAAATATGCTAGAATTAAAAATTTATTTAATATAAAAGTAATTCTTAAATATCATATCATAATAAAAATATTTCATACAATATTTTGATAAAAAACTCAAACCAACTACAACACTTCTAGCACAATAATACTACTACTGCAGTTTTTAGAATACAAACAAGAGTTCAGATATAAAATTTACATAGTCTAGCTGGGACTAAAGAAGACCGACATAAAGTACTACTGGGGAGGTCTGAAGAAGAAGAAGATCTTAAAAAAAATATTGAGGGGAGTCAGACCTCACTGAGTGAATTATTAGAATATATATATATATATATAACCTAAGTCATATACAATTAAGCACTAGTATAAATATTATACATATACAGGCATTTCATACAGATGCTAAAATTCGCTTTTATATAATAATAAATGCAGAAATAGTTTATTTAAGTGAAGGATCAAATAGAACCCTAATAATATTCACAGCCTCAATCATAAAACTCAATAGTCATACAAGCTTACTTAATTCCAAAGTAATTCTCTTATTCCATTTTTTGGACAGTAGATTGGCCTCGAGACACTAAGTCAACCAAGCTCTTGCAGTCTTATTGTCAGTGTGATTGGCCCTGAGACACTAGGTCAACCGAGCTCCCGCAATCACACTACTCACTCACTGAAAGTCTCAATATTCAAATAATCAAATTTCACCTCAAATGATTTCATAATATCAACCCTAAAGTCTAACGAACTGGTACATACACAGTCCTAGTGCAGCCCACTAGGTAGTACGTTCTACTGATATCCTTCAAATAAATCGTATATTTGATGGAAATAATAAAATGCATAATTAAAACACAAATGACATCCATTTATAAAGAAATATACTACATATATACTAAACATATACCGAGCATAAACTGAAAATATACCAATTGTATATTGAAAATATGCCAAATATATATGCTGAGTATATACTAAAAATATACTGAATATATACTAAAATATACTAAGCATATATAGCACATATATACCAAAATATAATGAAAGTATACCAAACATATACTAAATCATTTAATAAAAAAATTTCATGTTTAAATACATATTAAAAACATGAATGCTCATAATCAAGAATCCTATATGCAATGCATATATAGAATAATAACTCATATGTTTGCGCTCCTCTAGACAGACTCGACAGGCCTGGTGCGATAGGTCTTGGTCTCAACACAACTATAGAAAAATAAATGAATAATAATAGAATCAGAATTGAATACCTAATTTTATACTTCTAGGAATACTATAGAAAGACTTGATCAAAATCAAAACTCAAGATCGACTCGATGTCATGTTTTACAAGAATTCTACCAAAAATTCGACAGTAATCTCTCAGTAAAACGAATGTCTCTCTACTAAAAGTAGAGTTGATCCTACAAGCAAACACACTTTTAAAAATACAATTGCTCACCACCTTGGGTTGGGATCTCAAACTACACAATTTTCCAACCGAGAATCATAATTCACAATAATAAAATCAATATTTAATGATAATATATAAAAATCATTAAAATCCATAAATATCAATAATAAACCACAATACAATTTATTGAAATAACAAAACATTAAATATAATTATTTTTACAATAACTAAATAAAATCTTAAATAATTTATTTATAAATTTTACTATTTGAGGTTAATATTTGAAAAATGGATTTTATTTTTTTCTTTTTAATCGAAATTTAAGGGAGGAAGATTGTTATAACTTGATATTTTATAAATTATTAAATTAATTTTGTATGATTTGCAATGTTAATAAATATTTTATTAAATTATAATATTTGATTATCTTGTGAAATTAAATTTGAAGATTTAGTGTTGAATAGTATTTTAATATTATTAATATTATTATTGTGAACTATTGGTGTAGTGTATTTTAATATTGTGTATATATATATTTTGTGGGTGAGAATAATTGACTTTTAATTACTATTTTAGTTAATTATTTTATGATATTATTATTTGTGAATAGTATTAATTTAGAGTATTTAATATATTTTAATATTTTTGTGGAGAATTTAATTAGAAAAGTAAATATTTAAATTAAAAATATTATGTTTACATTATTTTTTCCTTTTCTAATATATATATATATATATATATATATATATATATATATATATATATATATATATATATATATATATATATATATATATTATTTTTATACTATTTTGTCTTTTGCTTTGAAAAAAAAAAAGGACAAGTTAAAATTTTTCGAGCAACACATTCATTTCCTTCTTCCTATTATGTACCATTTTCTTTTCTTTCCTTTACACTTTCTTCTTCTTCTTCTTCTTCTTTTTGCTGTAAAACTGAACCACCACCAACAGCAGCAGGCAATAGTAGTAGCATCAACAGTATAGTGTAGACTACACTGTGTGAATAGTGCAGTCTAGCCACTGACGAGAAAATCAGTCGAGATTGGGCTCATTTTGACGCTCATGCTATGAGCTTCGATAATCCTTAGTTAGTTTTTAGTAAATTGACCGGTAAGGACTTTGAAAATTCGATTTTATATTTATATCAATATGTTTAATTTTATTTTTCTTAATGAAAATAATTTTATTTGAAGTTGTGGTATTTAGATTAGTTGTTGTTTGAGCAAAGATCTACCTAAATATTATTTTTATTTATTTTTAAATTATTTATTTCTAGAATTTTTAATTAAAAAATACGTATTTTTCGGGTTTGATTATTGTTCATAGTACCGGGTCCAGAAATTTTCTTATTTTTATTAAATTCCATATATTATTTAGAGCAAGTTTCATTGAGAAAGTTTATTAAAATCGTGTACCAAATTTTTTATTAAAATTTTTTGAATGTTTATGTAAAAAATGAATTTTTCGAAAAATTAGTATAAATTGGTAAATTTTATGTTTCAATTGAAATTATGATGTTTTGGATAATTTTTAAGTAATAAATACCATTAAAATAATTTTTATGAATTTTTTCCTATTTTAGCTAATTATGAGTAATTATCGAAATAATATTTGAATAAAATAGTATTTATGATTTTATGATTTAAATGAGTTTTTGGTTACTTAATTGAATGATTTAATAAATTTTTGATAATTAAATGCTATTTAATTTCAAGAAAATTTGAATAAGGACCTTTATAACAAAAATTGATTTTAATGTGAATTTTATTAATTATTTTATAAATAAATGTCTTTTATGCTTTATTTGTGTAAATAAAGTAATTTTGATATTTAAAAAATTTTATTGATTTATATTGCAATTTATGAAATTGGTTTTCGGTTGGGCATTAAGTGTAGTTCGGGGGCCCAACCTGAGATTTGGAGTTGTTGCGATTATTTGAAGTGTTTTTCTGTGCAAGGTTAGCTCTACTTCGTGTAAAGAGATGTCCATTTTATAGAGGAAACTCTAACAGATTTTTTGTAGATTTCTAGTAAAACGTGATATTGGGTCTATTTTAGTAGAGTCATATTTTTAATCGAGTCTTTCCTTAGAAATCTAGAATTTGTAGGAATTCCATTTTTATTTATATCTTTTCTTTAGTTGTGCCTCCAACCGAGCCAACTGGTCGGGGTCGAGCACGATTGCGCAGAGGAGCGCATTCAAACTGTAAGTTAATAATTGAAATGTGTATAGGGAAATATGCATATATGCATATAGATTGATTGATTTTGATGAATAGGAAAATTTATTAAAGAATTATATTATTATATAAATATTAATTAAATTTGAATTCTCCTGTTATTGCTATAATTATATTAGCATGCTTATGTTAAATTTTCATATAATTAGTAAATTTTATTTTATTTTATTTTTATTGTAATCTTTCTTGTTTATTTATTTTTATTTATTTTAAAATAAACTACGGTAGAATGGGCTACCTGATGGGTTTCATCAGGACCGTGTGCGCACCGGTAGGATTGAGAGTGAGTGTTGGTGGTTATAAGTCTTGATGATGCTTTGCTATCGGGCATGATTTTGTGAGAATATATATAAGGCTCGGTGATGCTTTGCTCTCAGGCGTGATTTATATATTAGTGGGGATGGTAGCTTGATGATGCTTTGCTCTCAAAAACCGCCAGTAAATATCAGTTTAAGTGAATTGACTGTGGTTGGTAGCTCGATTGATGCTTCGCTCTTGGGAACTGGTAGTCTTTGGATTATAAGAGAGCCGAAAGGCTATTAGATTTGCGGACTAGAGTTCTATCTAGTTTTCTTATAAAAATGATTTAAGAAAGCTTATTTATATTTTATAAAGTATTTCATAATTTTAAAAATACTTTATTTTAGTAAAAGATGATTCCAATAGAAATTAAACAGTTTAAATTATAAAATATAAATTTATTATTTTCATAAATATATTTTAAATGAGACTTGTTATACTATATATGTTTCTTTTATTAACTTACTCAGTGAGGTCTGACTCCTCTTAATTATTTTTTAGGATCTTGGGAGTCGCTTGTTTGTCAGCGTACTCTACACCAAATTTCTTCTTCTCCGAATATTTTATGTAGGTTTAACTAATATATATATTATTATCATGTGTGTATTTAAATCTAAAACACTATAGTAGTAGTGGAATGGTTAATTATTATGTTGTAGTTTTGAATTGTCGTATATATTAAGAACTTGTGCTAAAGATTATTATTATATATATTATCTAAATTTTTGTTGGATTTTAATTCATTTGTGCTTTTTTCTATCTTTATTTAAATTATGTCATTTTATTACCGTCTTTATTTTATTGAAATTTTTGTTAAAACTTACTATGGGTTTCAGGTACTTTATGTATTCTCATTCCCTAGTGTCAGTTTCGTGCCCCTTTTGGGTTCGGATCGTGACATGTGCACTTTATATCAAAATCTAAGGGATCTCAAATTCCATGTTTTTAGTTGGCCCACCTTAGCTATCTCATAACCCCCTTCATCTGGTCCAAGAACTTAGCCTTCTATTTTTAAGATAGATAAATGACCCGACTTCTCCTTGTTTGATAGGGAGAAGGTTTCCTTCTAGCATTAGTTGAGCTCACTTCCCCTTTCCTTTGACCAACGGGTCCTCGAACCAAGCTTTCCCTTTATTTCAAATATTCGATAAGAGGTTTCTTTTCATTCATTGATTGGTTTAAGGTAGCTATAGGTTGCTTCTAAGTCTAAGCGCTAGCGATATAAGCTAGTCACTAGAAATAAACTCTTCGATTGGGAAGGAGCCAAAAAATTTGAATGCCCCTACGCGATCCTTATTGAAAAAGCCTTGTACTATAGAACAAATAATGGATTGAGCTATATGAAAGCTGTTAATGCATATTAGTTTTCTTGCTTGTTAGCGCTTTACTAATAACATAAAAGTGGAAAGCCAAAACCTACTCCTAACAAGTTACTGAGTTTGGTTTTTGGGGCTACCTACTTAAGGGCTTTTTTAATATATAAAGAAGAGCTCTCTTATGGCTATTTTTTTTATTTAAGCGGTGCTCACTTTTTTAATAGAAGGAAATGGGATAGTATAAGTGATTTTGGTGAACCGATGCATAAGCTGAGGCTCCCATGTCCTGCTGACCCTCTAAAAAAGTAAGGTCGTAAAACTGCTCATACGGAGTAAGAAGCAAACAGAGTCAAAGGTGGTTTAAACTCATATAAGTAGAAAGGGAGATACATTCATGAAAAGCGAGAAGTTATGTTATAGGGGACTGGCCAATTATGAATAGATTTTACTATTGAGTAAGAGTAAGAACATCTATTAGTCTGTATCATGGGTCTACTTATTACAAAAAGCAAACATCCCCAGTCTAAAACATTCGCATTGGTCCTCAGGCAGGCATCTTGCTAGGAGGGACAAAAAGAGTCTATTTACCCTTAAAATATTTCAGACTGTATCATGGCCCTATCTATTCTTCATCTTTTTCTTTAAAAAAAGAGTTTCGGGGCTAGGGGAATAAATAAGTATAGGGAAGAGGGGGGGGCTATGAGCCCTCTCCTATCATTATTCCTGGACCACCCATTTCTTCCCATTCGCCTTCCTATTGAGGGCCTATGAGATCTCTCAAACAAAGTGAAGTGATAGGAAGAGAAGACTGCTAGCGAGAGATCTCTATTCATTACACCCCCTTATATAGGTTGGGCAAAATAGAAGTGCACTCTTGTGCACCAGTCGAAGGAAGGAGCTTTTGAAGCTTACCTTATTATTAGAGAAAGGGGAAAGCCAAAACCTACTCCTAATAAGTTGTTGGATTGAAGTAGAACATTCTCCATGTGCCTGCCAGTAGCATAGGGGGTTTGATTCTCATTATACGTGATATGGTGAAAAACACTGATTCAATAAGATATGCCTTGCCTGCATTAAGATTTAAAACTTGTCGTCTACTTTTAGGAAATGTTCGAAAAAAAGAACTTACAGTAATTGAGCTCAAGGGAAGCACCCTGAGAGCAAGAAGTTCAATCAATTTTACCAAAGCCTCTTACTCCAATCTTGCTTCTTAGTGCTCCTTAGAATTTAATGGTCTGGTTTGATTTCGTAGTCTTACTTATTCTCCAGGTCTGTTATTAGTATAGGACGGAAGTCGAGGTGGTTGCACTATGCTTTATATCTTAAGTAGTATGCTTCTTCCCTTCAAAATGGATTAGTCAAGCTCTTCTTATTTTTCCACTTCTTATCTTTCTAACTCGAAAGCCAGCCACTCTTCCAAAAGTCTTTATTAAAGAAAAGAGGCATAGATCAAGGAATGAAAAAATTTTTGGATGAATAAATTTCAATTTAGGTATTAAATTTTTATTGTTTAACATTCTATTTTTCCATGGCTCTATCACTTTTGAGTGATAGCTAGAACTAATGATAAAATGATAATGACTGATATTATAAAGAAAGCTAAACCTAGGTTGTATACAACACAGCCTTTAAGTTAACAAACTTAGCTTGCCTAGATCTCGTATTCTATCTGCCATAGACAATTTCTTTCTTTTTACTATACAAGCAAGTTAGGAAGTGAGGAAAGCGGAAGTGGAACAAGAAAAAACCAGTAGTAATAAAATAAAAAGGGTACCAAGCATTCCAGGCATTCCTCTTATTAAATATTAAAGGAATTGGTGAATGAAGATGAAGGCAAGATCGGATCTTTCAAGATGAAGTGTTCTAATCTTAGAATGGAATTACTTATTAAATGGCTCTTAATGCACCTAGAAGATTGAATTTATTAGTCATTAGTTGTTTCAGTGCAGTCTCATTCCTTGAATTTAAGGTAAATTGAAATAAGACAATTAAATCAATATAGTGAGCTTCAGTTAGAAAGTAAAAGTATTAGTAAGAACCAATCTATTTATAATAAAAAAATATAAAGTAGTATGCTGAAGTGTTCAAGTTCATCAAGATCAAAAGAGAGAGATTCACATATGCATAATGGGGAATACCTGCTAGGTAACTCGAAATTGGTAACTGTAGCCCCTAGTTGTATAGCTCGCCTACTCGAGTTTATTAGTCTATTAAAGGTACCCCTACTAGTTGCTGCCTCTAGTTTGAGACAAGACTGTTTACCCCAATTTCATATTTCCCCCGATGGGGAGGGGGTCGAGCTACTATGGTTTTCAATTGAGTCACATTTTGCTCTATGCTGATTAGTCACTCTAATCGCTCATCCTTGAGCTCGCTTTCATTCATATAATATTGTTTGCTTAATAGTGATTCATTCCAAATCTCTATCATTAAATATCAAATAACATATCTATTTAGGCAATTGCCTGCTTCTACTACTTTAGTAATTTGGGTGATGTGCAGCGGTGTGTGAATGGTACCTACAGTATTAGTGATGTTTTAAGGAGGATGGAGGATATAAAATGAAGGGAATGTTTTAAGGTTGAGATTTCAAATATATTAGGCATGTATTGCCCGTTGATCAATCAAATAATCGACTGATAGGAGAGTTTTTACTATCGCACAATGAGTAGTATATGACACTAGCATAGTGGATGCTTTGTGGGCAAAGTAGTTAATTATAATTTTAAGGTTATTATGATTGATGCACCTTGAGTTATTAATGGTTCGATATTCACTGTATCACCAAGGATCAATCCCTAGGGTACTCTTTTCTTTTAATGCTTGGACAGTAAGTGTTTATTGTTATCTAAATGCTTGAGTGTTGTAGGATTAATGGCTATGAGAGGAGTTTATCAATAGCAATTACTCTTCTCTTAAAGTCAAATAGTTTCCTTGCTTCTTTTTGCCTTTCCTTATACTTCCAAATCCAAAGTCAGTTATTACTTATATTACTTTTTATATTAAGTTAGGAGTTACAAAGGAATAATGGGAAGGGCCAAATTCAAGTAGAGATTATTTCTTGGCTACTTTACTTGCGAAAGAAGAGGAATCAGCTTCAAGTCCTAGTTCAACATCTAGTCCCAGTGGAAGAATTAGTTATGTAAGAGAGGGCATCCTCAGTTCTTAGAAAGTCAATTGCATAATCGAAACCATTTTCTGCCTTTATCTTTAAAAGGGATTATAACTTTATTGAAGGTAACATCAATTATAGTAAGTGCCTAAAAGTACTATCATTACGGTAGTGTGGTTAGCCTACTGGGTAGAGAGTTTAGTCATTAGCCTATTGAATCAGGAGTTTAGTACCCGTACCTAAAATTAAAGTTGGTACTTTTCCTTTGAGTCGAGCCATTTGCAAGTGGAGGCTGACAACTGAATATATAGTTAATGTTTCTCCCACTATTTGTTAGGTGGATTATTCAATTAAGGAGGAGTCATCTTAATAGTGAATAGGGACGTGAGGCTACTGCTTCAAAAAACTAAATCCATAGGTTCATAATAAACTCGATAGACTGATTCACCTAGATATACTTTTAAAATGAGATCAACTACTCCTCTTGAACCAAGTAAGGCTAGTTTCTTTAAAAGAAAGAGAATAAATTAAAGAATCTACCTTCCTTTCTTTGAAGAAGTCATTGGGTGATCTTTTGCCACTAGATTACCTATGAAATGCAACTAGTGACATAGGAACTACCAGGCCTTTCTTGATAGTAGTATGCCTCTATATCATTAAGTAGTTTCTAGCTTTCTAAAAGAAGTTGTTATTGTTACGAAAGGCAAGAGTTGGGTCTTGCTTTGTTCCTTACTAATTGCATAGTAAGAGAAGCAATTGCCCTTCCCCTTTGTAGGGTTGCTCTTTTCCCTTGGTGAGTAGCTTCTTATCCTTTCTTGTCTGGTGGTTGAATAAAGGTTATTTTGCTTTTAGCTTCCCCTTTCTACAAGTGTTCAAATTTGAGATAAGATGCCTTTCAACTCTCTATTAGTAGTAGAGTTGTTAATATTAGTAATAGAGCTAAGGATAGGGGTATAGCTAATGTCATTTTGTCCATCCTTTAGGTTTGTATCTTATCCGATGGGATCTAGGTAAATAGGTCTATACAAAGTAGCCACATGTCCTCTATCTTTATAGATAATTACTTTTTTACTATAATAGGTTGTGGATGAGGAAAGGGGCTCTAAGCCCTTAGTAGCATGGACATTCACAGGACCTTTCTTTCCTTCATTTGTCCCACAAGGGAAAACCCAAACCAAGCCTATTTATTATATATTCTAATATTATTTTAAAGTTAAATTCAAATCAAAATAGCATATGAAATCCCAAGCAATGCCTAAAGACTTCTATGTTTTTCTTGGTTGGACTAACCCAACTGGTAATTTTTGTCTTCTGGAGAGCAAGAATGAATCTCTTTTTAGGGGGGGGGGAGGCATAGAGCAGTCAAATAATGAAGCAAACCAAATGATTGTTCTAGAATGGTTATTCCTCATAATTGCTCCTTGTGATACAGCAAAACCATGAAAATTAGGATCTCAAGATGCAGCAATCGCTATGATATAAGGAATAATAGATTTATATCATGGTATCTTTTTCTTCCTCATTTTGATTTTGGTTTTAATATTACAAATCTTGGTTCGTGCTTTATGGCATTTCCACTATCAAAAAAATCCAATCCCATAAATGATTGTTCATGGAACTATTATCGAGATTCTTTAAACCATATTTCCTAGTATCATCCTTTTATTCATTGTTATACCATTATTTGCTTTGTTATACTTAATGGATGAGGTAATAGTAGATCCAGCAATTACTATCAAAGCTATTGGACATCAATGGTATCAGACTTATGAGTTCCAACTATAATAGTTCTAATGAACAGTCACACACTTTTGACAGTTATATGATTCCAGAAGATGATATGGAATTTGGTCAATAACAATTATTAGAAGTGGACAATAGAGTGGTTATACCAACTAAAATGAATCTACGTATTATTGTAACATATGTTGATGTACCTCATAGTTGGGTTGTACCTTCCTTAGGTGTCAAATGTGATATTGTACCCAGTCATTTAAATTAGATCTCTATTTTGATACAATGAGAAGGAGTTTACTATGGTCAGTGTAGTGAGATTTATGGGCTAATCATGCCTTTATGCATACACCTAAAAACATGGGCTGATTACTGAGCCTACTCTAGCTTTGTCGCACCACTTTGGGTGCAAGTCACCTGAGAAGCAAGCTATTACAGTGAGCAGCTGGAGCTGTAGGGAGCCAAGGAGCAAGGAAGTATATAAGATGGAAGAAGGGGCTAGGCTCCTGATAGAGTAGAGGAGATGGTTAGGATAATGAACTTGAAATGTGGAGCCCAAGCGGCTAACGAGTGAGTGGTTAATGGTCGATAGCGCCCTAATTGATGGCATTCCTCTCTGTGGCTAGCACTTGAAGAACCACGGGTCACTCTATATAGAGCAAGCAAGTCTTAAGGATAAGAAGCCCATGTATAGACCTTATTTCTCATTAGGAGGTCAAACCAAGGACCTATGAAAGTTAGGGCTACCCCGTCCTTATGGTAAGGCAATAGTGTCCTGAGGGAGGAGTTTAGAGGCCTTATAGTAGCATAAAATTTTTTTCTTTCTAGGTCATGTGAAGGGGGGCTAGTCTAAGATCGTATTATTCCTCTATAAAGACAACAAACACTCTCAATAGCTAGGCGCCACTATCTTTCTGAGTTATTCTAACTTCTTTATGATTTTGTGTCATGTTAACCAAATAAAAATAAAAAAAGGGCAGTCTCAATGGAAGGAGAAGGACCTGCAATGGTAGAGACTATTGACCTTCTTCTTATTCCTAGCCGTCAGTTATGAGTTTAGGAGGGAAGCCTCGAATCCTAAATATGAGGGATCCCTAAAAATAGAGAAGGGCATATAGGACTTCTACAAGGGCCTCCCCTCTTTTCGTAATCAAGAAATCTAAGAAGGAGCCCTATCAAGTAAAGGCCATAACCACCCTCTTTATTTGTGTACGCATAGCTTTATTTAGAGCGGGGCCACCCTTCCTCTTACTAATCCAACCATTTATGAACCTATTTTTCCTATCCTATGTAATTCAGCGGAGGACTTCTCAATTGTTATAATTTTTAGCTCCCTTAGCTTATTCTTATTATATTAAAAAACTATAGGGTTCTAAACCTTATATTGATAAAATAGGCTCAATGATTTGTTTCTTCGATAGACTAGTTCGGCACTCCATATGGTTATATTCATATATGTTTTGACTCATCAGTCATTATAGATCTAATGGCATGGCGATGTAAAAGGGGGCAGCTACAAAGCTTTGTAGACTCGACAAGACAAATTGCTCTACTTATAGAATAGAATGCAAGCAAGGTAGCTTGTTTACTCTCCTAATAGCATTCGTTAGTGATAAGGAATGAGGTATTGAAAAGACTAGACAAACCATACAAAAGTAAAGAGGCATTCAAGAAGCGACTAGTCTCTTCTGGCGAAGCTTCTAGAAGGCCAACCACTACATAGAGAGATCCATATACCGGTCATGAGCTATCACTTATGCCTAAAGAGGCATAGGGTAGGATCGAAGAGCTTAGTGTGAAATACTTATAAAAGAGCAGAGAATGGGTTGTGCACTCGCTGCCCTATCCTACTCAAAAGAATGAAGAGCTTTGATGCCAACAAGCACAAGCATCTTTGTAGTTGTTGGGGAGTAGGGTTGTAACCCTTATTTTTTTTAATATAATAAGAATAAGCTCCCCTTTGTTTCTTTAATAATAAGGTAGGGCTATGAAGACTTTCCTTCAGTTTTGGCTTGCCTTGGTTTACGCTATAAAGCTTACCTTATTATTATGAAAGAAAAGGGCTTTTTTAACTTACTGCTCACTTTCTCACTTTTGAGAAGTAAAGGGAGCCTGAATTATGGGTTTGGTTTCCAAGACTAGTGCGAAGGATTGGATTTCACTTATGATCATATTAGTGGGCAACCATAGTTTACTTTTTTATGGTGTTGTTGATGTTGTTGAAAGTGAATTTTTAATTAGGTCATGAATTTTGGAGCTACTCACTTCCTGAAAATCTAGGAGTGTGAGCAGTATAAGTTGAAAGGTTCCTATACTGTTTGGAGGGCAGGGGGTATAAATGCCAAATAAACCTGACCCATATCTATTATCGTAGAAGTTGTTCCTAAAAAAGATTATGGTACTCAGTTATCCAATCAATTAATTCCCTAAACTAAGGGAGCTTAAGTGGAAATGAAAAAAATGGGGTGAGGGAAAGCCATTAAATTGAAGACTTCACTCGCTCACTCTAATGCTCATTTAGTAGACAACGACTAAAGTGCATTAGCCCCTTTAGAGATAGGGGGAGTACTACTCAAGCTCAAAAATGGGACAAGAAATGAAGAATTAAACTAGGTAAAGTGAACTATTAGACTTAATCTTCTTTTCGATCAGAAATCAGATTCCTTTTAGTTGAAATGATTCCTTTTTGGATTCCTATGCCCATTAGGAGCATCTTACACAATGCCTTTCCTCTTGAGTTGAGCTTAGATAGATTCTGAACCTATGTGATTAGAAAATAAATGTAAGTCTGCATTCAAGAAGGAACTAAAGATTAAAGAATCCAAATATAGGGTTACGCACCCTAAGCAAATGAGGGTTTTGCCCCCATATTCATTAGCGTTTCCTAACCTCTTTAGGATTTCCTAACCTCTGTTGTCTTTATCATCTCTAATCTTATTAATAGTAGCATTCTCTCTTAAGTATAATTTCTAGATGATAGTGAATCTAGTCTCTTCTTTCCTAAGCTAGTTTGAAAGTGCAAGGGGAGAATCAAGCTGTATAAATCTTTCTTCTTAAAGGGATGTGAATGGTGAGACAAGGGTTAGGGGAAGAGGTTAGTCCTTTTGCTTTTGTTCAACTCGATGAGATTTCAACTATACTTTCATGTGAAAAAAGAAGAATAACCAGTGAAATGACACCTTTAATAGGCTCTAATCACTCTACCTTGACACCCAAGGGCTTAACTTTCACTAACTTTCCTTAGACTTACTTCTACAGATGATTCATTGGCATCTTATATTGGGTTTCGTGATTCTATACACAGTGAAAAAATTAATTTTTAATCACAAAATTAAACTTGGATCTAAGTAATTTAATTAATTGATTAAATTAAGGGTTTTCAAAATCTTACTACAAATGCAAAAGGGGCGAGATTTCTGGAAGGGAAAGAGGAGGTTCACTCTAGTGACACCCCACCTAGAGCTTTTAATTTGGCAGTTTGGATTAAGATGTCTCCAAAAGAATTCATCCTCCATAAGTGTCCACATGAATAGCCCTTGATTGAAAACAAGTATTAATGTGTTAGCACCTTTTCTTGATTTCTCATAAATCAAGAATGAAAAGAAAGAGAGTTTTATTTTCTAAAAAAGAGAAAAAATGAATTTGGTAGCAAAATAATGAGTGAGTGAAACCCTAGAAAATATAACATATTTATAGACCTTTAAAATAGGGTTTCATTTACCAAATGACCTTTTAGTAATTTCTCACTTATTCTTATTATGATTTTATTTAAAATTAAATCAGAAATAATTTTATATTTATTTAAGATAACCTTTACCTTAAATAAATAAACTAATAAATAAATAAATATTTTATTTATTTATTTCCACATAGCTTATTTGGGCTTGTTAAACCCATTTTTGTTTTGGGGTTGTTTAAGTGTGTGATCCTGTAGGTTCATATGACGTTGGCAATGGGCCTTAAATCTTTATTTAGGCCCACAAGTCATAAGTGGCCTCTAGCAAGATATTGTGACTACCCAAGTCATATGAAGTCAATAATTTGACATAACCTAATATACAGTGAATATTCTAGTCCCTTTGTCACATGATATCTTAATTGAATATAAGGTATAGAATATGTCATCCTTATAGAATTCAATCATATTATTTCTTAATTCCAAGTAAATTGAGAATGATAACTCTTTATCAATTTACTTTAGCATGGCCATGCATTTTCCTTAGTCTGTCTTATCAAGGGGCCCATATATATCTTACTTAAATTAAATAAGGGACAAATTCCTTCTCAATCACTCACATTCCTCACATAACTTATCATAGCCAACAATAACCTATTTTATCATCTGGTTAAAGATAATGTATGATTGTGTCAAAATACAAAATAGTTATGCAGAAATCTATGGTGATTTCAAGGTTAGAGGACTAAGCCAATATTACTATGATGAGAATTACTTATGACAATTATCTATGTAGTATTCTCATTATGGGTCAATCTAGGACTTTATTTCTCAAATAAGTACCTATGAGCTAACTTAATATCTCATATTCATCATTAGTAAAATCATAATCATCAATCGACACTATACTAGCCTTAATACATTATTATGACTAAGGATAATTTGAATAGAACTCATATTTAATCTAAGGGTTTTACTATAAAGTCACATACTTGATGACCTTAGTAATAATTGACTATTCAAGTAATTATCATAACATAAATGATAATGAAAAATACCTCTTTATTAATAAAATGATAAAGTCAAAATATGGTCATACATGACTGGCCTAGTGCATATCACTAATATCTTGTTCATCTAAAAGAGTGTGGGATGCTTTTTTTATATATGTCTTATTTTTATTGGATTATGCCTTTATTCTAGTCTTTTATTCCCCTTTAATGTTGTGTTAAGGCCACAACGAATTGAATGGAACTTCTATTTCACTATTTATTTTATTGGAACTCTATAAACCCCTTTTGAATTGAATGATTCAGTGTGAGTTTCACACTCACTCTCTATAGACCCAACTAAAGCCCTTCACTTAACTCAAAATAGCATATCTTAGAAAGCATCTAATGAGTTGAAAGACTCGTTATAACTTGTGCTTTTGTCAAGGGCAAGGGAATCACCCGACTCATTCACTAGAAATCTACTTAAAAAAGACCTATTTTGAAACAAATATAGTTTCATAACTGATCTATCAAAAAGAAAAGACAAAGGGGTGCACTGTTGGCTAATCAGTCTTTCTGGCAAACTATCTTTTAAAGTGGTCGATTCTCCAATATTATCACATATAAGAGAAAGGGTTTTCTTTTCCTTACCTTTTCTTTGTTATTATCTTTTCCATTGTCATAAGAGTAGGTCAAAGGTTATTTTCAAGGTATGATAAATCATAGCTCGTAACATCTACACCGTCAAGAACATATTTCAATGGGGCATTCTGATTATAGGTGCCATTGTTTGGGAGACGTAGCAAAATGCGCATTGCCCAATCGTGGTAAGGTTTTAAGAGAACTATTTAACATAGTTACCAATTATACCTAAAAGTATGAAAATGAGTTTATATAGGCAAGCATTAGCCTTTGAGTGAATCATCCCCTCTTAGATGTTTAAGCATTATGATCGTCTAACGAATTGAAGCCTAAACAACAAGATCTGAGCCAAGAGCTTTAGGTTGCCCATCAGTTAATTCAATTTGGATTTCTTGAAACATAGGCACTATAGGCAGCTATTTGAGAGATCAATCTTCATGCAAAGAATATGGGAAATAGCCTAATAAAGATAACTTCTATAGATGGACTGAAACCAGACCTAAAGGATTTGCCTAGGGCAGAAAGTGAAAGTGGTTAAAAGACTTCACCCACACCAATTGCTACTAATGATGCTTCTTATTTTATTTTTACAAACACAATGAGCCTAATAAGAACCTCTAAAAAAGAGGATTTTTCACAGTAAGTAGCATAATTAAAGGCTCTTGGAGAATATCTATTTCCATCTGAACTAAGGTTATTTAGGTATCGGCCCTAGGAACATGTGCCAAAGCACCTTTTTAATGAGAAATCTGCAGAACCTAGATAGAACACGAAGCATCAACTCCCTGTCATCGATATCATTATAATGCTTACCAATTTTTACCATTATGCCTATAGATATAGATAAGAGGTAGGTGAAGGTATCTTTCTTCTCTTCTCTTAGGTTACCTGTACATTTTTTTAAGAAGAAAAAGCAGCGAGCGGTTCCTTTACTTAGTAGAGCTACCAGCTGCTGGATGATGATTGCTTCTTGTTCTTGCCCAACCATTTATTTTAATTTGATTATTATTTAGAATCCTAGACTAAAGAAGAAGCTCTTGAATCAATGTAGAGCCAAATCAGTAGCATGAGAACTATACTAACCTCCCACCGATGACTTTTTCAAGGTGGAGTAGGAGAAGAAAGAAGATCCAAGTCAAATTTCTAATGAATCGAAGGTCCCCCTTATTCCCTATTCTCTCTTAAAGCTTTATAAAACTCCATGAGAAAGGGTTGGATAAGAAATATTGATTATAAACCATAGTAGTTACACTAAAATGTTTGCCTTTTGAATGAAGATAGATGAGCAGGCACTTGAGCGTGGAACCAATGAAATTCGGGGGAAACATGGAATCAGTCAGTATACTAGGGGCAAAACATGATCGCGACTTAAGATTCAAGTACCATTGAAAAGACTAAAGGAATTGGGGGAATGACTACATGTAATAAAAGCACAGGCTAATACATGCCGACTAGAAGAAGCAAGGCTTGGATTACCAAATCCTAGACAAACTTTTCTTAGAGATGGAGAGCCCCTTGCCTCACCTTTTATAGATTTTTTTCTAAGTGTTAAAATGGGTAGATTTTTCATTTACCAATTCGTTGGATCCATCTTAAATTATGGGATTCTTGGCTAGAAGAAAGGTTCTGTGACATGGACGCCTAGCCCAACTTGATCGGTTAGTTGGCTGACCTAACAGATGATCAGATTCTCGATCAATTTGATCAAATTTTGACAACTCTTCTCACTATTTAGAATTGTAGAGCTTTTGATCAAGATGTTCTTGCCTCCCCTATTTGGGATCTTGCTCGAATAAGAACTTTTATGCATTGGTAGGCTTTCAACTTAATCTAATAGCCTATGGGCGGTAATAAAAGAAAATGTTTTCACATGGGCTCATCATCTAATTTAGAACTTATTTCATAACCACCATCTATCACTAATCACATTCCATATCCCACTTAAAACTGTTTGATTCCTTAGGTAGTCTCTTTTATTTTATTTTATAAAGGTATTCCAGCTTTAAAGGTAGGTGAGCCGGGTCAGGAAAGAGTTTGACTGCTAGGATAGGATTGGATCCTATTCGAAGCACTCCATCAAGAAAAATAATCTTTGGGGAAGTAAAGATAGGAGTTCCTATCTATAGGGTAGGCTTTCAAAATAGAGACACACTACTCCATCTAGAAAGGCCTTCCTTCAAAAGCTAGAAGAGAGGAAAAAATCAATAAAAAAAATCCCTTCCCGATTGAAGGGCCTCTATGTTTGGATCTTATTCCATCTCAAACTCATATTAAGAAGAGTTCCCTTTTTCTATAGATCAATCATAATTAACATTATAAGAAAATAAATAGATTCTCCTACCAGTGAGAAAGGAAAAATAGGGGAGATAGGGAAGAGGAGATTAAGGATAGATAGTAACTCCAATAGTGGACACAAATTTTTGTTTCAGTTTAAATTCCTTTTAGGTAAAAAATGTAGACTGATGGTGGAGCTATGCCCATTCTCCCTCTTATTCTGCTTTACAACTACAATAGGGAACCTTAAAATTCACCCTACCTGTCGATGAAGAAATGAGATTTTAGAGGAGCAAAGCCACTCAAATAAATATGAGAGGAGCAAAAGCTAGCATATCATAAATATTTTTATGGAATGTCTTACTCCTACCTGAGCTTTTCGATCAATAAATCCCTATTTTAGGGATATCTCTAGTGACCTATGACTAATTGAATGATCCAATCCCTTCAGCCTATCATTTATTAGTTAATTTGACTAGCAGCTCCTACATCTCTTATGTCTCCATGGGGCCCTTCATACAAGTTTGCTACTAGGAGCCCCTCTAATAGAAGTTTTCTTATTCAACTCGTCAATTGATGATCAAAAACTTTTTGATATGGAGTAGCTTGTCAAATGTTAATGAATATAGCTAGCATGTATCTTGATGGTTCAACCAAGTTCTGGGTGGCGGTGCTAAAAGATGTAAAAAAGGTAGTGCATAAAGTGCAATTAGATCCATTTTGAAGAAAAGCTTTATGCAGAATGAAGGGTTCCTACTTGATTGTGGTCTGACATGTTGTTGAGCCTGAAGCAAATAGGCCCCATGCCAATCTTTGAGGCTCTACCCTAGTTTTCCATTGGTTCCTCCCTTAGGTCCTTTATTTGCATGTGCATCTTTAAGTAATCGGTGGTTCATCAGAGGATGAAAATTTTGAGAGAAAGTAAGGAGAGTGGGAAAGCTAACCTACGCTTCCATTTATTGAATCTGACTTTCATCTAAGAGTTCCTACTTCTACATGAGGAATATGCTTTCTAACATTGATTTTCAAATATGCCAAGAGATTACTACTTTGATATGGTCAGTTCCATTGGTCATTTTTTAGGATAAGTCCTAAAACTTAACTTGTTAATTAATAGTATCATTGCTAACCCATTGGCTTTTCAATTAGATCAGATGGTGCATAAAAGGGCATTTTATGAATGAGAATCTTCTCTTACTTAAACAGAAGCCTGAATAAAATAAGATTGAATAACCACAATGTTATGCCCTAAAATAAAACTATATGGAGCCATTCTAAATGACCTATAATTCCATCTACTACACTCTTTCTTATACTATTATTAATAAAATGCATATGCATAGTTATTTAGGGTATTTTAGTTATTATTTCATTTGATTTTTCTTATGTTTTTGTGTTATTTGATTATGAAAATGTTATTTTTATTCCCAAGTGTCTTTTATGTTTGTTTGTGTGTTTTATACATGTTTTTAGGCTTGATTGGTATATGGAAAGAACTTTGGACTTTCTAGAGTGAAATATAGAGCTTGTGAAGCCAAAGGAAGCAAGTTAGAAGTTGTGTCAAGTTTTCACCATGGCATCAAGTCATCACAGAGATTTTTTATGCCAACTCATCATGCCTTGCCAAGTCGTCATCAAGTCTATCCAAAGAGTTGCAACTTTCCAACTTTGAATAGTTTTCATATTTTGGCTATAAATTCTTCTATAAACATCTAAATTAGGTGATTCAAGTTTCTATGGAAAGATAACAAAATGATCTACAACTTTCATGAAGGAATATTCTAGAGATAAAGTCATCTGGATAGACAAAAATTCCCTTGAAGTTACTATATCTGCATAGGGTTATGACTTTTCATGTCAAAGGGTACCTTTCCAATTCTAAATGAATTTTGGTCCCTTGTAACCATCTCTAAGGTCTATATATACATCATTTTATGACCTAGAGAAAAAAAACAATAGGGTGAGAATTGAATATATGATTATTATGATTATTATGATTACTAGATAGAACAATTAGAAGGAGACAAAGTCAAGAAGGAAGAAGAGAAGATTATTCTACACCAAGCAAGTGTTAAAAGATTTTAGTAAAAGGGTTTTATCTATTCAATTTCTTTATCCCTTTTTCTATGTTGCAATTGATTTTCTCTTATTGTTCTTTAAGTATGTGTCTTGGCTGAGGCTTGTATGGGAATAACAATGATGAATTAAATAAGAACTACATTTTTATCTTATATTGTTTATAGTTTAATTTCAATTTGATGCAACCAAGCTAAGCAAGCTCATCAAACCAAGTGATCCCTTACATTATAAGGGACCGACAAGCACTAAATTCATTTGTCTTCCACATTACAAGCAATTTGGTGGATTCAACTACAAGTACAAGCTTGGAGCCGCATGATGAATAATCCAAGCTAATTAGCTTAATTTCCTATTTTGAAATTAATTAGCTTGAATTGGATGAATTTGCAAGTTGTTTTTTCTATTTTAGAGTGAATAAGGAAGATTCAAGAAAATTCTAAAATATGTGAGAAGATTCAAGGATATTCCAAGTCAAAGTCAATAAGTCAACAAGTCAAAGTCAAATAGTCAACAAGTCAAAGTCAGGGGTTAATGGTCAACATGTGACATGACATGTTTCAATGCTTAGTTGTCATGAGTTTTCATTTTTCTTAGTTGTCATGAGTTGTAATGAGTTGTCAATTTTGATTTTTCAAAGATGAGTTGTCATTAGTTGTCATATTTTGAAGGAAATCTCCTTAATTAAGGATTTTCCTATATAGGTATCTTTAGGAATAAGAAATAAAGCCTTTTCCTTCAGGGATTAGGTTGTTTACATGCCTATATAAGCACTAACCCTATGACAAACGAATTTTAGCATTGAAATATTAAAAAGTGAGGTTTTTCCTTATACTTTGTTCTTTTGAAACTTTGCAAGTTTATTTGAATTATTTCACATCTACCTTTCATTACAATTGCCAGGTTAGACATAGAATTGTGTGATTGTTCATCTTTTAATAGCTAAGTATCTTGCTTCAATTTAATAAGCAAGGGGTTTATCTCCATCAACATAACCTATCCTTGATGATCCTTGGGTTAATATTCAAAGTTGGATGTGTATTCTATCTCTGTTATAGGTAGGGTTCGTATCACAATTAGTGCTTAATTATGTTATGTATGCTTGATCACCATATGTAACTTAGTAATCAAATTCTTTACAAGGAGAATTGGATTAATTTGGTGGAATGTAATTGAGATTGCTTAAGAATTGGATTTAACTTGGAGACAAGGGAATAAGAATTAGTGTAATGTGATTAATGGTTTTCTTTGTCTTTGCATTGCCATGAAAATGAATGTGGATTCTAAGAGGAAATATTTTTAATAGATGATGATAGTTGTGTTTAAAAGATTATAGACTAATTCCCAACCAACACGTTTATATGATAATTGTTCTTAAGTTCTTATTTGATTCTGAATTGTGATTCTCCCATATGTATTTATTATAATTCTTATTTAGTGTCAGATTTAGAAATTAGTTAGTATTTAGACTTTCTTATTTTTTTTTATTATTATTCTTATTTCAATTTGTTTTGCCTATCCATCTTAGTACCTATCTGGTTAATACAAACTCCCCAAATTCCTAGTGTTCGACACCCTTCTTACTCTATACTAGGGTAATATAATTTGACCCGCTTCAAATTTTGGCACCGTTTTTGGGGAATTTTGGATTATGAACTTTTATTAACTTAGGGAATTTTAGGTCTTGTTTTTATTTTTATTTTTATTTTATTTTTATATTTTTTTATATTTTTATATTTCATTTTATTTTTTGTTGTTGTTGTTATTTGTTAAGGTTAATTTGTTCGATTGTGAATTTACATTTTTTGATGCTTACTAAAAGTACTAGTGATAGTAATTTGCACTTTGATCCTGAAATTGATTTAACTATACGTGCTTTACATAGGGAACAAAGGCAAAGAAGAGAGAACCAACTGAATTTGAATAACATGGCTCAACCGGAAAGGAGAACGTTAGGGGATTTTGCAATGCCCAATATCTTAGGAAGTTTCTATGGAATTGTGGCTCCGGCAATTACTAATAACAATTTTGAGATCAAGCCAAGTATCATCCAAATGGTGCAAAATAATTAGTTTGGAGGTTTATAAGGTGAAGATCCTTATGCCCACATATTGATTTTCCTTAATGTGTGTGCAACTTTCAAGATTAATGGTGTGACAGATGTCGTAATTAGGTTGAGACTTTTTCCATTTTGGGTTAAGGATAAAGCACAACTTCGGCTTGCTAGTTTTTCAAATGAATCAATCATAATGTGGGATCAATTGAAGCAAGCATTTTTGCATAAATATTTTCCACCATATAAAACGGCTAAGTTTCGCAATGAGATCACTACTTTCAAGCAAAATGGAAGTGAGACAATCTATTCAGCTTGGGAGAGATTCAAGGAACTCCAAAGGCAATGTCCACATCATGGCTTGCCAGAATGGATGATTCCTCAAATCTTCTACAATGGGTTGACGGATGAAAATTAAAATATTGTGAATGCAATGGCTGGTGGAAAATGGATGGATAAAATGGCTAAAGAAGCCATTACTTTGCTTGAAGAACTTGTATCTCAAGGATACATGGGTGATGAAACAACTATGGCAAAAGTAAGGGGAGTTTTAGAGCTTGATACAAATAAAATGCTGAATGCAAAGGTAGATGCTCTCACTAATTTGGTAAGTAAAAATCAAATCAATTCTTTAAGAAGTACTAATGTTGTTTGTGAGTCTTATGCAGGATCTCATTCATATTCTCAATGTAATTTAAGTACAAATGAGGATGTGAACTATGGGTTTTAACTAAAGAATGGGGCTAAATTCCAACACTTATAACCCTTAATGGAGGAACCATTCCAGATTCTCATGGTCAAACCCATCCTCTCAATTAAACCCTCCATATAACCCAAACACCAAACCTCAAAACCCACTAGGATTTTCCATGAAGCAATAAACCTTTAATCTTACCCATCTTAAACCTACTCTTGAAAATCTCACGGAGCAATTTGTTAACCAACAAATGTCCATAAACAAATAAAATGAGGAGCAATTTAAGCAGCTAAACTCTAAACTTGAGCAGCTTGTTACTCATAACAGCATCCTTGAAACCCAAATTTCCCAACAAGCCTTTTCCTCTAACACTAAACCTTTGGGAAAGCTTCCTAGCCAATCGGAGTATGTACAAAAGAGTCTTGTCAAGTAATTACCTTGAGCTGTGGTAAAGAGGTTGAAAAGGATCTCAATAAGAAAAAGAGAGTGGTTGTTGATGATGATAATGGGGTAGGAATTGAGGAAGTGGATGTTAGAAGTAAAGATGATGATGAGTTTACAAAGAAATTTAATAAGGAAGATACTATAACATCAAAGAATGATGAACCAAAGGTAGATGTTAAAACTCTTCCTTTTCCTCAAAGGTTCATAAGGCGTAACTTAGATAAATAGTTTGGAAAATTCCTTGATTATCTCAAGGAAATTGCTATCACTATATCATTCGTGGAAGCCATTAGAGACATGCCAGCATAGGGTAATTTTTTGAAGGATATTATTAGCCATGAGAGCAAGCTTGAAGATTATGGCTTAGTATCTTTTGTAAAAGAATCCAAGGCTATGTACTCTAAGACTCCACCAAAGCTTAAGGATCCTGGTTCATTTATAGTTCATTGTACAATTGGAGGTATACACTTTAATAAAGCTTTATGTGATATTGGTGCTAATGTTAGCCTTATGCCATAATCTATTTACAAAAGGCTCAATTTGGATGAGCTTAAGCCTAATAATATGTGTCTTTTCATGGCGGACAAATCTATCACATATCCACTTGGCATTCTAGAAAATGTGCCAACTAAAGTGGGGAAGTTTATAATACCGGCTGGCTTTGTTTCCTTAAAAATAGAGGAAGATCTTAAGATCCTAATTTTTTTTGGAAGACCATTTTTTATGACAACAAGAGCAATTATTGATATAAAGAGAGGAAAGATCACATTAGAGTTGGATAATGAATGTATGGAATTTGATTTGTTGAAAATCATGAAGTCAACACCTGTAGAAGTGGCAAGTAGAATTGATTTTATTAATGTTATTGATGAAAACATTGAATAAGTAATTCATGAGTGTTTGAGGCAAGATTCTATGGAGCCATACAGAATGCAAGAAGCTAATGAGCAAATTTTGGACATAACTCCATATCAACCTTCCTGTAGGACATCAAGATTTGATCCTTTAAGTAATGAGGATGATTCGAGAGATACTACATCAAGTGAAGAAATCAAGATGGAGCTCAAGCCCCTACCATTAAACCTAAGATATGCATTTTTTGACTCTAACTTTAAATTTCCTTTTATTGTTAATTCATCTTTGCCTAGTAATAATGTTGATGCGATATGTGATGAGTTGAATAGTCATAAGAATGCTATTGGTTATTCTATTAATGATTTGAAGGGTATTCATCCTAATGTATGTATGCATAGAATTCTTTTAGAGGACCACACTAAGCTTTTTATTGAATGTCAAAAGTGATTAAACTCCACTCTCAAAGAAGTGGTGAGAAAAGAGGTAACTAAGTTGCTTGATAATGGAATCATATATTCCATTAGTGATAGTACATAGGTAAGCCCTGTTCAGGTTGTACCAAAGAAGGGAGGCTTAACCATTGTTAGGAATGAATCTAATGATCTCATACCTACTAGAACTATTACGGGATGGAATATGTGTATTGACTATAGGAAGTTAAATAAAGCAACTAGGAAGGACCATTTTCCATTGTTTTTTATTAACCAAGTCCTTAAAAGACTAGCCAACTTTTCTTATTTTTGTTATTTGGATGGTCTAAGTGGTTTTTACCAAATTCGTATTCATCTCAAGGATCAAGCTAATACCATATTTACATGCCCATATGGTACTTTCACCTTTACGCATATGCCTTTTGGTTTATGCAATGCACCCGTAACTTTTCAAAGATGCATGTTTTCAATATTTAGTGACTTGCTTGACGATTATGTATAAGTTTTTATGGACAACTTTAGTATTTATGGTACTGACTTTTCCAATTTTTTAGATAATATTTCTAAAGTTCTTGATAGGTATAATGAGCATGGATTGGTCTTGAATTAGGAAAAATGTCACTTTATGGCACAAGAGGGAATCATTCTTGGTCACTCAGTTTCAAGAGGGGCATTGAAGTTGATAAAGCAAAGATATAAGTGATTGAAAATTTTCCACCTCCAAAGTGTGTTAAAGATATAAGAAGCTTCCTTGGACATGTAGGTTTCTATCAAAGATTTATTAAGGATTTTTCTAAGACATCAAAACCATTATGTAAGTTTCTTGCTAAGGACATTGTTTTTGAGTTTGATGATGTGTGTCTTAATGCATTTGCAACTTTGAAAAGAGCTATTGTTTCTGTGCCTGTCTTGCAACCACCTAATTAAGAGAAACCATTTAAAATAATGTGTGATGCTAGTAACTTTATGGTGGGGGCTGTTCTAGGTCAAAGGAAGAAAGGTAAGCCTTATGTCATCTACTATGCTAGCAAACTACTTGATGATACTCAAATTAACTATACCACTACAAAAAAGGAGTTGCTTGATATTGTTTATGCATTTGACAAGTTTAGAGCATATCTTATGGGCAAAAGGTGATTATTTATTCAGATAATGTTGCTCTTAAGTATCTTTTAAGCAAGAAGGATGCAAAACCTAGAATCTTACGGTGGATTTTGATGCTTCAAGAGTTTAATTAGGAAGTAAAAGACAAGAAGGGAAGTGAGAACCTTGTTACAAATCATCTATCAAGGATTGATCAAGATGGACTGAAGAGGAATGATGATGGTGTGCCAATTAATGACACATTTCATGATGAACATCTATTGAGTGTGATATCAAAGGAACTTTCATGGTATGCTGATATTGCAAATTATCTTGTGAGTGGTGTTCTTCCTTATAAGTTAGATTATTGACAAAGAAATTTTTTTTTGCATGATATTAAATTCTACTATTGGGAGGAGCCTTTGCTTTATAAGAGATGTGTCGATGGTTTAATTCGGAGATACATTCCTTAAAATGAAGCTCAAGATGTTTTGAGACATTGCCGTTCCTTGGATGTTTGAGGACACTTTGGTGCAACAAAAATGGCATTTAAGGTACTATAATATGGTTTTTGGTTGCCAACTTTATTTAAAGATGCTAGAGAGTTTGTTTTTATATGTGATAGATGTCAAAGAATGGGTAATATCACTAGGAAACATGAGATGCCTTTAAAAGGAATCCTTGAAGTTAAGCTCTTTAATGTTTGGGGTATAGATTTCATAGGTCCATTCCCTAGCTCATTAGGCTACAAGTATATTCTAGTCATGGTGGATTATGTTTTAAAATGGGTGGAAGCATTGCCAACCATTACTAATGATGCTAAAGTGGTTAAAAAGATGCTTAAGAGAATTATTTTTCCTAGGTTTGGTACTCCTAAGGCATTGATCAGTGATGGAGGTTCCCATTTTTGTAATCATATAATTAAGGCTCTCTTGAAAAAATATGGAGTAAAATACAAGGTTGCTACTCCATATCACCCACAAACAAGTGCGTAGGTTAAGATTAGTAATAGAGAGATTAAGTGGATCCTAGAGAAAACGGTGTCTTCTTCAAGAAAGGATTGGGCATTAAAGCTTGATGATGCTTTATGGCCGTATAGGATAGCCTTTAAAACCTTAATTGGCCTTTCTCCTTATCAATTAATTTATGGGAAGTCATGTCATCTCCTCGTTCAATTAGAGCATAAGCATATTTAACATCAAGGGCTTTGAATTTTGATTTGAAGAAGGCTGGTAGGAAGAGGTTACTTCAACTTAATGAGTTGGATGAGTTACGAATGAATGCTTACGAGAATGAAAATTTATATAAAGATCGCATTAAGTTATGGCATGATAAGCATTTATCTAAGAAGGAAATTCATGAGGGTGAGCTTGTTCTCCCTTTTAATTCGAGACTCAAGTTATTTTCGAGAAAGTTAAGGTCACAATGGTCAGGTCCTTTCAAAGTTATTAAAGTTTATCCTCATGGTGTGGTTGATCTTGCTAATGAAAAAGGGGAAATCTTTAAGGTAATTGGACATCGTCTCAAACCCTACTTGATCAGTGATGCAATTGATCCAAATCGATCTATCTGTCTATCTGCACCTTAATGAAATTGAGGTAAGGATGAGCTATAGACTTTTAAATTTAGCATGGAAAGACTAACACATCTTTAATTTCTTAATTTTTATATATCTTTACATTTTATGCTTTTATTTTATGTCATTTCATTTCATTTCATTATTAGTTAGATTCATTATTTCACATTTTTATGTTTATAAGCTTTATTTATCATGTTATTTTTGGATTTAGATTAGTTCTTTTCTTATACAGTTTAAGTCATGCATTATTGTTTTATCCCATGTCTAAGTATTATTGTCACCAAGAGGTGATAAGTCGTCACCGTAGGGATGACTCATAATCGAAAGCTTAAATGTCGAGTCGTCATGACATAATGACTCACTAAGGCATGGAAGTGATGACTCACAATAGAAGGATTAAGTGACGAGTCGTTATATAGTTGACAACTTGACCCATGACACAAGAGGCAGTCACGACTCATACCCAAAAGTTACAGTGCCGACTCATGCCCTCTCCTTTCTTTTATGCATTCACATATACAATCATACATACACTTGTAACAACCATCAATTAGTACTTTTTTGCATGTTATATATCTTTTATCAATGTTTTTTGTTTTATTCTATTTATTTTCTAACTCAATTCAAATTTTAGATTTATGGTGATGCCCTTTCACATCTCCTCACACCTTTTCACTTACCTCTTACATACCCTTTCACTATCTCTCACACCCCTACATCTTACACTCTTACACCCCTACTATATCTATAAATACACCTATTTTACTACCCACTCTCCCATATCTCCATCATATTAAATCCAAAACAAAATTTTTCTCATTTTTTCTATATTCTATTAACTCTAGTTCTTTCATCTTCCCCATTTTCTCTTATTTACATACTTAGGCTTGTCACATTCCTCCTTCAACAACCCTAACTAAATGACGCCACCCATCTCTTCCTATTTTCTTTATTTTATTTTTCATATTCATCTCTTATTCTCTACCTATTTTTGTACTTTTTATTTTTATTTTCATTCAAGCCACACTATTATAATGGGTAAGACTAGAGGATCATCTTCTATGAGGCCACATGTGGAAGAGGAACACCACGAGGAAGAAGAAGATCTTTCACCAACTTACAAGACTAAGTTTTTAATCCTTTCCCATGAAGAAGGTGCCAAGTTCACAACAATCAAGTTTAGGGAAATCATAGGTTATAAGTATATTCCTAACTCTCTCTTAAATGATGTGGGTATGCTTGAAACTTTTGTTTAAATATTGACACAATGTGATCTTAAAAAGTTTGTTTCTTTGCATGAAGACACTTATGTTGACTTGATTACTGAGTTTTACACTACCTTGGATGTAAATGAGAAAAATTCACAAATTTTGGAATTTAGGATGCAAGGAAAGAAACACCAACTCACTTACTTATTCATGCAACGTGTTTTTGGTTTCAAAAAGGATAGGTTATGTGATCCCCCATGTTCCTTTAACTTGAATGAGTTTTGGAAATTTCTCATTGATTTGCCAATACCATTTAACTCTAAAAGAGGAAAAGCTATGTTTATCAAGGATTTGAAATATTGGTTGCTACATAACGTGCTTGCATGTGTCATTTTCCATAAAACTAAATTCAACTGAATCTTTGCACAAAAGCTATTTTTAATGTGGTGTGTTCATAATAAGAAACAAGTTTGTTGAACATATTAGATTTTTAACCAATTATTGACTTATGCTTCCTGTAAAGATGCCCCTTTGACTCATGGTCATGTTGTTACCATTATTGTCAAGGTCTTGAATGTTAACCTTGATGATTATACTTGTATTGTTAAGTGCTCCTATTTTACTAACCATGCATTTGTGAGAGGAGAAGTGGTAAATGTAGCATTTTGATTCATCCCTGCTCGTTCATGATCTTGTTGGTAAGGAATCAATAGTACGCCACCAGTTGAGGAACCTCTAGCAGCATACCAACCAGAGAGTGACCCAGATGAGGAATTTCCCCAATATACACCATTTGGTGATGTTCCTTTGCTCACTTATCCTTTCCATAGTGCAGCAGGTTCTTTAAGTGATCACCCTCCAATTTGGGATCAAATATTGAATACTCAACTTGCAATGCAATGTCAATTAAATGAGATGGAGTTTCACCAAAAGTAACTTGCTCTGTCGTCAGTGGAAGATGGAGTACAAATTGAACCAATTCTTTGCTCACTGTAGATATCCAATCGAGTCTCCACCTCCTACCCCAGAGGACGACTATGGGAGTATTACTTTCCTTTCTTTACTTTGTTTTTCTCACATTGGGGACAATGTGTGCTTTTAAGTATGGGGGAAGGGATATTATTAGGATATTAGTAGTTTATTATTAGTATATTTTTTGCATATGTTTGGGATATTATATATGTTTATGCTTTAATTTTCTTGTATGTTTAAGTGTTCATTTAGTGCATTTTGCTATATTTGCATCTATCATACATTTCATTCTTCTCCTGTCTTTTAATAAGTAATTATCTTACAAATCTTTGTTGTTTTTTAGTGAGATTATTTTTTCTAAATTGATAATTAGTTTTTATGCTCAATTGATAAAATTTAAGTTTCATTTAGTACAAGTCATAAGTTTTTCTTTGTATCTCTTTTTATTATTTTTAAAATTTTATGAATGCTTTGGTCAACTTGCTAACTATGCTTAAGGCTAAAGTAATAAGGATTTAA
The DNA here is from genome assembly GCA_947683625.1 of Mallotus nudiflorus. Classification (NCBI taxonomy): domain Eukaryota; kingdom Viridiplantae; phylum Streptophyta; class Magnoliopsida; order Malpighiales; family Euphorbiaceae; genus Mallotus; species Mallotus nudiflorus. The sequence continues at coordinate 213,127 of CANTUR010000479.1, read as the reverse complement.
GCTTAGGTTTTCTTAGAGACTTAGGTAGCCTTAGGGAAACTACAACCATAAAATATATGAAATTTGCTTTTCAATAATGGATGAGGACAAAGAAAAGAAAAAAATTAAAAAATAATAATAATAAATAAATAAATATTTAATGCTTATGATGTGATGTATCTTGAGTAAGTTGTGTATGATTTAGTATGTTCCTTAGTTACATTCATTTGGAAAGAGATGTATTATCTCATAAGTAGATGCATTTTGAGTAAGTTGTGTGCATTTGTGTTTGCTCCTCATTTGCATTCATTCGAAAAGAATACATATAATAGATATGCTTATGAATAAAAATGTCTAAAAATGCCATGAGAAAAGTAAGTTGCTATGTGTGCTTAACATTGTATCAAGGTTGCTTCTGTCTCTAGAATTCCAAAGTTTGAAGAGTGACCACTTTGGCTAAGTAGCTTGGTTAGAACTTTGACTTTGTATTCTTGAATTTATTCTTAGTAAATTGAGATAAATTGGTAAATTTGTTGCTTTTTTTATGAAGCTTGCTTGTTTTATCATTATTGAGCATTGGAAGTGCAATTATTAATTCATCCCTTTATATTCTTTTTCATAATTGAAATGATTTGCTAAGATAATTACATTTGTTTTAGAGAAGATGAAATTTTTATTAACTTTTTCATAGTAGATCTTATATTGCTTGAGGGCAAGCAAGGTCTAAGTGTGGGGGAGTTTGATACAATACAAATATGCATAGTTATTTAGGGTATTTTAGTTGTTATTTCATTTGATTTTTGTTATGTTTTAGTGTTATTTGATTGTGCAAATGTTATTTTTATTCCCAAGTGTCTTTTATGTTTGTTTTTGTGTTTTATACATGTTTTTAGGCTTGATTGGTATATGGAAAGAACTTTGGACTTTCTAGAGTGAAATATAGAGCTTGTGAAGCCAAAGGAAGCAAGTTAGAAGCTATGCCAAGTCATCACCATGGCATCAAGTTGTCACAGAGAGTTTTTGTGCCGAGTCATCACTCCTTGTTGAGTCGTCACCGAGTCTGTCCAAAGAGTTACAACTTTCTAGCTTTGAATAGTTTTTTGTATTTTGGCCATAACTTCTTCTACAGACATCCAAATTAGGTGATTCAAGTTTCTCTATAAAGATAACAGAATGATATATAACTTTTATGAAGGAATATTCTAGAGATAAAGTCATATGAATGGACAAAAATTCACTTGAAGTTACCATATCTGCATAGGGTTGTGACTTTTCATGTCAAAGGGTACCTTTCCAATTCTAAACCAATTTTGGTCCCTTCTAACCATCTTTAAGGTTTATATATAAATCATTTTATGATCTGGAGAAAAAAATAATAGGGTGAGAATTAAAGATATGATTATTAGGATTATTATGATTACTAGATAGAACGACTAGAAGGAGACAAAGTCAAGAAGGTAGAAGAGAAGATTATTCTACACCAAGCAAGTGTTAGAAGGTTTTAGTAAAAGGTTTTGATCTATTTACTTTCCTTATCCCTTTTTCTATGTTGCAATTGATTTTCTCTTATTGTTCTTTAAGTATGTGTCTTGGTTAAGTCTTGTATGGGAATTACAATGATGAATTAAATAAGAACTACATTTCTATCTTATATTGTTTATGGTTTAATTTCAATTAGTGCTTAATTATGTTATGTATGCTTGATCACTATATGTAACCTAGTAATCAAATTATTTACAAGGAGAATTGGATTAATTTAGTGGAATATAATTGAGATTGCTTAAGAATTGGATTTAACTTGGAGACAAGGAATTCATCTTAAGGGAATAAGAATTAGTGTAATGTGATTAATGATTTTCTCTTGTCTTTGTATTGCCATGAAAATGAATGTGAATTCTAAGAGGAAATATGTTTAATAGATGATGAGAGTTATCTTTAAAAGATTATAGACTAATTCACAACCAACACATTTATATGATAGTTGTTCTTAAGTTCTTATGTGATTCTGAATTATGATTCTCCTACATATATTTATTATAATTCTTGTTTAGTGTTAGATTTAGAAATTAGTTAGTATTTAGAATTTCTTATTTGTTTTTATTATTATTCCTATTTCAATTTATTTTACCTATCCATCTTAGTACCTATTTGGTTAATACAAACTTCTCCAAATTCCTAGTGTTCGACACCCTTCTTGCTCTATACTAAGTCTTAAAGACTAGGGTAATACAATTTGACCTGCTTCAATTACTACTCATACAAAAAAATGCCTTAAGGAATCTATGCATCGATACTAACATATGAAACTAGTGCCTTTGACTATCCCCTGACACTAGTGAAATCAATTACTTGCCCTAGTGCTACTCCCTGGCTTCCTTCCTCTATAAAAAAAACTTGTTAGAGGAGCTTATGTCACTTCTTTTCAAATTAAATTCTCTTTCTCTAGATCAAATTAAGGAAAAAGCAAGAATAGCCTTCACTACCAACCTTTTGCTCTTTCTTTACTGCATCTGATATTACTGCCCCATGTGTGTCCTATTCTAAGCATTAAGCTCGGTAGCGAGACTCTTGTCCTTATCCCTATCTACTTTACATGGCTTATAGAAAGGTCTTTTTTTTCTTTTCTTATCTTGGATGCTTGGGAGTCAGATTCTTGACTTCTTGTAAGCCCTTCTAGATATTCATGGTCAAAAAGACTAGTAGCAGCTCTCGCTAAAGTCATTCTGACAATAACCCCTTTAATTCCATCTAGAATACAGTGATTAAGAAGTACTCCTAGAAGAAGCCAAGCTTGGATATATCAACTTCAAAATAAACTATAAGCATATTGCTAATTTTCGACAGGAGAAGAGGTTTGTTGGTGAATATTATCTATATGGAAGAGCATGTGGGAGAGTGAGTAAAGTATACTACACAAGCAGGGAAGGATAAGATAAAGATAGTCTTGGTTGCATTCAATTTGTAACTACTCATATAAGCTTAACCAATAATTAGTGCCTTTTGGAACTCTATTATCTTCTCTACTTCCTTGATTGTTGATGCAACGGTAATGAGATATTTCTTCAGAATTGACACAATTTCAATTAAAAGAGAAGAAACTACTATTGAATTTATAGTTATTCTTTCTCTTGTGAATGACTTCGCTATAAAAAGAGTAAGTGCTCTTCTCTTTTCAATATTCGGTGTATTCGTAGGAGCTCTAAGCCTATCCACTATTGAATAACTGGTGTGTAGATCAATAACCATTGGTGCACTAATAAGAGTAGACATTAGAATAAGAGTTGTTATTGGATGTTAATCAATAGCTAGTATGATGTTAGCAATTGAATGTGTATTAGCTATGATCTTTTCTACCGTGATTAAATTAGTAAGCATGGATACAATAAGTGATGTGAATATGATCATATAAAAAATTATACCCTCATTCAATCTCAGATTGGATGAATACAAAGGAAGGTAGGGAGTGGCACTAGTCTCAAGGACAAATGCCATAGAAGGTGGAGAAACTCTCGAATGCCCTTTTGTTGTTCTTGCAGAAGCTATTTTTAAAACAAACTCAAAATGGAATAAATAAGATTAGATGCTTACAATACAATATGTTCGACACCAAGGTGCATTGACCTTACCTAAAGAGGTAAGAGAGGTATGACCCTTTGATTAGAGTGCCCCAACTCTCATATAATAACACCCTTCATATGGTATTTCCTTTTCTAAAAAAAGTATAGAAGTAGAACTTCTAACTAAAAGATTCATTCTTTATCAATCAAGTACCATTCAAAGAGGGAATTCACTCTTTATATTTGAAGAGAAGAAGCGCTTTATTTAGACAACCTTGAGACATGTTCGTCGCCCTAGGCTCACTATTATTTCATTTGATTCTATTTCTAGCTCAAAAGAACATATACATGTAGTTATGTCGACTTACGTATGTCTCGTTGACACCAAATGATTAAGTATACCATGCCACCTTTTTTCATAGAGGAGAAAAAAAAGAAAAGATAGAGTGCTGTAAGACCTTTTTCCTTTTTCCTTTTATTTTCCTAGGTTTTTAACCATTAAAAACCATAAAGTGCTAGCTTACTTAGTGCTTGCATTAAGGACAGAGTCAAACTTGGATTTGAAAAGTCAAACCTTTCCCTTATTAGTTAGAGTACAAGTGTACTCCTTGATCTTTAGTAAAGACAGATTAAGCTAAAAACCCACTTTTCAAAAACTATTAATGTACTAATTGATAGTCGCTTTGTGAGATGTCCAATAGTCTCTGACTTGGTCTTCGAAGAGTCAGTTTTAGCCCATTCCCAGTGCTTTCTGGTTGGCCCTTCTACTTGACTAAGTAGTATTCCACTCTCGCAGTGGGTGTATGGGCTAGGACATAGTGTGATCAGCTATGATATACTTAACTTCTTCTTTAGTAAGTAGGTGAACCTACAACATCAAGTGGTGGCCTTGCAGGCATGTTCCTCTTTAGGTCAGTATGGACTATTTGAAGTCAACTGACTCATATGGGTTGAGTTTTCACTGAGCTTATTGCTTTATTCTATAGGCTACCTTTCCTATCCACTTCTTTACAATGTCTACTTTCTTCTTCCCTCAGACTGGCCTAAGCCTTTTGGTTTTTTAAGTAGGTTGGGCTAGGTTTGGTTGATCTTTTGGAGTTATCTCCAAGAAAAGAGGGGTTGTCACTCCCTTTATACACCTTCCTACTTTATCTAAGTGGGTTTAGACTAGGTCATTACGATCCTACCACTTCTTTGTAAAGTAGACTAATAGGCAAGCCCCCCTTTTTTTTACAATGGTATGGGGTGTCAGAGGCTGTTACCTCATGACCATCTTGAGGGGGTTAAAGTTTGACATAAAGCTTTTTGGTTGTTAAGTTCTAGCAGCACTGAGCAATATCCAATAGCTCCATTCCTTTTGGTTTGCACTAAAGTCCCTTAAGTAGCCATTGAGGAGTCCATTTCTTCTCTCCATTTGAGCATTCAAAGATATACCAACCATAGGTATCTTAGCATCAGATACTAATAGTTATCTTCTAACATTACCTACCTTTAAATATAGTATCTTTTTTTTAAAAAAATTCATGTAAAAAAAATGTGAAAGCTCTTTTTCATAATAAAAAACAACTTGATTTCTAACCTTTTGCATTACATTACCATAACAAAAAGAAAAATGAATTCAAAAAAAGAGAGATTGTGATTCAGAAGAAACCTTTCTCGGTAAAGGAAAGGAATAGTGATGGATTCCTATGGAGCATCTAGGAATAAGAAGATTTAATCGGATGACGAATTCTTACATGGTCTAATGAAATCAAAGTTTTGCTTCCATGATGGAAGCTATAGCAAATCTTAATATCAGAATATCTTATATAGTCATGATTGAATTCAGGTGCATTGATGTTTAATTATTTTCATATTTTTTAGATCTGATTAGAACAAAGGAGAAGTAGGAAGACTTTGGCGATGATTTATAATGGTATCTTATTTCTTAGGACATAAAATATGAATAATGAACCATAAAGAAGAGTATACCCTATAGTGACCATAGTAATTCCCTTAATTGACTACTTATCATTATAATGAACATTTCACTTAAAAACTAAAAAAAATGACTAGCCAGGATAATTATATAATGTTGGTTCAATAAGACTAGGCGGTTACCCTTATTTCATATCTATATCCTCTTCTGAAAAATGAAGACTAAGACAGGAGTTTCATGGAAAATAGAAAAGCCTTTGAACCGATGACTTATGCCTATTTCTTAAGGTGTTTAAAGAGCGTGACTCTATTGCTAGCCCATTTTTTTATTCAATTCATGAATTAGCCCACTATAGTTCACTACATATATAAATAGATTTATATAATAATATAGTATATCATTCGTGTCTCTATTACAACATGTCGAAACTAAATAGTTCAAATGAAATCCAATAAGAAAAAAGAATATAAGAATTTTTAGGTTGTACGCCTAATTTTCCTAGGATTGTAGTTCAATCCATCAGAGCACTGCCCTGTTAAGGCAAAAGCTATGGGTTCAAGCCCCGTCAATCTCGACATATCCAAATCCAATAATCCAATAAAAAATGCATAAACTATTTTTTGTAAAAGGGGGACAAATAATAAATAGTAGAATTTTATCCCACCTTTTTATTTTTATAAATCATTTTTCATTTCTCATAAATACAAGGGAATTTTCATTTCTTTAACTAGTACTGATTGATAGAGACATATGTGGATTAGTCAAATTATTGGTAGCATCATATTAAGGATTCCAAGAGATGTCATACTGAGTTTGGCTTTTTCGATTACTCCCGACCCATGTAATGAAATTGAATCAAGTACCATATATTTCCCGATAGCATATAAATAAATGGAATTTTTATTTGTATGATACAAAATGAATTTAATTACTTTGATAGAATTCTTTTAATCTAAAAAGTCTCTTCTTTTTTTGCTTCAATTTTGTGTAACCTCAATTACTAAAATGAGATAGATTATTTCATATTTAAATTGCACACTAAAATTTGGATATATTAAAAGCATTCTATTAATAATTCAAGGTTCTATTCAAAAAATAAAGATCAAATAAGGATCCCACCCTTGCAAATGTATAATCTTTTTTAAGGGTTTCTAAGGTTCCTTATATCCCTATTATCTCTTTATCTTTTTCCCTGCCTCATTATCCAATATAATTCAAGACCTAGAAATTTGAACAAGATAGTATCCAGACTTTTAAACCAAACTTTCAAGATTAAGGGCAACTAGCTAGAAAAACTATATAAATTTTTTAGGATTCCTATGCCCTTGCTTTCACGAATCAATAAAAGTCATTAGGTCCTCTAATGACCTATTTATCTTATTTAGATTATCCTATTTTCATCCAACCTTGAATTGAGTCCCCTCCAAAGAAGGCTCCTAGCAGCAAACCTGTATGAAGGATCCACATAAAAAGATATTAGGTAGTTGGTCAGGTAAAGGCTGACCAAGCCAATGATGCTTGACTGGTCCATTTATAAATCTCTTTTTTGGGATAGATTCTACTAACTAATTTCGTGGGAGTCTATTTAAACTATCTAATAGTAAAAATGGATAACAAAAAGTAACCCACTTCTAAAGCTAAAGTAGAATAGCTGTAAAAATCTCAACTTTCATATCACAAAAACAAACTTATGTTGTTTAGATTTCAAGTTACTTCTCTAAATGAAAAATAACACAGTACACACTTCTCAATTCCATTCATTACACTTCTAGTGACTTAATTAAAAAAAAATCCACTTTCCTCATAATTTTTTTCTTATGCATTACTCTTTTCCTCTCTTTTCCATTTTGTTCATAATTGTGATAAAGAAAATTATATCCATACCAAAATAAAATACATTTCCATCAATACTATTAAAATGAATGCCAAAACATATACATGCATTACACTTCCATGAAAGATATATATATATATATATATATATATATATATATATATATATATATATATATATAATATACAAACACCTATAAATCTATAGTGTTGCAATTTAAAAAAAATTATCAACAAAGATAAGGATATGGGATATTCAAAAATAAAAATAAAAATTCTATCATTCCTCAAATTTGATTGTCCCCAAAAAGGACCAATGATGAAACGAATCCTTAAGATAACTAGAGTCTGCTCGTTCGTAACACCTTTAAAGTCTGTAATCTTAAAAACCTAACCAATCCCACCAATGTGAAAATTGATCACCAAGCCATTAAGTTGTGTTTTGACCTTGCAAAATACAAATTATCATAACAATGAGAGGTTTATTTCGAGAAAACTCCTCTTAAAATACTCAGCTCATTAGGCCAGTGTGCATTTCCTTAGACTGGGACCTAGCTTTATGAAAAAATGGAAATTGATTTTGACAAAATGAACTTTGGAAATAAGTCCAAAAGGCCCCAAAACCTGCAGAAGTTGTCCCATAATGGTCCCATATAACTTGAGGATTATTGCATATCACTTAGAAGTGCATGTAAATGTCCCTAAGTGCCATATGCTGAAATGGAGGCCAAATTTATGGACTTCAAAAACTCATCCAGAAGGCCAAAAAACCTTAGAAACCAACCCTATAATAGTGTTCATAAAACCTGGGACGTGTGCATGGAAGGCTAAAGTGTGCATGGATTATGTGCATGCTCGCATGGCCACGTGCAAAATTCTCGATATACGCACGTGACCATGCCCCCACCACCCCATTCTACCTAATTTTCCCTATAAATAGACCCCTTCACACCCCATTTTGGAGGGGGAGTAAGCGGGAAAACACACACACTTAAAAATTGGTCCAATCGAAGGCACTGTAAACCCTTTTCCAAATAGTTTTTGCTCTCCCACAACCTTTCTCTTAGGTTATTAAATCCCTTTTCCACCAAACCAAGCCTTATCTTTATCAAAGCACACTTTAAAAGTATATAATCTAGCATCATTTTGTTGTCATTTGGAACCTCTCAATGGGAAAAGCTTGATAATCTCTCGAAGCTAAAGCTTCAAAGTCCACACAAGCTCAATCAAGTTTGAGGATCACACAATTATTTTAGCATATTTATTTTCTCGCATTGCATTTTATTTTACTGTCACTAGCATTTAGGAATATTGTTGTGATTGTGTTATGAGACTGGCAATTTTATAGTTATATGAATAATCTATACTTTACTATGCTCATTTCATATTATCATTTTGCATCCTCTATTTCCAAAATCATGAAATCATATCGTAAATTCCAATAATGTGAAAAGTTTATATCTTGAAATAGAGTCATCATACTCTCGATCCAGTGATGACCTCATACATCTTTTATAGTCAAAAAGTAAACTCGATCACCTAAACCTAGAAATCTCTACTAAGGATAATACTCGTTGAGTGACGCAATGTTGTCCCTTTCTTTTCCCAATTTTCTAAAAATCGAGTGGCGACTCCATAAAATCAAAAGCATCTCATCCCACCAAGACCAATCATTTGTCCCTATTAGGTAAAGTTTCCATGTACCTCAAAAATGGAAAGACCCGCACAATGTCCTATGAAAACATACCACTATCCAAAAGCGAAAGAGGTCGCTCACAAATTCATACCATGTAAAATTTTGGATAGAAAATTAAATTTCATCAGTAGGATCTTAAAGAGGGCATTTAATAAGTGGAATAATATTTCAGTTGGATAGTAAGTGGAACAAGGCAGAGTTAAGACAATCTTGCATTTAGATATTGCCTAACAAATAAATAAACTAGAAAATAATGTTGCATAGTGTTGTTAAGATAATTTAGATCAGTAATATTTTCCATATATAAATCTAATTTTTAAATAACCTCATAAGCTTATTGAATATAAAGTAGAAATTAGGTAGCTTAATTGCAACCTCACTAGTGAAGCATATGGTAGTTTAATTGCAACCTCACTGGTGAAGCATATCTTTTAATAAAAGCTAAATCAACCTATTGACAATATAATTCTATGGATATATACATGTTTGTATTTTCTTACCTGAAGTCCAACCCCCAACTAGAAATGCAAGTTTGGTTTCCTTTAATTTGAACACATTTAAATAACTAACAGTGTTCTTTTTCTAGTTTTCTTCCTTTATAGAAGTAGAGAGGTGATTGATTTCATCCTTTAATCGAGCAAGGTCATAAATTTTAGCCATTACGATAATAGTTTCATCTTTACCATCCTACACATTAAAATGAGTACAACTTAAATATTGCTGCAATGGAAAATTCAAAGTACTTAACCTAAAAAATATGTCATGTAGCACACCTTCATAAAAAACCATCATGGAGATTTTAGCATACATAGCATAAGACAAAACTGAATCATAGCTGGCATACCTACAACTATGAGCATCCAAAGGTACTTATATTGGTAAAATAAAAATTATCAATACAAAAAGAATAAAAAATATCAAAAGTAATAATAACACAAAAAGAAATTAAAAATTTACTATATCATAATGTAAGGTCCAGCTAAGCATACTGAAATGAACAACTATGGCAGCTTAATAACATCAATAATGAACTCCATAAATGAACTCAACCTCAATCCCAATCAAATAAAGTTATGCTAAAAAAACCATAAAGACTAATACTTGTAGTCAAAAGAAGGAAAAAGCCAGTGTCGAGTGTTTACAATCAATTTCCACTAAAGACATTAAAAATATAAATATTTTAAAGTGTAATGCCAAAAGTGCTTTATTATGTGGACAAGTCCCTCACTTCTCTTTCTCTTCCCTTTTTTTTTCTTATAGTGTGGTGCTTTTCCCTCTAAGATGGAACAAGGGCTTTTAGAGGACTTTCCCTCTCATCGAGTGCCATTCTGCTCCCTTTTCTTCCTTGTTTTCCATCCTCTTCCTTACCATCAAGCAAGGTTCAAGTTGATTATGGGAATTTCATTCATTCAATGACCATGTTTCTCTAACAAAAAGAGCTCTTAAAACTTCTTTGAATGCCCCATTCCATTTTTTGGATCTCAAGTTCTAAGGATCTGTGGTAGGGGCTTTCGATTGGGGATTTCTTATTATGCAATAGAGCCACTATTAATATGAAGCTGCAAGGAAGCCTTCTAAAGACTCTGTCGTAGTTGATGCACCTACTAAGAAGAAAGAATCTTTCCTCTCCTTATCAGTCTAGTTACTTCATACCTTTAGACATTCTCCTTTCATATTTAATTATATTTGAGGAGAGAGTATATTCCTTGGCAGTATCCTTTAGTCTTAACAGATACCCTTCCCATTCCTTTAGCTCTTATTTTGCACATGCGCTTTATGCTCTTGGCTAAACAACATCAAAGAGGAATCGAACTTCATCCAATTCTGTTCAAACTCTAATCCATTTGATGTCCCCTACCCTTCCCTCCTCCTACCTCCATTATTTATATTTAAAATCGATAATAAATGCATGAACAAGTGCCATAATTGATACCCTTAAATCAAGTACAGAGATGTATTAATTCCCTGAATACCTAAAATTAAGATGAAAAATCTTAGTCAACATTATGTCGGGTGTTGACATGGGGATTCCTCAACTCCCTAAACTCGTTAATGAATTTATTCTAAATAGAATAGTGAGTCATCCTGAAGTCATGCTTAAACCCATAGAAATATGGCAGACGCTCATCGATGTTATGTTGCTAGTCATAGAGAGCCGCCTTAAGTGTATGTTTTACATCCTTCGGATCTTTGAGAGTGATCCCTTTCTTTTGCAAGAGAAAGTGGGCTTTATCTATCATGGCTGCTTATTATTTTTATAGACCTTCATGATAGCCTTAACTGTGCTATATATATGGGCAGGCTCTCATGCCCTAACCTCCTACTCTTATGCAGTGAAATTCTCCCAAATGAGATCTTAATTGATCTCCTGCTCAAATCTCAAGGGTGGAACTAAAAGTTCCTACACTTATGGACAAAGGAAGGGATGAAATGAAAGAAGAGTTTTGAGGTGTGTTACACAGTGAAACCCCTAAAAGACTTTAATAAAGAAGGGACATAAAACTTAGGTACAAAGCCAACCTAACCCTAAAGACTATATATAGAAAGATGCCCCATTTTCACAATGGAAAGAAAGCTTTGCAACTTGGGTTTTGACAGATAAAAGAAAAAGAATTTTATTTAAAGATCCAAAGGATAAAACCAAATAAGAAGATTGAGGGTAAAAAGGAAAAGACATTATTAGAATAATTATGAAGTTAAGGATGAATTTCACGCCACAAGATGAATCAAAGAACTGAAGACATTTCCAATCCCAATAATAATTCCCTGATAATTTAAAAATATAAATAAAAAAAACATGATAATAGTGAAATAGGAAAAGTACCTAATGAGAGAAAGAATGCTCAAATAGAGAATAGAGAAAAGTAAGAAAAGAAAGCCTTACGGAGCCTAAGTCTCCTTCAGACGCTAATGAGTCATTGAAGACTCCTTCATCCTTAAATCCACAAAAAGCCTTTGGAAGTGTAACTCTCACCTTTACTGACTTCTCCTTGGCCCTATTGAGTGCCTTACTAGAGGAGAATTTAGTCTCAATCCTCTCCATATCGGTTGAGTTCTTTCATACCTCTCCTACTCTCATGGCTTACAATAGCTCAAAGCGTAGAGGCAATTCATGATCTTTTATTTATAGAAATTTCATTAAAGATAGATCATAGCTATGAGAAGAGAAGAAAGGTCTGCTAGTTCATAGATGTAGTTCCTTCTGCTTTTTTTTTTCTTACTAAATTGAATTATTATTTACTTTTGATCATGGTACTTTGAGTTGGTCTTCTATATACCCGAGAAGATCTAATTAGCTATGGTTCTAGAAGCCTAACCTTCTTTCCTAGCCAAGGGATTCCACTCTTCTTCTGAGATGGAGAGAAAGGGCTAGTATTGAATCTTATCTTTCTCTTTAATAGAATCATGATGCTAGTCTTTACTGCTCTCCTCCCTCTGTAGCTACTTTCATACCAATTAATCTTATATCAGGAAGAGCCTTTAGTTCTATGATCAGATTAGCCAAGCCCATGGAAAGTGCTTTAAGGCTGTAGTGAATGCTAAGCTCTTTTAACCCTAGATCTATTATTTGTTAAGATTGAGATATCTTTAAATCCAACTCTCAAGCTAAGCCTCCATCCCAACTAGTAAGTCCAACGCTATATGAATAAGCTATCTAACTAGATTTTGGTTTTACTAGACTATAGGAGTCACAAAATCAATCAGGTTCTTAATCCTATGCTCTAATGCTTTATCATGTAAGTTTGGTTCTAGAGTATATATACTAATAAAAAGGTACATAAGAAAAAGAGAAAGGGTTAGCTGGTTTTAGACTAAGCTTTTAGAACAATTTCTTAGTGGTCTAAGGTTAACCGTCTTTCTTTTAATGAATAAGATAGTAGATCAAGAAAGCATGGGCCTAGTGCATACTCCTTTAAAAGTAAGGGCAAACATCTCTTATCAATCAGATAGGAGCCTCCCTAAATTAAGAATAGGAATTGAATATGGCCTCTTTTGCCCTAGGGATATCAAGAAATGTATTAGCAGTTTACCTAGGACTGGTACTTTATTACTTGCTTGCACCCTTCTCTTTTGTGAGGATTTGACACTTATTCCAGCCCTCAATTTACATAGTGAAGAACGGTAAAGGAGAAGTAGTGTAGTTATAAGTCCATATATAGGATAGGACATGAAATCGTCATTCAAGTAGGTGAGAAAGGAATGTTGATTAGAGTTCCTAATGGCTAAAGAAAGTGAAATAGGAACCTAGATTTCCATGACATCATTCTTATCCACTTTATCACAAGGTATATTGCCATGTAGTATAGTACTCCTTGGTGAGGCAACCAGAGATGCGTAATAGTTGGACCTTCAAAGGACAACTATGCACTACGTGCTTTCTAAGGTGCACTGCCATGAGAGCAGCCCAATCCTTTCAACAATATCAAATCAGAATTTATAGAAAGTCTTATTGTGAAGAAAGGTTTGTTATAGTGTTTTACATTGTCCTATATTGGGGAATGAAGAGAAGCCCCACTAGGGCTCCAACTCACCTTACCTAATTTATTTTAAGTGTATTACACATTAGAGTGGGGGGCTATAGGAGTGTGGCTCCTATAGTTCCCTACTAGATTATAGACTAATTGAGGTCCCTTTTAACATAGCATTAATGTCAACACAAATAAGGCATAAAGGTACGAGCCCTTCGAAGGTTAAGTCCAGTTTTGCCCTACCTATCATGGGCACCCCACGACCACACAAATTCTGTAACTCAATATTTTTATCTTTGGAGACCTTTCTTTATGTTAATAAAGTGCTTCCTTTTCTTAAGCATGCAGGTTGATAAAAGGTGTTCTCCACTTTGGTGACCGCTCTTCACGAGTTTGATTTCATTTCTTTCATCATCCCATTAAAGTGTTGTCATGAGCCAAGTAGAGTGTAAAACATTTATAGGGAACCACAAGGATAATTGCATCCAGGGCCCGATCTATTACTGACTTTACCTTCCCTTAGCATTGATTGGACTTCCAGCCCCATGTAGATTTGGCTCTAATATAATAAGACATATAGTCTAAGGCAAAGGAACACTAATCTACTTCACTTCCTTTTTGTGCTTTCACGCCCCTCCTTATAATGTTGGACTATACTTATAGTCGTTAGAATAACAAATGTGTGCCAACCCATTTCTCTTATAGGTGGACATCTTTTTGACTTATTGTTGGCAAGTGAAAATTTTGAACTAACTACCCACACATTCACCACCCACCTTTCTTAACACTGAATATAAGATTTTGTACCTGACCTTCTAGTTTAAACAAGAAGGTGACCTATTAAATGAATTCAATATGTTCCATTATCCCATTGCTTTCTACTTCACTAAGCAAATAACAACACTACACATTAGCGATTATGAAACATACTTGACAAGGGATCTGATTTCGTTACTTGTTGCCCACCCACCTTAGAGAAGTGTAACTCACTTCTACTAGTAATGACTATAAAACCTCTATGCCCACCTACACACCTTGACTACCCTATTATACCTGAGGCACCTTTATGTTAATTGGAAAAAAATGTGAGAATGACTCTAATCCCACCATTAGTTGTTATATTTACCTAGTTTCTATCCTCCTTACTTAGTCTATATGTATTTACTTGATTATGATATCATATATGCATAGTAGATTAAATAGATGCATGGGTATATGGTATTAGTATTGATGGATGTAATGCTTCCATTACCTTTCTCTATAGATTAATATGCCATGCCAATGCAAGAATTCCATCTCCACCTATAGATCCCATATTCATTATAGCCAAAGAAATTGCCTCCAAAGTAAGACTATGAAATCATAGGTTCTAGAAAAATAGACTACCGATTTGAATCTCTAAAAAAGATTACTACTTCTGAATATCCTTTTAACTAGCTAGTTATAGGATATACTACAGTGGGAGAAGAGAATATTAATATAAGGGCCCATAGACAAAGAATCTCTACCTAGCCTACTTACCTTTTAGTCCTTAGCTTAGGACTTAAGGAAATAAAAGAGCTAGATTAGCAACTACTACTCCAACTGGTTTGTAGTCTAGTACATCTAAGCTTGATCCCATTGCCAGTATGAAACTTCCTTCCTCATTGGATGCTAGAAGCAACAACAACTTCCACAAGCACTCTAGAAGGAAGGGATATATGATAAGCTATTGACTAAAGAATCTTAGGTGGGCTTGTTCTTTAAAGATATTGACTAGGCGGGCTCTTTACGGGTGGATCTTTAAAGAAAGTAAATCTAAATGGCTAGCTAGTAACCAATACAATCCATGACAAGTAGGATCTTAGGCTATCCTCCTTTTCAGCTATTAGAAGTGCTAATGTTAGGAAGCATGTAAGTTGTCTGTGTAATTGAGTTGGAAAGCCAGATAGGAGGAAAGAAAAATAAAACCCATCACACAAGGGGCATAGCGAAAACAAGTTTTTGTTCTAAGGAAGCTAGCAATCCTATTTTCAAGGAAGATTTTTTTAAAGCTTAAGTTAGGAAGCCACTTTGAGTTACTTTTCATTGAATCCAAAGGCAAAGGAGAGGAAGCATTGGGATAAAGATTTAGGCAATTGAGTGCATCCAATTAAAGTGCTAAAGCAATCCCTCGAGTGTGGTAGGAAGGGTCAATGGAATCCATCCTATGAGCAAGAAAGCTAGGGCTAGAGCAAAAGCAATCTTCGCTTGTTTCTTTTCAATCTATCACTCTTCTCTTATACATATATTCTATTATACACTTAATCCATCTCTCTTCTCTTATACATATATTCTATTTACTAATGTAAATAGCCACCCCCTTCCTTAAGGGCCAAAGATCCTATTTGGTTTCAGTGGGTGGGGTTCTTAGGGTAGGCCTAAATAGGTTGTTGTCTAGCCTTTCCTGTTCAAGTAGCTAAGCCTATAGAGATAGAATTCCTTCAAGTTATCTAGGTAAGGCAGTAAGTTGAAGCTAGTCAGTGGTAGGGGAGGTTTTAAGGTCCTGGGTTTCTCTCCCTATGCTAACTCCTTTCTTTTCTTCCAATAATAGCACTTACTTTTATGACACCACCATCGCTTCTTCCATATCACCGGGAAAGGAGGATAGTCAAGACCTGGCTTCATGGAATGCACTCTTTTTCTAGATCGGGCAAAAAGTATATTACACTACCTAGAGAACTAGAATTCTTTCCCTAATTCCATATACTCTATTTTGGATATAAAATGTTCATGCTAAGATAACGATGATGCCTGGGCTAGTGTAACTGATCTTGCTGCTAAATCAATATCGTCAATTATATGATTACTTCATCCAATAGAGGTTAAGGTTCTAAATGTCCTACCTTCCTTAATTCAGAGGGGATCACTTATCAATCTACTATTATCCCCAAGAGCTGCTATTAGACTTTATGTTCCCTTCTTCTTTATGAGACTTTCTGTTAACCTTTTTTTTATTATGTTTTTCAAGGAAATACCGAAGAGAATAACTCAAGGGCATTAGCTACTCCATCAACTCCATTTCATTGCATAAGTGAGGATGCCAGTCATCACAGTTTGAACTTGAAACCATTCCCTAGCTTAAGAGGTTTCAGGTTAAGCATGGGATCAAAACTCTAATGCCTTCATTCCTTCAGTTTCAGATAGGTGATGGGCTCATTTCCTTTTTTTCTCTCATCAATTGGGGAAAGCGGCTGCGTTCCTCTTTGATTCGATAGTTGGAACTCTTTGTCTATTAGTTATACCTGGGGGAAGACCATGAGGAAAAGTTCTTGACTTCTCTTTCTCTTCCTTTTCTTTTTCTTATAATGTAATGTTTTTTCCTCTAAGCTAGAATAAGCACTTTTAGAGGACTTTCCCTCTTGTTTAGTGGCATTTTATTCCCTTTTCTTCATTCTTTTTCATTGTCGGTCCTTTTCCTTACCATTAAGTAAGGGTCAAGCTGATTGTGTGAATTTTATTCATTCAATGACCAAGTTTCTCTAATAAAAAGAGCTCTTGAAACTTTTTGAATGCGCCATTACATTTTTAGGATCTCAAGTTTTGAGGCTGTCTAATAAGGGCTTTTGACTAAGGATTTCTTATTATGCAAAAGAGCCCCTATCAATACGAAGCTGCGAGGAAGCCTTCTAAAGATTCTATCTTGGTTGATGCACCTGCTAATGAGAAAGAATCTTTCCTCTCCTTATTAGTTGAGTTACTTCATACCTTTAGACATTCTCTTTTTATATTTAATTATTTTTAAGGAGAGAGTATATTCCTTGGCAGTGTCCTCTAGTCTTAGCAGCTACCTTTCCCATTCCTTTAGCTCTCATTTCACACATGCGCTTTGTTGGCTTAACAATAATAAAGAGAAATCAAACCTCTTCCCATTTTGTTCAAAATATAATCCATGTTATGTCCCCTACCCTTACCCTCCTCCTTCCTCCATTATTTATATTTAAAATTGGTGATAAATGTGTTAGAATAAGGTATGCCCTAGTGGCATTCTTGTAATTATTTAAACATTGTATATAATCCCTGTGGCAAAAAAATATTCTTTTAAATAAATATGTTATTTTTTTGAGTATTTATCCTTTAGTATTATGTTGAATAAATTTATTATTAAAGAGTTGATAATATGAGTTACAAATTTATTCAGTACATTTACTATAAATTGTTCATAGTCGATTAATTAATATTTGGATAATATTAATTAGACTATCACCTCTGTCTATTTTCCTTGATTAGTATGAGAAACTAATAGTGGAAGGTAGTGAAACTCATGCTACTTGATATGAGTGATCAGAATAGCCATGTGGATACTCACTAGATGGGTTAATCGAATAGTGACATTAGTATTATGATTGCAAAGGATATTCACATATAATCAACAATCACAATCTAGATTATAATGGTGCATATAGTCCTTTGACTTGAGGTGACATAGTCATCCATATTTAGGTGGTTAGAGTTTGTTACCACTTACATACTTGTGTTAATCATCACATGGGTATATGGTGTGTGGTGGCTCTAATTAGTTAAATGTAGGGATGAATGTTTAACCAAGATGGGATTCATTACTTGGTGTGAACCGAGATAGATCCTATGCTATCTAAGTTTATTCTTGATGAATAAATTCCTGGCTAGGATAAATACAACACAGTCTGAAAAAGAGTTTCAGTACTAGAAAGAGTTCTAGTGTTTGTTGTATTTTATCAAGAATTAAAACTTAAGGTGAGGTCATATAATAAAGCCATTAGAGTTTGATAATACCTTGACTTTAGGCTATATTGTGATCTTTAATGAAAGGAATTTAGTGTATAGTAATTATGATCAGGTTCGTGTGAATCATAAAATGCATTCATTTCTAATTGGGTAGCTGTGATATCGATACTAGGGGTCACTCATAGCTTATGAGAACTAAATGTGAATAATTGGGATTTTCACATTTGGAATTGAAAAGAGTTTCAAATAATATTAAATGTTAACATTATATTTTCAAGACACTCTTAAAAATTGGAAAAAGCATGATTTACAAGCACGTTACATTATGTGGGCTTTTATGAGTACCGATATCCATCGACAACATGAGAAGTACAATAGTGCAAATGAAATCCTACTTCACCTAAAAGAGTTGTTTGGTGAACAGAGTAGGACCGCTAGATATGAGATATCAAAGCAGTCATTTCATGCTAAAATAAAAGAAAGTGAGGATGTGGCAGTCCATGTGAACTCAATAATAAGATCAATTGAGGAACTAGAAAGTCTAGATTTTTCAATGGACTTCCATCTCCAAATGGATTTAATCCTGCAATCACTTCCTGAATCATTTGGGCAGACCATTGCAAATTTTCATATAAATAAAATAAAGTGTACATTTGCTAATTTATTGAACATGCTTGTAATAACCCAAAAGGCAGTACAAGGTAGCAAGGGGAAGGAGACTATTCTTATTGCTTATTCTAGTAAGACTAAAAAGAAGAGTTATAAGAAAAAGAAAGGCAAGACAAATGTTGTCAAGCCTACAGGTAGAATAGCCAAATCTAAAGGCAAGGGACAGGTGAGGGAAGACCTAAACAAGGGTAATTGTTACTATTATGAAGGTAAAGGACATTGGAAAAGAAATTGTCCTAAGTTCCTTAAGTCTTTACAGACTAAAGGAAAGGATAATTTTGGAGAAGGTATGTTTTTCTCTAATTTTTCTAAATGTTCTAATGGTTCATCAAATGCATGGATATTGGATACCAGTGCTAGTTTTCATATTTGTTTATCTTTACAGGATCTAGCAAATAAGAGAAAGTTGAAGCCTAATGAAGTAACCTTAAAGCTTGGAAATAGTGCAAATATTGCAGCTAAAGCTATAGGGTCAACTTCAATAGATCTTTGTAATCATATTTTATTATTGGATGATGTATTATATGTACCTAATGCTTATAGAAACATAGTCTCTATTTCTAGTTTGACTAGAAAAGGTTATGAATTTTTATTCAAAAGAGACGTATGTAATATTTACTTTGGAAGTAATATTATTGGCTTGGGTTATTTAATACATGGTTTATATTATATTGATAATAATTCCAATAATAATGAGCTTCAATTTATGAGTAATAAATATGCAATGCTAATTGAAAATACTTCTAATTCTAAACATCTATGGCACTTAAGATTATATCATATTATTGAAGATAGGATCACTAAGTTAGAAAAGATGGGAATCTTGAGCAATCTTGAATCTGCATCTAATCCAAATTGTGAAGCTTGTCTTCAGGGCAAGATGACTAGATCACCATTTATAGGACAAATGGCAAGAGCCACTGATATATTAGAAGTCATACATAGTGATGTATATGGGCCATTTTCTGAAATGGCTAGAGGTGGTTTTTACTACTTTATAACCTTTATAGATGATCTATCAAGATACGGGTATTTATTTCTTATGAAGAATAAATTTGAATCTTTTGAAAAGTTTAAAGAATTCAAAGCCCAAGTAGAAAACCAAACTGGGAAAAATATTAAAACTCTGAGATCAGATCGAGGAGGTGAATACTTGAGTACCGAGTTTATTGAGTTCCTAAAGGAACTTGGCATTGTATCTCAACTCACACCGCCTTGAACACCTCATTTAAATGGAGTGTCTGAAAGGGGAAATCGTACTTTATTGGATATGGTACAATCGATGATGAGTTATACGGATCTTCCTATTTTTCTTTGGGGTCATGCACTCCAAACTGCCTGTTATATCCTTAATCGTATTCCATCTAAATCCGTTTCTACTACACCATATTAGATATGGCATGGTAGAACACCAAGTCTTAAACATGTTAAGATTTGGGATGTCCACCTTTTATCAAAAAATTAAAGTCGGACAAGTTGGATGTGAAATCGATAAAAGGAAGGTTTATTGGATATCCTAAAGATAGTTTAGGATATTACTTTTATCTTCTTGTTGAATAAATAGTTATTGTAAGCAGAGATGCCATTTTTCTTGAGAAAGAATATCTAAAGGAAGGTGGCATAGGAAAGAAGATAATATTAGATGAAGAGTCATATAAAGAAACAGAACAAACTGATCAAATGAATATTGATCAACCCGAGGAGCCCATTCTAATTGAAAATATCATCATACCAACGCTTAGAAAATCTAATAGGGCATCTCATCCTCTGGAGAGATATGGCCTTCTACATGATATGCAAAAGTTTCATGCTCATGAAGATAGTCTTCATATAGATGATCCTACCACATATGAAGAAGCTTTATCTGATAAAGATTCTTCTAAATGGATTGATGCTATAAGAACCGAAATGGATTCCATGTATACAAACGAAGTCTGGACACTTGTTGATCCTCCAGAAGGTATTGTACCTATTAGATGTAAATGGATCTTCAAGAGAAAAACTGGTGTAGATGGAAAGGTTAACACCTTTAAAGCTAGGCTTTAAGCAAAAGGGTTTCACCAAAGAGAAGGGATCGATTATGAAGAGACCTTTTTTCCAGTAGCCATGCTTAAATCCATTCGAATTCTTTTAGCTATAGCCGCACATTATGATAATGAGGTTTGGCAAATGGATGTCAAGACTGCATTCCTTAATGGTTATCTTGAGGAAGAAATTTTCATAGAGCAACCCAAGGGTTTTGAATCCAAGGAAAGCTCTAAAGTGTGTAAGCTTAATAGATCAATCTATGGCTTAAAGCAAGCTTCCAGGAGTTAGAATCATCATTTCGATGAGGCTATTTGTTCTTATGATTTCATAAAGAATCAAGATCAGCCTTATGTTTACAAGAAGGTTAATGGGAGTCAAATCACTTTCCTAGTCTTGTATGTGGATGATATTTTATTAATTGGAAATGATATAGGAATGATGACTTCTGTAAAAGTCTAGTTATCTAAAACTTTCTCTATGAAAGACATAGGGGAGGCAACTTATATTCTTGGGATTTGACTCTACGGAGATAGATCAAAGAGAATGATAGGTTTATCCCAAAGTCTTTACTTGGAAAAGATATTGAAGAGGTTCAATATGCTTGAATCCAAGAGAGGATTGTTACCATTTAGGCATGGTGTTCATTTATCCAAGGGTATGTCTCCCAAGACACCCGAGGAAATGGAATGAATGGCTAAAGTTCCTTATGCTTCAGTAATAGGAAGCTTAATGTATGTTATATTGTGTAATAGGCCTAACATTGCTTATGTTGTTAGTGTGACTAGCACGTTTCAATCCAATCTAGGTTTAGAACACTGGATAACTGTTAAATCAATCTTTAAGTACTTGAGAAGAACTAAAGATTTGATCTTAACTTATGGAGAAGGTGATTTACAGATTAATGGCTTTACAAATTCTGATTTTCAATCAAACATGGATGATAAAAAGTCTATATCCGGGTTTATTTTTATCTGTAATGGTGGTGCAGTAAGCTGGAAAAGTTCCAAACAAAGTATCACTGTTGATTCCACTACATAAGCAGAGTATATAGTTGCATCAGATGCTGTTAAAGAAATTGTTTGGATTAGGAAGTTCGTAATAGAACTACAAGTTGTTCCTTCCATTGAGTTTCCAATTTCTCTCTATTATGACAACAATGGAGCCATAGCATTGGAAAAGGAACCAAGGTCTCACCAGAAATCCAAACATATAGAAAGGCGTTTTCATATTATTCGAGAACTTGTTGGCAAGGGTGAAGTGGTCGTTCAAAAGGTAGCTTCAGTTGACAATGTTGCTGATCCACTGACTAAAGTGCTCACACAACTACAGTTAGACGGTCATCTTGAAAAGATGGGTCTTAAATATTGTAGTAAATGGCACTAGTGCAAGTGGGAGATTGTTAGTATAAGGTATGCCCTAGTGGCATTCTTGTAATTATTTAAACATTGTATATAATCCCTGTGGCAATAAAATATTCTTTTAAATAAATATGTTATTTTTTTGAGTATTTATCCTTTAGTATTATGTTGAATAAATTTATTATAAAAGAGTTGATAATATAACTTACAAATTTATTCAGTACATTTACTATAAATTGTTCGTAGTCGATTAATTAATATTTTGATAATATTAATTAGACTGTCACCTCTGTCTATTTTCCTTGATTAGTGTGAGAAACTAATAGTGGGAGGTAGTGAAACTCATGCTACTTGATATTAGTGATCAGAATAGACATGTGGATAATCATTGGATGGGTTAATCGAACAGTGACATTAATATTATGATTGCAAAGGATATTCACATATAATTAACAATCACAGTTTAGATTATAATGGTGCATATAGTCCTTTGACTTGAGGTGACATAGTCATCCACATTTAGGTGGTTAGAGTTTATTACTGCTTACATACTTGTGTTAATCATCACATGGGTATATGGCGTGTGGTGGCTCTAATTAGTTAAATGTAAGGATGAATGTTTAACCAAGATGGGATTCATTACCTGGTGTGAACCGAGATAGATCTTATGCTATCTAAGTTTATTCTTGATAAATAAATTCCTGGCTAGGATAAATACAACACAGTCTGAAAAAGAGTTTCAGTACTAGAAAGAGTTCTAGTATTTGTTGTATTTTATCAAGAATTAAAACTTAATGTGAGTTCATATAATAAAGCCATTAGAGTTTGATAATACCTTGACTTTAGGCTATATTAGGATCTTTAATGAAAGGAATTTAGTGCACAGTAATTATGATCAGGTTCGTGTGAATCATAATATGCATTCATTTCTAATCGGGTAGCTATGATATCGATACTAGGGGTCACTCATAGCTTATGAGAACTAAATGTGAATAATTGGGATTTTCACATTTAGAATTGAAAAGAGTTTTAAATAATATTAAATGTTAATATTATATTTTCTCATTGTCATTTAGACATGAACCTAGTAAGTCACACCTTAAAGAGTTTTATTTATTCACTATTGTATTAATCTAATTATTGATTAAAAGAGTTTAATCAATTAATCAAGATTAATAGAATTAGATTTATGTTTTGAACAATGATTCTAGTATATCATGAAATCTAATTCAATTAAGAGTATTATTTATTAATTTATATTTAATTAATATTGGATATTAATTAATATATATTAAATTAATAAATATGTATATATATATATGTTTTTATTTATTTATGGACTTATATAATGGTCCAAATTGGTTTGGATATAGGCCAAAATTTATTTTTGGACCAAAGATTAATTAAAGTCCATATCTATGTATATGTATAATTTAATATGTAAAATAATACATTTAATGTATACTTTACATACAAATTTATACATTAATATGTGTATGTGGCAAGCTCAATTATTGAATTAAGCAAGGTGTCATATTAACTAAGTGGATATTTCTAAAGTATGCCTAAGGTGTCATTTTTAATCATTTGGATGGTTAGGTATATACCTAAGGTGGCATACTTAATAATCACTTAATTGTTAATTTGTACTTTTCCTTAGTGGAAAATTACTACACATATATCTTTGATATATCTAAGGCAAGTAAAGAGAATTGGTAAGAGATAGGAGAGGCAAAATCATGCTTAAGTGAATTTTTGCTTAAAGAGTTAAGAAAAATCACTAAGTAATTTTGGTTATGATAAGATCATAAACCAAAAATAAACACAACATATACTAAACATATACTCTATACTTGTGCTCTTAATTAAATTAGTATAGGTTACTAAGTTTAATTAACACAAGTAAGTGATAAATAAGGCTTTGGTGTTTCAAACTAGAGGCCTTACATTTGGAGGGCTAAGCATTTGATTCAAGGAATACTAAGCTCTACAACAAGTAAGTTTACAAACTTATAATTAATTAATTATTTGTTTCTATATTGCTTAATTTACTTAGTTATGTATTTCAATGCAATTTGAATCTTGGGCAAATGAAATTCTTCATTTTATGAAGGGTTATGATGAGCAAATTTTTGAAATTTACTCTATTTAGACTTGTGCTTACAACACATATATTTATGTCTAAATACCATAACTGATTTCTAACAAGATCCATGAACAAGTGCCATAATTAATACCCATAAATTAGGTAAAGAGATGTACAGATTCCCCAAATACCTAAAATTGAGATGAAAAATCTTAGTAGACCTTATGTCGGGCATTGACCTGGGGATTCCCTAATTCCCTCAGCTAGTCAAAGTTTAGGTGCCAAAGAAGGCTTCTTAGGCAAGGCAGAAAGCCATATAGCCTTAGTCGCTATGGAGTTTAATTACTTACCCTAGGCCCCTGCAGTAAAAGGATTCGCTCCTTTGCTAGCCCAGTCCAAATGAATTGATCAATGTCTGCCATGTCTCTTTATCTGACTATAACTGGTGAACCGAGAACTCCTTATAAGGTATAAGCTTCTTCAAGAGACCTTTTGCTTGTAGTAGGATGAGTTCTTTTGTCAAGCCTACTACTCCCAATTGAACATGAAAGGAGGAAAGGTTGCTTCATAGTTAGAGTATTATAGACTTAGTCCTTGAAGAAGGATATTATAACTCGTAGTCTTATGACTCCCCTCACATTATACCAAAAATTCCTAATAGTTGCCCTCAATGAAGATTATAAAGGTCACAATTACAATTCCAAAAATAAGCATTAGGGAGTGAAAAAGGGTATTCACTTGTTAGAAAATTTGGTAAAGAGTTGATTCTTCTTTGGTTTATGTTTTCCC
The DNA here is from genome assembly GCA_947683625.1 of Mallotus nudiflorus. Lineage (NCBI taxonomy): Eukaryota > Viridiplantae > Streptophyta > Magnoliopsida > Malpighiales > Euphorbiaceae > Mallotus > Mallotus nudiflorus. The sequence goes on along the minus strand of CANTUR010000479.1, from coordinate 188,020 downwards.
TCTCCTTTCATACACTTTATTGCTTTTGATGCTCTCACCTCAGGTATAATTGGTAGAAAAGAGAGAGGCCCCAAGCCCTTGATCCATCATTTGAGCTTAACCAACTAGGAGCACCCCTCTATTAAAGATAGAGTCTTGGTGCTAGTCTTACAAGTAAAGATATAAAGTTTTACGACTCAAGCTAGCTAAAGAAAAGGCAATGCAACTCGGATACTCTATAATCTGAGTACAGTAGAGAGAAAAGTAGCCCTTATGGTGGGGCTTTTAGGATGAGCTCCCTTCACCTGTGCTTTTTTATTAACGAACATGCCAAAGGAACTCCCATATCGACATTACACATTAGACTGACTAGTGTTTAAAGCTGAAACATGACATCCAATACCTTATTAATTTAGGGAAAGTTGAGCTACCAAGGGCAAATAGTCCCAATGTAACTACTAATTATCTACCCACATATGTTGTCCCCCTCTTGCCAAAATAAACATGATCGAGCTGACATTGTTGAGTTAGGATCCCTCCTTCTTTATCACGCCAGCTGGAGAAAAGGGATAATCTAATGGTAAAGACATAATTGGAATCTAAGAGACTTACGAGATTGAGCCCCTATCTCGAGTTCACATGCTTTGGTGGGATTATTTTTATGAAAATATCCCAACCCCTCCAATTACTTTCTGAAAGCCCAATAAGTGATGTATCATTATCCTTGCATATCCAAACTAAGAAGTACGTACTGTATATGGAGTGTAGCTAAGGGCTAGACTTCCAGGAGTGAAAAACTCTAATTTGATAGAATGTTTTTTCCTTTCTTTGTCTCCATTCCAGGTACCATTTCTCTGCTCTATTTTTCTTTTAAAGTAGGATTATAAAGGAAAATGGTAATGTGATCTCACTCTGGCAGAATCAATCTAATGTGTAAAGTGGGAAAAGTTGGGATCTAGTTCTCTCTTTAGGATAAATGTTTAAAAAATATGAGAGTTTTGAGATCGGGGGCAAAATCCTTATTTATCAAAAGGAAGTTCATCTAAACTAGCAGCCTTAAGAAGTAGTATCGAACACTGATTGAAAAAAAAAACAAGATCTCATGTGACTCAACTCACGGGTATTTATTCAAGAGATCAAGCATAAACTAAGCCTATTCTGAAAAAGGTGCTTCATCTTTTCTTTTATAAGCAAGCAGGAAAGGTCCAAGCAAGTAGTGAGGTCATACTTTTCTTGCATTCTTTTATTTCTTATTGTACAATTATCACATGGTTTGATAAAGTTAGTGTTCAAGGTGTTGAAGTTTCCTTTTATGAACCTTTTACTTCTCCCTAGAATTATTACGAGGAGCAAAAGAGTACATGGCCATTTTTTTTAGGAATGAGCTTGTTAATGTTAAAGATTTTATATCTAAATGGTGTTGGAAATAATATGTCATATAAACTAACTATATGTAATTTATTTGGTCTGCTCATTGTTTTGTTGCAGATAACCTCCAAATGGTTTTTTATGCCTTACTGGCAGTTGGGAAGTCCTTGTAAAACATTATATTATAGGCAGAAGAGGCAACATAGAAGCCAACTATTTTATTTGCTTAAATCTATGATTTATTACTAGAATTTAATGGTAGTTAGTTCAAGTAAGAGAAGAAAGAGTTTTACTTTGACCCTTCATGGTTGGGTTTCAATTTTTAACTAGGTTGTGTTTAGTATAATGTAAAATATTGATTTGTTATTCATTTTTAAGACCATCATATATATATACACAAGAAATATTTTTTAGGTTGTGGTGCCAAATATATAATAAAGAAAGTGGTTTCCTCACATCCAGTATTGACCTTATGTTCTATTTTTGCACAGGTTTCAAAAATTATCTTAAAAGCGTGCTTGGTATCACAGCTTGAGCTATAACTCGATCGCTAATATGTGTGCTTATATGGGTTTGTGTGTCTTTTCTTAATTTGTGTGGATTCTATTAAGAAACACCATTGTACAAGTACAAAACAAACATGTAACCAAGTTTGTTACAGATCCCCCAAGGGGGGTGTCTAAATACCTCATAGATAGCATCCACAAGACACTAAATTAGCCTAGAAATGGATGCATCTTATTGCTATCTCTCATGACCCCGGTTTCACTTGAAAATTGGAAGGTCACAAATTGTCCTCTGTAATTGCAAATGTTAAGGGGTGCTAAAGCATGACCCGTGACTATGAAATGTGACTGCTTAATCGAAACTTGAGTCACCTTGGAGTAAGTCAAGCCATATACTCAACAACATCTCTATTTAAATTATAAAATCCCTAAATTGAACACACTAGAATAACTTCAAACACGTAGATCTACAAATCAGAGTGTATTAAAAAATTCTAGTCTTCTTCAATTAGGTTCTCAACCCAATCAAGGAACTTCTAAAGACTAAACGATTTAATCCTAAACTAGCAAAACCTTTCGAGTTTTTTTAAAGAAAAATCACGCTGAATTTTTACGATATTTTGGAACTTCTTATTTCAAAGTGGCAAAACCTCGAGATACTTTTCACTTGTCTTATGTGAGTCTGAGACCTTTCTTCTGCAACTACTTGACTTTTGCAAGTCCTTATCTCGACAAAATCTCTTTAAAGTCTCCTTTATCTTAAAGTTTATTTAAAAAAAAAAGAATCCACCAACAACCCTGTAATAGATATTGAGTTACATAGTGCCACCTAAGTTGGAACTAACTTTTTATAAATTTATATGCATGCATGCATGTGTCATCACCTCATTGGTCAAAGCTCCAAGGGGTCCATATAAAGAAATCTTCTTATTTTTCTTTATTTATATTCTTTTTCTTAGAAGAGAGAAGGAGTAGAGTTCTAGTTGTTTATAAGTGTAAGGAAGATGTCATTCATTTCCAACTCTAAAAAAGAGTAGCTTCTCATTGCCATTAGTAATAATAAAAATAAATAAAACATAATATTTATATTAATATACACTTATAAATCATTTTATGATAGAAGACATCACTAGCCCTTCAATAACATCAGAATCTAATGATAAAATAACATTGAGATGAAGTGATGATAATGATGAATTATATGAGTTAGTTAAATATATGTTTCTTTTGAATGAAAGAACTCATTTGACAAGGAAAATAACTTCATGTATTAGACATGGAGACGCTCATATAGCATATGCTAACCCTAACTTTTATATTGGTATCAGCACAGATGGGATAGTTAAAATTATAAAGGAAAAAATGATAGGACAATTCAAATTTACTCCTTTGACTTGGTTTCCTTATTGAGTCAATTCATTCTTCCAATTCTATAAGACTATAAGGGGGAAGGGCAATTGTTTCTCTTACTATGCATTTAGTAGGGAACATAGTAGGACCTTACTCTTGCCTTTAGGAACAATAGCGACTTTTTCTAGAAAGCGGGAAACTACTTACTGATATAGAGGCGCACTACTATCAAGAAAGGCATGGTCATTCCTATGTCCCTAGTTGCATGTCATAGGCAATCTAAAGGTAGGAGATCACCCAATGACTTCTTCAAAGAAAGAAAGACAGATTCTTTAGTTGATTCTCTTTCTTTTGAAGAAATTAGCCTTACGTGGTTTAGGAGAAGCAGTTGATCTCATTTTAGAAGTGGATCTAGGTGAATCAGTTTATTGAGTTTACTTTAAAGCCATGGGTTTTCTAAAGCAGCAACCTCATGTCCCTATTCACTACTAAACCGACTCCTCCTTAATTGAATAAACTACCTAAAGAATAAAGGGAGAAACATGAACTACATATTCAGTTGTCAGCCTCTACTTGCAACTGGCTTGACTCAAAGGAAAGGTACCAACTCTAACTTTTAGGTACTAATACTAAACTCTCGATTCAGAAGTCTAATGACTAAACTCTCCATCCAGTTGGCTAACCACACTACCATAATGATAGCACTTTTAAGCACTGACTACAATTGACATTACCTTCGATAAAGTCGTACGCCTCTTTAAAGATAGGGGTGGATGATGGTTTCAATTGTGCAACTGACTTTCTAAGAACTGAGGATGCCCTTTCTTACATAACTGATTCTTCCACTAAGACTAGATACTGAACCAGGACTTGAAGCTTATTCCTTTTCTTCCATAAGGAAAGTAGCTTGAAAATAATCTCTACTTTAATCTGGCCCTTCCTATTCTTCCTTTGTAACTCTTGACTTAGCAGAAAAAGTAATATAAGTAATAATTGACTTTGGAGTTTAAGGCATAAGGAAAAGGTGAAAAGAAGGAAGGAAACTATTTGACTTTAAGAAAAGAGTCTTCCCTTGTGAATGCAGATTCAGTAACAATAGAAAGAGTCTTCTGATTCTGATTCTTCCCCTAAGGCTCATAGCAAGGAAAGTACTTACTTCTATCCTTACTTTCTTCTTTCACTTAATTTGCAGATTCTTTAACAATATATTCATTTTCTTAGAAGAGTTTATCATTTTGATTCATCTTCAACTGATTCTGGCAGGAGTGATTCTTCTAATTCCTTTACCTTTGTAGCTTACTTTGGAACTGATTCAGCCTTTAAGCTTACTTCAACTAGTACAGACCTTGCCTTTTCTCCCATTATTGGCATAGTAGTTGACTCAGGAACTTCTTTTTCTTTGCAACTTTAATTATTGAATCTATAGCTTCGTCTATAAGAACTTCTTCTTGCTAGGCCCATTTTGTCTTTAGATGATGATTCTGATGATGGTTATGATGCCACCACTGAGGCTAATTCGAGTGGATGTAGAGATCCATGATAATCAGACTTATTCCCCTCACCTACTAGCATGATTTTGAAAATGAATTAACAACTAAAGAGAATTTAGCTCTAAAGCTAAGGCAAAAAGCTGGAAGCTTGGTCCATTCCTTGATTGGCTACCTCAATAGGTGCTTGTTTGGCATGAGTTGTAGCATAGGCGTAAAAAGTAGGAGGATCTGAAGGCGTAAGGGCAAGGGTGGTCATAGACTAGGTGCTAGCTAGGTGTGGTCTTCTGCCTAGTCTATTAGTAGTCATCTTTCATCTACTAACTGTCTGCAGTAGGTGGTCTCCTGCCATTGGCTTAGCCTTAGCTCAGCCCTTGCAATTGGTCAGCTACATACGTCACTTTCATTTCCTCTTTTATATGCCACTCCATGATCAATGTGAATAGATTATTTGCTTGTTCACCCCATATGTTAAAATATCAATATCCTTACCTCTGCCTTATATTGGTTTTCCTACCTTTCTTCCTTCATGCTGAATATGGTAGCTAGACACTTTGCAACTACGTATTCACCCTCCCCCTCTTTGCTCTTGTCTTCTTTTTTGAGGATATAGTATAGCTCAACTGCATGGGTTACACTAATTCTTCCTCATTTTCACTTATAAATACAAGTAGATCTTCTTCCATCTAGGTACTCAACAACGAGTGGAATTTTCTTAACCCTCTAAAAAAATGATTTCACTCATGTCCTATCTAATCTATGAGTCCTTTGAACTAACCGCTCCCTATCATTATCGGTCAAGTGAAACTATCGAGTAGCTCCTTCTTTTAGCTGAGGTCGAGTACACATAGCTAACTGAGCACCTTTTTTCTATGGAACTAATTCCAGTAGGTCGAGTAACTAAGTACCAAGTAAATACCTATACTTATAAATTCTTAGTGGATTGTGGCTTAGTCAGTCTCTTTTCTTAACTCTCCCTTTAGCTAGCTAATTTCAGACAGCTCTGAGGAAGCTCCTTTTATTGGGATATGCCTTCTAGTTATTTGGAAACTTCTTTCATTAAGGCAACATCTATCGAAGTGGTAGCTTTCCAATCTGAGAATATTTTCCTAAAGAAAACGGATTGGACTAATTTACTTAGTCAAGCTTCTTTCAAAACCTCTACTTTTAATCTCGCCCCCCCCTTTACTAATTAGATAGGAACTTCCATCATGGACCGGATAATCTTTTACCAAAACATCACTTGTTCGATCGCTAGATCCATTATTCGAATCAGTTATGCTCTTCCTATGTGGCACATAAACCTCGATTGAGAGGGGGACTTATAAGTATGAAGCAGATGAAGTTGTCTCGAAATAGAGGATAATACTAAGCCATGTATATCCCCCAAGAAAGGAGGATATTAGAAGGGGGTTCCTATCTCGAGTTGCAAGGAATAAGGAAAGAGATAGGGCTAAGTTCATAATCGGGTCCTTAGTCTTAGGAATTGCACTATGAAAGTGAGAGTTGTGATGTAAAGATACTGAAATAAAGTAAAGACTCTATTCTCATAAGTAGAGTAAGTTATATATTATCCCTCTGGGCAGAGTACTAAATAACCTATCTTTATACCCCTTACTAGTAATAGAATAACATAAAAGCAAAAGAGAAAGTAAAGCAGTTGTCAATCAGATTTTCAATATGATAAGGAAATAGTGAAGCTCCTAGATAGGCTTAACAAGGTTAGTATAAATTACAAGCTCAACTAACTATGAAGCATAAGCATATAAGAATGAATCTAGGACAAAGACAAAGCAATTTGCTGGTTTAAAGAGATTACATTTTCCTTAACAAGGTTCAAAGCTAACTTCATTGAAGAATTTGGGAGCGAAGGAACTGACTCGACATCAAGGTATTGAAACGCAACTTAGCTTGACTAAGCAATTTAGGTTAGGGTATTGATAGATTGAATGACATAAACCAGATTAATAGAAAGTTCATCAGCAAAAGATAGAGGTGAGGTAAAAGCGCCTAGTTCAATCCAGTCTTTTCGAAGAAAGGAAGTTCAGAAGTTAAGGAAAAAAATTTCGAGGAATAAGCATTGAATCAGAGGGAAAGAAAAGGTATTTTTTTAAACTAATAGACTTAATTAATGAGGTTATAATCTGAGACAACGAGTCTTCAACCGAAAAAGAATTTAAAGAGGAAGTATAAGCTAAAAAGAAGGATATTCCTCCAGCTTTATTGTTGAGTCAACTTTCTAGGGATCCAATGCTTTGACAAAGATAGATATGGAGAGGAGACAATACACTCTTATTAAGGAGTGAAGGCAATCCACCTCACTCTTTCAATCAAGGAAATTAATATCTCTCGCATAAAGCAACACCATTCTAAGGCTAAGGACTTTGAGGCAAATCTATTCACTTAAAGTCTTTTTTGTGAACAGTTCCATAGAGAAAAGGGCAATATCCTTTAAGGGTAAGAGGGGTGGTGGGGAATATCTCTTTGTCTGATTCTTAATGAAGTTATAATGGAAGAAGATAGTTGAAAGATAAATTGCTGAAAACACTACTTAAATATATTGTTCCTAGAAGTATATATGGTTCCTTATGTGAAAAAGAGAGGTAAGAAAAGAAAAGTCACTCTTCTGAATCTGATTAGATGAGGTTTAAAGAAGTAAGATCGATGGGATAAGCATTAGGGTGAACTGAACCCAAGTCAAGCCTTCATTAGCCAAGTGACTAAGCTTCATCACTGGATAATAGAATATCTATAAGTTTGACTTGGTTTGGTTTATTCAATGGATAATCATTTTTCAACGATTATTAACCATAATTTTGAATACCCCTACATTGGTATTAAAAAAAATAATTTTGAATACACTATTTTCCCAGGTGACTTACACTATTAATCCACCTCTTTTAGCTACCGTTAAAAGGCTATAAGTAATAGCATTATCAGTTAAGATAAGAGTAAGTGAAACCATCTTCTAGAGTATTAAGAGTATGTGAAGCCTCCTACTACTAACAAAATAAATATACTACTTTATAAGGTGCCAGCTAGTTACCCCCTTTTAATAAAGAAGTCAAATAGTTTGACCTTTGTCGGCTAGCTATAAAAAAAGGCTAACAGGTAAAAGCAAAGCCCCCCGTAACTACCTGCAAATGAAGAGCATTTTGTTTCACTGGGTAGCTCACCAGTTCATCCCATTTAGGACATAAAATCTACTTTGTTTAGGTAAGTTTTTCTTCAAAGGTTGACCCTGAACATCAAATTGTCAAATTCTTTTATGCAGATGATTCCTCATCTTAAGCTAGTTCTTTGGCGATTTATTTTTGTAATTAGATTAATGGTGTAAGTTTTGGCTCGATCGTGAATCGAACTTGTCATTTAGCCTTGATTGATTTTTTTTAGTAGTTTTTCAATTTGCAGGTTAGTGAACAAAATCATCCAAAATGGAGAATAGAATTAAAAGGATTCTGTCACAATAAATGATTGAATATTTGCTATAACTTATTCCTTATAAATCTAATAAAAAAAGCATAAGTGCTTTTTTAATGGAACTACTCCATGTAGCCAATACCTTATAAAAAAATTAGAGGAAATCGAGGCATTTATGACAACTGATTAAAAAGCCTTTCTTGAATGTCGAGATCGAGAGTGATTACACCCGTTGCATGTTGTCCTCTTTGATTGAAACCTTAAATCATAAGAGAGGTGGACCTCAGTTAGGATAGAGATAGGCCAATTTTATTGAGGGTTGTCAGTTGCTTGAATGTGTATGGTGACTCAGCATTGGTAATACAACAAAATAATTCTAAGTATGAGATTAGGCATGCTTTCTAGCTTGCAAATCTACTATAACAAGGTTAAGCAACTTATAGAATGTTTTTTCAATGTCAAGTTCATGCATATACCATAAGGTTTTCAATGCACTAGCTAGCTAATTTTACTATGGCATTAGCTACAAGTGGAGGGTAGAATATGGTAGTCATAGTTAAGGAAATTCCTTAGTCCTACTTTAATGACAATGAAGAAAGAGCATAAAGTGATGCAATAACCGGGATGAAAGTGTCTCCAATGATTGCTCCATTCATTGACTATGTGTGATATAGTACTCTACCTAACAAAGCTCAGAAAAGAGATGTCATTGTATCGGTGTGATCAAAGAGACTTTTGTCTATGTCTAGAGCCCCTAAATTACCACAGAGTAAACCAAGGATCTTATTGATTGAATCCACTACTGTGTGTGTCCAATATCTTAATAACGAGTAGTAGAATAATAAATTCTTTCCATGGCCAAAAATTGGCTTCTTTATAGAAAGAAGGACTGTTGATTGCCAGCGAGATGGAAAGAAGATGGAACTAGCACTTCAACTCCCAAGCACGAAGGATGATCAATCAATCCAACGAGAAAAGACATAGAAGTCCCTTGCTTACCCCACTTCTAGTAGTGCCTTATATCGCCCGAAATGCCTTTCCAAAGGCCCCCTGAATGGATTTATAAACATCCCAAACCTAAATTTCTTTCCCAATGACTTTTTTAAACCCTCGCTTTTCTCAATTCAACATTGATGGGCACTTTACTCAAGGGATCTTAAGGAAGGCATTCAAAAGGAGACTATCCCAATCGAAACTCCTATATGGTTCACAGATATAGGCTAAAGCATGAATCGTCTAAGGAAAGACATATATTCGAGTATTATAAAGTTAGGCTGGGCCTATTAAATAAAAGGCACACCTTAGATGCTTGTATTTTGGTTTTTAGGTGTTAGAGGGCCTATTCTTCTCCTTAAGGATAGGGTTCACAACTCTTACCATCGAATTGATTTATCAATGAAACATCCTTTTTACCTCTACCTAAACTACTTATGTCAATCCCATGAGCTCATAAGAATAATATGAAATGACCATCTGAAGTAGAGGTTCCATCTCCTTTTTCAAGATGCAAAGGTGAGCAGTTTTAGCCATAGGAACTCCTTCTCTTTCGTTCGAGTGTACCCCTATTTATTATCTTTTCCAAGTGTAAACAAGCAAGGTTCAAGCACCGGGCGAGAATAGGTAGTCATTGGTGGGCCAAATCTTAGGGAAAACTTTAAACTCTATCTGATGCAATCATTATGAACATGCGCTAACCTCATATACCTCCTCGATCAACCACTTCTTCAGCAATGAGAAGGTCCATCCATTTTGGAGCATAACCATACTTGGAGCTTTCATACCTAAATGGGAGTGAAAAGGTCGGAGTTAAGCATAAGCTATCAAGAAAGCCCTAAGGGCTATCAAGAAAGCCCTAAGGTCTATCATCGAATCTATACCTTAGAACATGGATAAGGGAGAAGAGAGTAGTATGCGTGGATCATTTTAGAATAGAAGAGGAAGACTTTTGTGAGGAAATCTTCATTTTTTATTTTCGTGACTTAACAAAGGAATGGGTAATGAAATGATACATATGACTTTCTTTCAACATATATACAATTGGTCAACCTTCCATTACTGCGGCTAGCCATTCCTTGTTAACTGTTTTAGCAACCATCTTTTGATTCCAAAACCAAACACTGAATATCCCCTCCCTCTGAAAGATAAAAAAGAACCTACTCAATCTATACTTTCTTTGTTTGAGAATGATGTTAGGAGAAAGAAAGGCGACTCTTATAACCCTTCGACATTATTGAAGGGAAGGGGCTCGACCTAAAGCCTTAAAATAGAGTCCCATCCGCCTCCCTAGCTCCATGCGCCCTTACAAGTAAAGGCTTCAATTAGGAGAAGCAAAAATTAATGAGCGAGCAATCCGGCCTTTAGCCCTTCAATGATGGATTTGTCTTAAAACTAAATCTCGACCTCGATATAAAATAAATGGCAACGTGAATTTTATGTGTTGGGATGAAAGATAGTTCTTTGGTGCTACTCCAGGATGAATAGTAAAGGCACATTAAGGTATTGGCTCTTACTATCGATTGGATGGAATGAACTGCAATGCATTGCGCCTTACTTTTACATAAAGGTGAAGATTTTTTTTTTACTAGTAAGTTTATGTACAGAGGTCCTAAGTTTCTCATTACTAAGTGAAGTCTGATTAAGCCCTAGTCAAACTAATCCCTTAAGTAGAGGATGGCCTCATATTAGCAATGTTTTGATAACACCTATCTATTGTTGCTAATGACCCAATCACTAAGAGAAAGTCTCTCTCTTAATCTTAAGGTAAAGGGAGTTTTAGCCAACTGAAGGAAGGTCGCATTAGCGCCCTTACAATCAGAAAGCCTTTTGATAACCTTACTAATAAAAAGAGGAAAGATGCACTCAATCCCTTACTTATTGCTCCAACTTATGAGTATGTACTCTAAAGCTTTTTTCGCAAATTGCTATGCTAGTTGTAGCACAATAGCACTTTACTAATATAATAAAAAGTTAAGGGGACTCTATCATAATCTTACGAATCTACAATTCTCTTTACTTAACTGAGCGAAACTCTATCCAGATCTAAAAAATTCAACAAAGAGCCTTCTTCTAACTAGGAGAGTCAGTAAGAAAAAAAATTATTCCACATTAGTAGTATTATCGGGAGAAGCTCCTGCTTTAATGCTAGCCAATTGGGAGTAGGTTTCGACTGCTCTTTCTATGATGCTATTTTGACCTCGTTAAAGATATTAACATACGACATTCCTATTGGGTAAATTACCGCACGCTTTCTTGCCTTTGGATCAGCAGTTTCAATTCTCCTTACATTTAAGTATGGAGATGGAAACTCTAGCCTATGCCACCTCCAAGTTCCTCAAGAAAGCTCGCATTTGGCCTAAAACTAGTAGGAAAATGCATCCTGAAAGCAAATGGACCCAAGAAGTTGCCATCCCTTGATATTCTAACCATTTTCCTTGATGGTTTAGAGGTGGGAACTCCTTTAAGTGCTAATCTTTCCTCGCGAGCAGTAATTGCTAACGAAGAGTCCCAATTCTCCAAATGAAGATAAGCTTTTCCACTGAAATCTTTAACTGAAAAAAAGTTAGAGTATTTGGGAATCAAAGAGTTCTTGAAGTTTTGAGGCAAACCTAATTCATTTTGAATAAATTCAATATTTTCTAAAGGCACTCTCCAATCAATTGACAACATTAACAACTTCCTTAAGTTCTTAACAAGAATAAGTTCCATCAACTCTCTAGCTTTAGCTTCTTCGTTGGCAATCTTTACAGCTTTATCGTTGAGAGTAACAAAAGGGGGTGTTCCGTTATTGCCACCACCTACATGGAATATTGAAGAATACTTCTCAATGATCGCCATGAAATTCCATTTTTACTTGCCTCTTGAGGTCTCAAAGGTGAAGATATTGGTGTTTTTGAAATTGTATAATGGATTTCAAGTGTAAGATGAGAGTTGGCCTTTTTTGTAAGTCCATAACTCTGTCAAGCTCATAGACTCTATGGTATATTTTCTTTCTAGGTCTTTTTCCACCACTTGATTTTTGCTTTATCAGAATCCACATTGTGCTTGATTTTAGAAATGAAGTAGGAGATTAGAATTCGTAGAGGTTTTTTATGCGTAAAAGACATGATTTTGGAGATTTGTGTAAGTTCAAATATAAGCATGACTTGATCATTTTGGCGAGAGGCAAAGAAGGTTTCGTTGAGGTAAATAATCAAATAGTTAGACTGCAAAGTGAAAAAATTAAGACAACCATAAGCAAGCGATAGGAACTTTCATTAGGCAGAAATTGGCCATGTTTAACGGGATCGTAAAGGGAGACTCCGATGGCAATGAACTCATTATCTTCGATCACAACTACACACATTTTAGTAATCAAAATGCTCACGGAGTCCAATTTTCACCGTGGATGACTGTTGGCAATTTATGATCAACTGGATTGTATCTTTGGAATTGTTCTCCATTTAGGCCCACTAACCCAACTAACCATGTAAATTTCAAGGCCTTGAGCTATCTTTGACATTCAGTTTGCATTTTTATTGTTAAGATGCAAACTAAATATAGATTTGAATTATGGTAACTATATGTCTATATCATTTTCTTTAATTTTTGGTATATGCAATGTGGTTACGTGTTATTTCTAGTGGATTGTTGCTTGCACCAACTACACTTGCTGAGTTAGGATCACCGTTTTACTCTAAACTTTCTTGATTTTTTTTTTTGAACAAGTACAATTTCTCGATTGAGTGAAAAGAAAAGTACAACTCAATCAAAAGTTTGTTTATTTTTCTTCTTTTTACCGCTTAAGAAGATTTTATATTTTACCCTAACCCCTAAAAGGAATCGAGTAACTAGAAATGACACAATTTAGCTGGTAAATATTCATGGAGAAATGTCTGAAGTGTCGAAAGGCAAAGGAAAAAAAAGGCCAAAGACTATATACTTCATTCTCAATGTATTTTCAAAAAACTCAAAGAAAAATAAAAAAAATTATAAAATGTACAAAAGAAATTACTTTTTTTAACACTGTCAATTTATGAAAATCTACTTTTTTTTTTTAACACATAAATTTATGAAAATCAATGGAATAAGGGGCTGCTATCTTACTGAAAGCAAGCTAACTAGTACGTAGGTGATTTGGGGCAGGAGTCTTAAGTATTCTCCTCTTCAGACTTTGGCTCAGACGGATTTGGATGTTCCAAGTATAGTTGCAGACACAATGGCTCGCTGCTCATTGACTTGATTGGGGTTATAAGTGGAGGTTGTTGCCATTGTTTAGTGTCGGTTGGGATCCATAGTTCTGCATCCTTGCTGGTGCCAACGTTAGGAATGGAACGAAAGTAGGCTGTTATCTCCCACAGGCAATCTACTTACAGAATTGACCACAAATAAGCAATAATAAATAAATGAAAATGTTTAACAGTCCCAATTAACACCAAAATGCAATTGTTAACATGCTGCAAATGAAGTGAATTACCACGCGGGAGAAGCTTTGTAAGAGGTGCTGAGACAGAGAGTTTCATTAAGAATGATCTAAGAGAAAACTCCAAGCTACCTTCATTATATAAACACTGGTTCTGGTTCACTCTCAGCTTGAATATGAATCTTTCCACCGGAACGTAATCACTGTTAGAAAAGATCACTGCGACTCGGTCTACCAACCCCTGATTTTGTTTTCAAGAAACCTAAATCAAATGAAAGGATCACGGCATATAAGATCATAAAAGGAGAGGGGAAAACAGAAGTACCTTTTGGATAAAAGGCAGAAGAGAAGTAACAGCAGAGTGAATGTAATCTCTGAGCTGTGGATGTTTAGCTCTGTGAACCACAACATTCAAGTACCTTCTCCTCTCAAATGCACCGCTTGGGTACACTCCTTTCACAAAAACTACCGATGTCACTGCTACCTCCAAGAATTCCACTAATATCCTCGCCGCTTCGTCTGCCATTTCTTGATTCTCTTCGAAAATAAAAAAAAAGATGAGATTTTTGAATCAGCTGAAGTTAGAAGATGGCCACAACCAGAGCTATCGAATGATTTTCTCTGCGTTCTATCAGGCAGGGAAAATTGGGAAAATGCCCTTACGGATCGAAGGAATCGCGAAAATTAGGGAATGATTTCTGAAGCAACGGCATGTCGTTGAGAGGGAAAGCCCATGGGTCCAGTGCAAAGGGTTGATTAGAGAACCATTGGGCCCATACTAATAGGCCGATGGCCATCGTCTTTTTGTTCGTTAGTCTAGGGTTTTAAGCTTTCTGGTATTCGTTCTTTTACAGAAGAAGAAGAAGAGCTGCTAGTAAATCAACGTACTAAAAAAGAAAAACTATGGCAACAGAGAATAATGGAGAAATAGAGACAACGAAGAAGAATAAGCACAAAGGAAAGCATGATAAGCCAAAGCGCCATGGGACGAGGATCCGAACATCGACCATTGGAAGATTGAGAAATTTGATCCTTCGTGTAATGAAGGCGGCATGCTCGAAGTCAGCTCTTTCTCTACTCTTTTCCCTCAATACAGAGGTCCTTATTTCTATCCATCTTTTTAAATTTTCATGTCTATTTATTATTATTTTATTTATTTTTTTCATTATTTTGTACGAACACAGAAAAATGCTTGCAAAAAGTTTGGCCAACGGTGAAATCTGCTTTGAAAGAGTTTGCTGTTGCGTGTGAGCTCAACCTTGTAAGTTTCTTTTTTTTTTTTTTTGGAATAAATAAACCATGTTTAATTGCAAAATTATGCTTTATATGGCATTATTCTTACATTTCCTTTAGAATTTCTAGACATTTCGAAAGTGATTTTTCTTGGAGGCAATGAATTGATTGTTAATGTCTTTATTTTGTGAATCAATTTGTATATTTTGTTGCTGTATTTGCTGCTTAGGTTGAGGGATCCATGACCGTTTCAACTACAAGAAAAACAAGGGATCCTTATATCATTATCAAAGCAAGAGATCTTATTAAGCTTTTGTCGGGGAGTGTTCCTGCTACTCTGGTGCAGTTTTTATATGTTTATTCTCGTTTTCCATTTGCCTATATGTTTTCAATACGTGATATCTCATAATCATATTGTTCATCTTATAGTGTTAGTTATATTATCATGGCTTTCTCTCTTTTTTAAAGATTTCTGTTCGCTGAAGTTATAATAGGCAATCAAAATTCTGAATGACGAAGTCCAATGTGACATTATCAAGATTGGCAACTTGGTTCGCAATAAGGTATTTTATTTTTTCACTTCAATTTCATGTATGCTTCATATTTATTTGGTATTTTATCACTTCAATTTCATGTATGTTTCATATTGATTTGGGTGATATACTATTATCAGTTTCCTTTTACATGTGATGGAAATTTGAGCAATAAGTTTCAGGCATTTGACAACAGTTTTAGTTAAACATGGCTCGGTTTGTCTTTTATTCCATTATCTTGATTATGTCAGAAAATCTGTGCTGTGTTGAAGGAACTAACCTGAAAATCTTCATCTAGTATTTTGCTGTTTGCAAGTGTAACAACTTGATTGTTAAGTCTTCAAGAGCACATCAAAATTTCTGTTACTGTTTGCAGGAGAGATTTGTTAAAAGAAGACAGCATCTTGTGGGTCCAAATTCTTCCCCTTTGAAGGTTTGCTCAGTTTCTTAGTTCTAATTTTAAGTTTTTTAGGCAAGTTTTCACAACCCAACTTTTCTAGTGCCCCTTTCCCCATTTTAAAACAAAAGCTTATGATAAAAGGGTGCCAGCATATAGAGAAGACAAATATTCTTATCATGTTTAGTTCTTTTTGTGGCTTATTGTCCAATGTCCATCATTTGTTGATGCAGGCACTTGAGATTCTAACAGGATGCTACATTTTAGTCCAGGTAACTGTTAATTCCATGTAATTTTGACAGTCAAGTTAAAGAGTTTTTCCTGTCATAGGTTAAATATGATAAATTATTACTTGTATGTGTTTAAAATCCTTGAAATTGAATAGGGAAACACTGTGGCTGCTATGGGATCATTTAAAGGTCTAAAACAAGTCAGAAGGATTGTGGAAGACTGCATCATGTATACCATATCAAGGTGCATATAACTTACAAGGTTTCTTTTCCCCTTTTTTTTACTTGGATTTTGCTTGAAAGTAAATTAAGTCTCCCTTCTCTGTTTGATTTTCCTCCTATGTAGACTCTCATGATGAAGAAAGAGCTTGAAAAGGATCCAGCACTTAAAAATGAGAACTGGGACAGGTTCCTTCCGAAGTTTAAGAAGTATGCTATATGCCTTGTTTTTCTTATATTAAAATCAAGATAAAGTAGCTTTTTGTTGTCTTTGTTTTCCATTTTTGTATATTGATGTGCATACAACCTTTTCAGGAAAAATGTCAAACAAAAGAAGGTTAAGACCAAAGAAAAGAAACCATATACACCATTCCCTCCAGAACAACAACATAGGAAGGTAACATAAATGCTCCTGCTCTCCAAAATAGAGTTCATTAATGCATGCATTTGCAGACTTTTTTATCTAATCAGCTATTCCATCCTTTTTGTTTGTCCTTATGTAAAAATTACTCTATTTGTTCTGTTTTAAGTGCTTATTAAACCTGATTGTTGATGGCTTTGATCAATTTAAGATCATTGTTTATGCTTCTGTAGTTGCTGCATATATGCTGATATCTTAGGCATCTGCTAGACTTTCTTTTACGAGTTTTTTTTTTTTTTTTTTCTCATCATTGGTATGATGTGTTCTGCAATATGTGCAGATTGATATGGATATGGAATCAGGAGAATACTTTTTGAACAACCAGAAGAAACAAGCAAAGAAGTGGCAAGAAAAACAACAGAAGCAAGCTGAAAAAACAGCTGAAAACAAAAGAAAACGAGAAGCAGCGTTCATTGCTCCTGAGGTTCTATTCTGAAATTCTTCCGGCTAGTTTTCTTTTTCATCTTATGCCTCATCTTTCTTCATATGAGAATAACCGCAATGATATTTCTTTGGACATCATAGGAACTCAGAGAGCAGGATGCAGGTAAAAATGAGGATAAAAGCACTGATGTGGCTGCTATTGCCTTGTCAATAAAGGTATTAATGAATTTCCTCAAAATCCTGTTTGCTTTTCATACGGAAGTATGCTTACGGGTTGGGTTTTGGGTTTATTGTCTTTAACAGAACACTGCCCAAAAGTTGGAAATCATGTTTATGAGATGTCTTTGTACTTAAAAAGAAAAGTGATGTTTCGCATTGGTTTTCTTGCAGAAACAAGTGAAGGAGTTTGGGAAGAAAAAGGCTGTTGAGAACATTAATGCAGAAGAATATATTGCTGCGTCAGGAGAGCTACCGAAGACAAAGAAATCAAAGCATGTGTAGCAATACAAGTTCTGCACGAGAAAAATTATTTATGTTCTTTAGCAAAGCTGCGTGCATTTGCTTGTGATATGTTTGTGTTCTGATGTGTTTACGGGGCACTATTCTGTCTCAAAACTGTTCACTCTTCCCCCTATTAAGAAAAGTTAATGCTGATTTTTTTGATAGAAAAACCATACTTCCTATTTTTTTTACTGGTCCAGCTTCCTACTTGTACCAAACGAAAAAGGATTCCCAAGATGTTCAGAAAAAACAAAAGCATTACCAACAGTCCTTTGCTTCTGCCTGTGCGAAGGGAGTTAAAAAGTGGGAAATCCGCCAGTGTTTTATTATACTTTTTGCTACGGTTAAATTTCTAGGATACATCCCATCATATGACAGTACTGCTACAAACAGTTCATTAATGCATCCCTATGCGTGAGAAAGGTCAAGGGTTAGAACTGGTTTTATTATCCATTTCGGTATTAGAAATGGTATAACGATATCGAATTAATTTAGATTGTATTATTTAGTACTATCGTAAAATTTTAAAAAGTAATAAAATACATTATATTAATAAAAAATGTTAAATAAATTTTAACATCTAATATATTAATATATTAAGGTAAAAATTATTTAAAAATATATATTTACATTGAAAATATACATTTGAAAAAATAATAAGTATAATAGAAAAATTATTATTGACTATAATAAAAAAAATGATCTAAGAAAATATTTCAAACCTTTAATATATAAATAATTTTATCAATCTAGTTTATATGGTGGGAAAATTTTATCTCTATGAAGTTTGTATGTTTTAGAAAAGAATTTATGTAATTATTTATTTTTCTAATAATTTGTCCATTGTAATTATTTTTATGCATTATAAAATTAATTATATATAATTAAGAAGATAAATAAAAATTATATATATATATATATATATATATATATATATATATATATATATATATATATATATATATATATATATATATATATATATAACAATAACTTTTCACAAATAAATAAAAAATTAAAATAAGTTACATTAAACATAATTACAAATGGTTTAACAAATATATTGATAATTACAATTAAAAATAATCCTAAAAAAATACAAATTGTATTTATTTATAAGTCTTTAAAAAATAACTACAAAGTTAAATTTATTTTACTCCTTGAAAAAAAATAATTTTATTTTACCAAATAATTACTTTGTATTAAAAATAAGGAATTTTTATAAAAATGTCCAAAAAATTGGTGCCAATAACATCTAATACCCCATCTTTTCAAAATATTACACGGGAATCTTATGTTTGCAAAATATTTCACGTGTGTCCTTTTTTCCGTTCGGCGTCTTTTTTTTTTTTTTTTTTTTTTTGTTGCATCTTTTTCTTCTTGCATTTTTTCATCTTCCATCTTTTGTTGTTCCGTTGTCTTATAGGGCTCTGTTACCCTCGCTGCAATATTTTTTTGTCTTTGAATCATTTGTTATTGAATTTGTGTATAAGCTAATGGGTTGTGATTTCGAAGAGAGAGGTTTGAGTGGGTTCAATCAATACCAAAAAAAAAAAAAAAAAAAACCATTTTAATTAGAAGTGTAAAATCAAAGAAGAAATGCAAAGAAACTCTTTTCAAGATTAAGGCTTTGGTTTATGTCTTCGATTTGCATTTCTTCTTTGATTAATACTTTTCTTTCAATTTGGGTTTTTTTTAACGTCCACATTGACGGTTCTTTCAATCTTTCACACTTGATATGAACCTTCATTTTAATTCTTGATTGATTTGTTTATAAATATTGGTTCTGTGATTGTTGATTTGCATGCGTTGTTTTTGTTGTGAGGAAGCATATGTTTTGTCATTGTTTTCTCATTGAACAATAGTGCTGATATTGAAAGCCTAATTGCTACCTTTGTTTGTTCTCGAAGCAGAGAAATCTGCTTTTGGGTCGAATTGGGTGTGTAAATTAGGCAGTGGCCAGACAACCATAGGGATGGAATCCACAATGGTGGGTGGGTGTTTTTCATACCATTTCATCTACTAAATATCATCTCACATTGCACTCAATATGTTTGATTTTATGCCTGAATGACTCTTAATACTGTGTAGTGGAGATATATATATCATATATATATGTTGCTTCTTGGTGGTATTTAGCATGTAATTCCTTTATGGCATTTTATTTAAGGTACAAAAATTGTTGTGCATGTGGAAGTAGAATTGTGTAAATTATTCGGTTGATTAGCTATGCAATGCCCAATGATTACCAGAAATTGATTTATATGGCCATATCAATAGAAAATTTTGCACTTTTATTTATTGCAGTAAAAAAAATGTTAATACTTGATAATAAATATATAAATATTCGTATTCTCAAATAAATATACATGTTCTAGCATTCTAGGTATTTTCTATGATTACTTTATTTCTAAATAAAGTAATTTATTTTTGGAATAAGGTTAGATTTGGCCTTTGAACATTTTAAAACAGTTCAATTTGACTTAAAATAACATTTTTTTAGCATTTTAGCCCAAAACTTGCAATTTATGTATCATTTAAACCCATTCTTAGAGTGTAAATAACACTTATTCATTAAAGGTGCGTGAATTAATCCCAAAAATTGAACCAATTCAATTAAATAAAAAAAATTTAACACCGGTTCCTATAATGTCCTAAAATTTCTATCCCTCTCTTCCCCTTCACTCTCCCTTGTCCCTAAATACAGCAGCAGCAACAATGGAGATTTTGTAAACCACCCTTCAAGGTTGCAATTTTGCCGTTGCTAATGATGAAGGAAAAGGACGGGCTCTAGTCACCACCAAAGATTTCTATCCAAGTCAGGTTTGGTCAAGTCTTAATAATGACATTAAACTTGCAGCGGTGCCGTTTTGGAGAGCAGTAGGGACGACATTTTGGCCAATCTTGTTTAAAATTGCCACAAAGAGCCCCATGGGACTGAATTTTTTGTTTCCATTAAAGAACCCCTTTCATTCTATTTCATTTCCATTAAAGAACTTCCTTGCTTCTCTTTTACTTCGCTTTTAACTGCCTTTCGCTTTCCACTGCACTTTCATTTTGGTATATTACTCATAGACTTGAGCAGATGTTTGCGAGTTTCCTACTCATTGCGCTATACTTCACCATTGCTTAAAAAGCTTAAACCATCTCTAGCAAATTCACTCTTTTCTTATCACTCATGGCCTTTCACGAAATGCTTTTTTCCTTACAAAGCGCTTTCATTCCCCTGCCCTCTATAACTCCGATCATTTCGCTTATTCCTCACTCCTCATTCACCATATTACAACTAAAACACCGAGAAGTATCTATTTATAGAATGCCATTACTAGTGGCTTCTCTATTAGTTCACAAAGAGATGTTGTTAATTGGATTGCAATGATTGATGGATATGTTATGAATGATTATCCTGCTGATGGAATAAGATGTTTTAAGGAGATGAGATTAATGAGTGTGAATATTGATGAGATAACTATTGTTAATGTTCTTTGTGCAGTCGAGATGGCTAGTGATGTTTTTTTTGTGATCGATTCATGGGTTTTATGTAGAATCAAGAAGAGTTAAAGAGGATATGTATTGTAATAGAGGTTATTGTGATGTTGCTCATAAAGTGTTTGATGAAATGTTGATAGTTGGTTATGTAAAATGTAATAGATTCATATGAGATGCATTATAGGTCTTATACAAATAAGAGAATATATAGCTCGCAGACTTGCATTTTGGTTGTGGTTCTTAGTTATATTTCTGGATTTATTCAATGAAGTCTCTATGCTTGCCTCAATGCTGTTTGGCTTTACTGGGTTTTGCAATTTTGCTCATGCGCATGGTTTTTTTTTTTTTTTTTGCTGGGTGCATTAGCAATCTTTGGTATTGCTTTTCTTTCCCCTATTTTTCGATTTCTTCTTAGTTTCTTCCTGAATGTCTTTCTATTGCATTGTTTTTTTTTTCTTTCTATTGCTTTTGCACAACACTTTTTTTTTTTTTTTGCTTCCTTAGTTTTTGGGGAGGGTTTTTCATTAACTATGGTTTCCTTTCATTTTTTTTCTTTATTGATTTACCGGTGGTTACCCTTTTTTTAGTTCGATTGAGCTCGAAGAAACTAATAGAGCGTAGAGGCTCTATTGATTTTAATGCCGAAATCGATGTGGTTATCAATTTACTTGTTCTCCTTCATGTTCTCAGGTTATATACACCACTTTAACAAATATTTGAATGATAGGTGAATTCAAGTGTTGGAGAATAATTGTAATGCACATGGTGAAGAAGAAGCAGACTTAGGCCGATAGAGAGGGAATTGAGACCATTATTAATCAGTTAATTAGTCTAAATTATATTGCTAATTTAATTTTTTTTTTATTGTTGATGCACCTTTAAATGGACGTGTGTTACATGCTCCTTAAATTGTGAGAAAGTAGGTTTAAATGATACATAAATTACAAGTTTTGACCTAAATGCCAAAAAAGGTCATTTTGGACCAAATTAAACTTTTGCGAAAAGTTCAAGGGTCAAATCGAATCTTATTCCTTTATTTTTTTTAGAAAAATTTATCTAAATTTATGAAAAATGTAAAAATTTTGTTTTACTTTTGTGAAATAATATTATTTTTCGTGAATATAAAAATTAGTATTTCTTTTATTATAACTTTATATATTTTATATTTTTGATACATTGTATACCTAATAATAATAAAATTTTCAATAAATTTTGTATATCAAACAACATTTACCCTCAATAATTTTGTTAATTTTTATATATTATTATAATTATATATAATAAATGTTATAATTATATTATTTATAATAATTACAATAAAAAATGAAATATTTTCCATATATGGTGAATAATTACAATAGAGAATGAAATATTTTCCCTATTTGATCCGTATCTGATTAGTATATGATCCATTTATGATCAACATTTGATTAGATATAAGAAATTAAATTTAAAAATTTATACAAAACAAATTATTTATTTTATTCTTGATTTTTAATTTATGCTGATACCCCATTAAAACATATTCTCTTTTCAATTGGATGCTTCATTATGTACATTTTTTCCATATATGGTTAAAAATAATATATTATTTGAATATTATTCATATATGATAAAAACAAAATAGTATATTATTTGAATATTATAAGTATTTAAAACTCAAAATAGTATTTGAAACTCAAAACAGTATCTGAAACTCAAAACAATATCCAAAAATTAAAAACAGTATCTCAAAATTCATAAATATAGTATATTTTTTGAATATTATTTGTATATGATACAATCAAAATAGTATATTTTCTTAACATTATTTATATATGAAACTCACAACAATATCTAAAATTCAAAATAATATCTAAAACTCAAAACAGTATTGAAAACTCAAAACAGTATCAGAAACTCAAAATAATATTTGAAAATTAAAAACAATGTCTCAAACTCATAAATATTGTATATTTTCCAAAGTATCTGATACAATAAAAGTAGTATATTTTCTTAATATTATTCGTATCTAAAACTCAAAACAGTATCAGAAGCTCAAAATAGCATCTGAAAAATTAAAAATGGTATCTCAAACTCATAAATACAGTAATAAATTTCAAATATAACTGCATTCAATTCAATTAATTTGAATACAATTGCTCATTTTTTTTCAAATGCATGAAATTTGAAATATTTTTATTTTATTATTTGTATATTTTAGTTTTTTTTTTTTTCGTGTATAAAGTAAATAAAAACATTATGAAATGGATGGGATGGGATTGCATAATAATGTCAAAAAATATGAATTTATCTCCACCAATACAATTATGTTTTAGTAATTAAGCTGATATTACAAAGTCATTATTGACTAAGCATCTCATGTGGTGGAGATACAGGCACTCCCCTTACACCACAGAACTAGTAAGGAGGGAAAGGTTAAATCATAAAATACAATTTAATTTTATAGTAAAATAAAAATGTTTTAGTAAAATTTATATTCATCTTAATTTATATGTTTAAATTATATAATTGTTAAAATATAAATATATATATAAATAAAATTTATAAACATGATACAATATATATATATATTAAGAAAATATACTATAAACATGATACAAAATGGTGTTTAGTGAAAATAAAATTTATAAACATGATACAAAATGGTGTTTAGCGAAAATTTTAAATAGAATAGTTGATAGTTGTTAGACTATACGCTGACATCAAATCAATAAATTGGACTGTATTTTGGCGTGGGATGGCTCCAATCCCATGCCAAAACCAACATCAAATTGATGTTGGTGAACAGTGCCACACCAATTTCAACTTTATATTATTTTATTTCCTTTTTCATGAGATAATTATTTTGTTAATTTTTAATTATATAATATAAAATTATTTAAATGTATTAATATTTATATTTTCAAAAATAATGTGATTATTTTTAGTAATTACATATATTATTAATTATATATACATAATACATTCACATGAATAAAGAATAGCATTACATAAATATTAAATACATAATCAAATATTACATAAATATTAAAAAAAATTTTATTACATTTTTATTAATATAATTATAATATTTAATTATATTTTATTTATAAATAAATATTAATTATATTTAAATTTGATGAATATGTACAAAACAAAAAGTATAAGTATAATTAATAAAATATAAAAAAATAACAAAAATAAGAGATATAAAAGAATATATAGAAAATATTTCTTTTATTGTGAAAATAAGTGTTATGAATTGGAGATCAAATTACTATAAAAATATAAAAATAGTGCAAAACTTGCACCATTTTAATGTTTTGAGTTAGAGATACCTTAGAACACTAAACAACTCTAATTCATATGGCAAAGTTTTTCTATCACCAACAACTATATATATCTTTCAAAATATATTTTTACTGATCAAATCATGAGATGGAATTTATCGTAGTAGATAAAAATCTTCCTATTTTATATCACCAGACCATGAACTGAGATATGAGAATGATATATACTGTTGGTCCTACCGCTTATTGGACTGGCTCTAGTGCTTTTACTTTTCATATTTCCTTTTCACTTATATAGCCTATAGCATTGGATCTCTCTAAATGAAACTTCTTTTCTCTCCTATGGGCTATAAGGACTTCCACAACAACTGAAAGAGTTTAAAAAAGCACTGCAATTTGTTCTTTTGAGTATGGAATATTGATATCGACTATCTAGCTTTCAAATTTGTGTCTTAACTGACTTCTCTTATAGTAAGTGATAGCCTATACTTAATAATTAGATTACACTACTCTTGTAAGTAAGAGCCAAGAACTACAAAAACACTTTCAAACTCACTTTCGAGATTATCTTAGCATTGGTTCGAGGGCAGAAAGATAGGATTAACTTACAAGGCTCTAATAGAAGTGCTAATGGCTTTACTTTTATAACACTCATATCCAGCTACTCACTCTATTGCGAATTTAACTTCAGTGTCCGTTTCAATTGATTCTTTAATTGAAACTACAGATGCCTTAACTTAACCTGCCCCATATTTAGCCCTTCCTTATCCTTAAAATGACATATAATAAGCATTCCTTTGATCATGCCCTTGCTTAAACAATGTACTCAATTGTCCATATGAATAATATATTCAAGAAAGACAGACATATTATCCTAGGTTAAGGATAGAGCACTGAAAGAGGAAAAGAATCATTCACCAGATATGGCTTCCTATGCCCACCGGTGAAAAGCTTTCTTGATCATAGAGCCAAACTGTGTCAACCACCCCTTTCCAAAGCATAGAGCCATCGATAGTGCAAAGTGCCTAGAAATATCATTTTGATTGTAAGTAAACTCGTTATCAATAATTGATGTCTCGGATAGTTAGACTAGCTTTACCCTTATAGGGTTGAAATAAGTCCCTTCCTCGGTCAATACCTAGTGTTCAAAACTTTCCTGTCCAAAGTCACACAGAAGGCTTATTCTTTATTGAGGAGGAGTTACTGATAATCTCTAAATCTTCCTTATCTCAGTGGAATGGGGGTATTCTATAGAGTCCCCACATCGATAAGAGGAATAAAAGAATAAAAGGGGAAAATGCTCTTTCACTTTGTTCCTTCCATCGTAATAGAAATTGTATTAGTGAATAAATCTCCTTTATTTGAATCCTATGGTATGGACTTTTTTTTTATAATAGAACTCTCTTCTGTCCGTTTGAACTTTTGAGCAAGAGCTTTCGTAGGAGAATGGAATAGACATCCATTAGCTCTATCCTTTCGCACGACATCTATGAAGTAGTGAGCTCTCCAGGAAGGCTAGAAAGACTGCCTAGGATTATAGTCATAAGCTAAGCCATTTTTTCAAAGACCGGATCTGCCGGCTAGTCCGAAAAAAGGCATAGTTTCATTGAATCCTTTGGGACTATGATTTCCTCATTCACTAGTATAGTATTAGTACTCTATTGAAATTTGATTAAAAGGCCATATCCCATTTGCTTTTTATTAAAGAATCTTATAACTCTCCATTGATATGACATGCTATTTTTTCAATCCATTCCCTTTTAGGGTTTTTCCCTGGTCTTGCAAACTTTATTGATGGTATGGACTCTACCTCAAGCTACCTTCCCTTATTTAGGGTAATAGAAAGACAAGGCCTTGAAAAATAAGAATGTTCAACTATGGTATTAAGATCTCAATACGGACCAAACCCTTACTATAGTGGCTTATAAAGGAGAGTTCCATAATCATACAGATATTGATATCCTGTGCTTGGAAAAGGAAGTCACAGATGATGAAATTAAAACAACCTTTTTTGACATGGGCCCTTTGAAAGCACCCAGTTATGATGATCTCCACACTTTATTCTTTCAAAGTCAATGGGATACAGTTGGGGAGTTAGTTTTTTGTATGGTTAAAACAATATTCATGGACGGATTTCCCCCAACAGAACTGAATAAAACTTTACTTGTTCTCATTCCCAAAATAGTAAAACTTACAGTCATTTTAGGCCTATTAACTTATGTAATGTGATCTATAAACTTGTGATTGCTAACAAGTTGAAGCCTTTGATGGTGAAGCTCATTAGTCTGGTTTAAATGAGTTTCATTCCTAAATGAAAGATTAATGAGAATATTCTCATTGCACAAGGGAAAAGGTGAAAAATATAGTAATTAAGATTGATTTATAGAAAGCATATGATTATTTACACTAAGATTTTGTTAAAGACACATTGGAGAATAAACTTAGCTAGTTTAAGCAAGGGCAAAACTAGCAAATATTAAAATATAGGATATCAGATTTCATAGGTTCTAAAGCTATAGAGCAAGTAAGTTTTGAAGCTATCTATATAGATTAAAGGATAATTACAGTGCTAAGTCCATATAGTATGAGTTCATAGCTAGGAAGCTAATATAGGCTAGGAGTTGTTAATAGGTAATTGTTTTCGGGTTAATAATAAGTGAATCCTTCTTTTTTTAAGTATGTATATTCCTCCAGCTTTTCTATATTCTATGTCACCGTAGGGTAAGCACAAAAATATTTATTTTAAGTTGCATTATGTGGTATATTTTTTTAAGCTAGTGCCAATTTATTTTAAAGTCTTTCAAAGCAGTATCTTACTCTATTGAATGCCCCTTTTGAAACCAGATCTTTTAAGAAAGCTAGCCGAGTAAAGAAAGTGGTAAAAAAGAATTCTTATTTGATTTTCTATTTCCAAAACACTCTCTCATCATTAGACCTAGTAAGGAACGAGATGAAGGTATTTAAAAAACCATATGATGATAGGAGTTCATTCTACCTTGGATAGCATATTATAGGCCCTAAGGATAAAGGCTAGCCAATTCCTTTTTTAGAGGTTTAGTGCTAGGGGTTGAGTTCAAGTTGTAGTTGTGTTCCATGCATAGGATGTTATATGTTACAGTTTTGATACATTTCCAGTGGAGTAGTACATTCCAAAAAGCCAACTCTTTCTTCTATATAGAGAATAAGGTTATAGTGGAGGCAATATAGGCTCCTAACTCTATGGATTTTCCTTAGTTGCTCTTAATCCAGATCTCAAGTTAGCTCAGGAGAGGAGGCTATAAAATAATTAAAAGCGTATGTTTAATTAGAGACAATAAATCTAGTATCTATCATAAATGAAAGAAAGAAGAAGAGCATTAAACTATATACTTAGTAGGGGTATCTTTTGTGTTTTAAAAGACACACTAACAGTCAGTCAGAGATTTATGTTTATAAAATCCTCAAATCAGTCTAGTTACTTCAATCTCTATGTTTATCCTTCTTCTCTGTATTATGCATGAGTTGCACAACGGTTATGTTCAGCAAGCAAGGAGTTTACTTATTAGCCAGTGACTTGATTGAAGCTGTAGGCCTTGAAGCAGGCTGGTTTATGAGCTGATATAGAATCTATCTCTTTCCTTAGATGGAAGCCTGTGTGAGTAGCAGGGAAACATCAGTTTAACTTAAATTTCTTTCTTTTTTTTTGAGCTAAGAAAGCTTTATATTTCTAGGTGTAAAGATAGTTATCTCAGTTATATTCATTAGTCTAGTTTTCTTACTTTCAGTAGCAGGCATAGGCTACAGATGAATTATCGATCTTGTCTACAGTTAATCAATAGTATACAGAAGATGGCACAATGATTGAATAGAACTGAGATAATATTATGACCCACTCCTCCTAAAATGTAAAGTTCTTATTTGTCCTACCGCTTTCTGCAAGAATGGATCAGTTGACTAAATAATGGGAGTGCTTGTATCTCATCTTAAAACATATGTGGCACATAGAATTTAGTGGTGTAAGGGAATGCCTGAATCTCCACCATTTAGGTTATATTCGATTCCTATAAAGCATCTCATGTGGTGGAGATATAGGCACTCCCTTTACACCACTAGTGGGGAGGGGGGGGGGGGGGGGGGGGGGGGGCGGCGGGGTTCTTTTCAATGTCAAAATTTAAATAATAAATTCATCTGCTATAAAAAGGCATAAAACGTGGAAGTAGACAAATACCTACGTGATGTGCAGATATACTTAATTTCATTAAAATTAATTATTATGAATTAATAATTATAAATTTAAATTTATTATTTTGAGATGACTTTATACTTTATATTTTAGGATAACTTTTATCAAATTTCTATAGGTGCCGAAGAATCCTATTAACTTTTGAGTATTTCTACCAAAGACAAATTGTAACCATACACAAATTAAACATTCCGATGAAAGTAATTACTAACCAACTAATTAAAACTTGTGGAATGTTGAAATCCACATGCTGATTTTTTTTTTTTGTAATTCATAATAAATTCAATTTTTTTGTTTAATCATACCCCCATCCTCGTTAGCCCTTCTCATTATTATCTTAACTGAAACAAATGGAAAATATTCACAAAATTTCAATTAAAAATTCAAAGTTGAAATTTACATCAGTGAATTTAAATTACATATCAACATTTATATTATAGTAAAACTCCGTTAAAATGTTACTTAGGTGAATATCTTACATTCAGATTAACTTTGGCTATTTTTTCAATCTATGCAGCCTTCTCATTTGCTACTACTGTAGTCAATGTAGCTTTGGCTAGCTCTTAAAGCTTATTTATATTTATTTCTGCTTTTCTTTCTTGCAATTATAATGGAATAGCAACTTGAATTGTGGAGTTACCATGTGTTGGCATAGGGAATATAATACTTTTACTGAAAAAGAAAAAAACAATAAGCAAACCTTCTATCAAGTTCCATCTTGAATTTTCTTCCATCTTTTCTTGAAGTGTTCTAATAACAGCAGCTGCTTTTTCTTTCTCTCTTTTTATTAATTTGAAAAACTAAAGGAAAATGAGTTGTTTCACAATCCCCTATAAGATATTGCTAAATAACATATTGGGAGACTAAAATCATGTTAAGAATATTGATGTTTAAACCATGATTCATGCTGGTTTACTGAGTTATGTAAGAGGATTTAATGTCCTTCACGCTATACTTCTGTTGTATTTTTTTCTGTGTGGAATTCTTTTATTAGAAAGGAACTAAGATCATAATAGTATCCAGTCATTTGGTGCCGAGACATCTACATATCCTTGGATGAAATGACATATTATTATGCAGTCTAGCTTGAATATATAACTTCCAAGGATAACATTATGACCAAAATAATATAAATATCATTTTTTCAACCTCGTTAAAGATATTATACATTCTTTAATCTATTTGTTGTCCTTTATTCACTTAGTAAGAATATGGTGGCCTCTTTAAACGCTAATATTTATCAAGTTATTGGGGTTAAAGCTAAGGATTTTCTTGGAAATTACTTAGGACTCCCCTCTTGTATTAGTCAAAATAAGAGACAAATATTTTCATTTTTGAAGGACAAGCTAGAATCCAGGTTGTATCATTGGCAAAGTAGGTTTCTCTCTAGAGCAGGGAAAGAGATACTTATCAAAATTTTAGCTTAAGCTCTCCCTACTTTTACTATGAGTGTATATTTGCTTCCTAAGCAACTCTGTGTTGACTTTGAAAGGATGGTTAATGCATTTTGGTGGAGTAATAAGCAAAGTGATTCCCAGGGTATTTGTTGGAAGAGTTGGGACAAGTTGTGTTTACCAAAGGTGTTGGGTGGCATAGGCTTTTAGAAAATTCATGATTTTAATCTTGCTATGCTAGGCAAGAATGGTTGGTGGTTACATTCATAGCCTCATTCTCTTGTTAGCCAAATTTATAAGGCTCGGTACTTTCCTAATTCTGACTTTTTAAATGCAATATTGCATAATAACCCTAGTTTTATTTGGTCTAGTATTCTTGCTTCACAAAATCTTATTAAAGATGGGCTTTATTAGAGGGTAGGACATGGGCATCATATCAATATATAGAATGAGCCTTGGTTACCAGATGATGCTAATTCTTGCATCACTTCTCGTTGTGTTCTAAGGACTGAGAATGCATCAGTTAGTAGCTTGATAAGGATGGGAGAGATGTGTTGGGATTTAGAGGTTATTCATGACCTTTTTAATGAGCGTTATAGAAGGTTAATTCTTTAATTTCCCTTGAGCCTTCGAGCTATGGATGATGCTTGTATTTGGACCTTTGATAAAAGTGGTGCCTATACTGTAATGAGCGCTTATAAGCATCTAAGGGAAAAAGCAAGGGTCTCGGTGAATAATCTCTCCTCTTTAGTTTAGCAAAAGTTCTTAAGTTTGAAGCTTCCTCATAAAGTTAAGAATCTAGTTTGGTGAGCATGTTCTAATTATGTCCCTACAAAGCAAGTGCTTTCCAGCCGTAGAGTTGAGGTGGATTTAAGCTGCCCAGTATGTTCATTAGAGGTTGAATCAGATAATCATGTTTTTCAGTTCTTACTATTATCTTTATAGTGAAGCAAGTTATGGCATCCACCTCGATCCTTTACTTTATAAGGCATATATTCATAGGTTTAGAACCCTGCTTCTTCATTCTGGCCTGTTAATGAGGAACAAGCTTGGAAGGTGGAATCACTACTTGGTAGAGAGTAGTTGAAGAGGTAATAGTTGTCTTAGAGGCCTAGATGAAATTTCCCCTTGTCTGATGCTTCTCCTTATAGGGGTTGTTTACTTCTAACCCCTATAAAGAGTGACCAAGGTCTACCCTTCTTGAACAAGAATAGATCCAGTGTAGATGAACAACCCATGGAGCGATAGTAGCCTTAGATTTAGTGTAGGGAAGGTATAATAAAGAGAAGATATGATTGCTTCAAAAGCTATTAAGAGATAAGAGGAAGGCACTCTTAAAGAAATGCCACTATTAGTAATAATAAGAAGAGGCTTAGTAATCATTCAAAAGTTGGGATGGAGCGTGAATTAGTAGAAAAATGGAATTGTTTGCTTCAAAGTGTCTATATACCAAGGGCTCTTGAAACTATATCAAATAGAATATGGAGACCCCTATTACTCTTATTTTAATGCCCAAAGATAGGCCTTATTGAGCCTTTGAGCAAACTACTTATTACTACAATCGACATTTGGTTTATGTCATGCTATTAGCTATGGGGTAAATTTGTTCACATCAGATTTAATGCTAGTGGGTGCTATCTTAGACTTTTAAAGGGAAAGGGATATAAGAGTTAGAAAGCTTCTTTTCCATATGACTTCGCCACGACTTATCAACCAAGAGACTGATGCTTGCCTGACGTTATGATGGCCAGACTTCTTTCTATATCCTTCTTTTTTAGAATGTAACCAATGAAACCTGACCTTCGCTCGCTTAGTGATTTAGGAGACCGGGCATCTTCCTTAGAAAAAAAAGACTAATTCTTCATTCTAAAGAACATATTTGATTTTTGAGTTCTGAGGCTATTCCCATTCAGGGTCACAATAAGTTGTTGAACACCATGTAATCTAGTAAAGCATTCACCATGTGAAAGCTAAGAAGAGAAGTTCATAAGGAAGTAAGCATAGACAAAAGACCAGTTAGGCACTTAATTAAGCAATCAAAATGACTAACTTGGCTCCATGTAAAGGGACATCAGTCATCTATGTCATCTTTGGAGCAAACTCCTAAAAGAGGTTACGGGCCTAGCTTAATGAAATATAAATATTTTCCTTTGATGCAACAAGTTTAGCAAAATCAATTTTCAAACATTCAAAATCCTTATTTAAGCTAGCAAACTCATGTTTATATTTTTTCTTCTTAGATAACAAACTTTTGCATTTAGCAAGCAGTTTGCTCATAATAGAGATCTCATCATCATCATCACCATCATCACAATATTCATCACAATCATCAAAAGAGGAGTAAGAAGTGGATGGTACCTCATTTTCATTTTCAATGGCCATGAAGCAAAGATTGGCAACTTCTTGTTGTTCCTCTTCCTCTTCGGATTCAGAGGAATCATCCCAAGTAGCTTTGAATGCCTTCTTCTTATCTTTTGCTCCCGTGCTCTTGAATTTGAGTTTGGGACATTTATTTCTAATGTGTCTCGGTTTCT
The DNA here is from genome assembly GCA_947683625.1 of Mallotus nudiflorus. Lineage (NCBI taxonomy): Eukaryota > Viridiplantae > Streptophyta > Magnoliopsida > Malpighiales > Euphorbiaceae > Mallotus > Mallotus nudiflorus. The sequence goes on along the minus strand of CANTUR010000479.1, from coordinate 155,683 downwards.
TGCATTCATAGCAAGTAACCTCTTTTATTTTCTTCCTCCCATCTCCTTCGAACTTCTTGTTGAAGTCCCTTGTTCTTGAGAAATTTTTCTTTCTTAAGAACTTCTTGAAGTTCCTAGTGAGCATGGCAATGTCACCATCTTCATCACTAGAATCTTTAATGCTTTCCTCTTCACTATCTTCTTGAAGAGCTTTTAGAACAATGATCTTTTTCTTTTCTTCTTTCTCTTCTTGTTCTTCACCTCTTTGTTTGATGGTGAGCTCATGTGTCAAGAGCTTACTAATGAGCACATCGGTTGATAGAGTGGAGAGGTCTTGAGCTTCCTCAATTGAGGTAACATGAGATTCCTAATCCTTCTTAGGTAGGATTCTTAGAATCTTGTTGTTTACCTCTTCCTTGGAGAAATGTTTTTCAAGTTTCTTGAGGGTTGTGAGGAGAGCATTGAGATGGTTTTTCATTTCTGTGATTGATTCTTGAGGCTTCATTTTGAAGAGTTCATATTCATACATATGAAGTTGAACCTTCTTGCTTCTCACTTGAATGTTGCCTTCATAGTGATTCTCCAAGGTCTCCCACATTTCTTTAGCTGAAATGCAATGTTGAAGCTTGCCTCCTTCTTCTCTTGTCATGGAGGAGACTAGAGTAATCATAGCCTTTTTATTTTTGTGATTTTCTTCCTTTTGATCAACACTCCATTGGCTTCTTGCAAGTGTAGTTACCACACCATCAATGATAGTTGTAGGTAGTTCCTAACCTCTTAGGACAATATCCCAAAGTTTGATGGAATCACAATCAAGATATAATTCCATTTTGAATTTCTAATGTGGATAGTCACTACCATTAAAGAATGGTCTAAGAGAAGAGATGTTTTGTGATTCACTCCCCATGATCTTGTATTCTAGCAATAGAGTACTTAGAATTCAAGCTCTGATACTAAATGAAAAGAGTCCTAGAGGGGGGGGGGGTGAATTGGACTATTAAATAAAAATGAGAAATTAAAAGAATTCTTTGCAAGAATTAAATAGAAGTTGAGAAGGAAGAATGAAGAACACAAAGATTTAAGGAGTTCGGATTCAATAATAATCCTACATCTCCACCTAACTTATCCCCAAGTTAGGATTTTCAATCACCCATAATCTTATTCACAGGATTAAGATTATACAAGAGTTTTATGGCTCACTCTTATAACCTTACAACATGAGTTTTCAAGGCTCACTCAAAGAACCAAAACCCAAGTGTTTTAATGGACAACACTTAAACCAATTCTTTTAGAAATAAATCTCACTTCCCTTCTAATCTAACCCAAGATTTAAGATGAAGAGAAATTTTATTTCTAGCACACATTCAACTCTCACAAGAGTTAAATAAACAAAGAATTATTTAAGAGAATTTGAGAGCTCAATGAAAGCTTAAGAGATAATAAAAATGATAAAACATGTTACTTTACTTCCATTTAGCTCTAGAGGTATTTATACTAAAAAATATAGCTTTTGGAGGTGCAAATGATGTGTCCAACGTGTATATTTTGAATTATTGAGACTGATGTTGTTAGACAGCTATTCATGGATTGAAACTGTAATTGGCTCCTCAGGAAGTTTGAATTTGCCCACACTTTCTTCATAAAAGTTGTAGATATTTGAATTATATTTCCATATAAACTTGAATCACCTAAATTGAACTTTTTTAGCTTAAGATATGTCCAAAATACTAAGGGTTATGCAATCTGTAATGTAGACTACTGTCAGACAACTATACTTAAATTGAAGCCGTGATTTGCTCATGAAGAAATTTGAATTTGCTCATACTTTCTTCATGAAAGCTGTATATATTCGAATTATATTTCTATTAAATTTTGAATCACTTAAATTTGAATTCTTTAGCTCGGGATATGTCCAAATTACTGAGGATTGTGCAATCTGAAATGCAGAATACTGTCAAACAATTATACACAAGTTGAAGCCGTGATCTGCTCCTGAAGAAATTCGAATTTTCCCATATTTTCTTCATAAAAGTTGTATCTATTTGACTTATATTTTCATATCATTTTGAATCACCTTAATTGGACTTCTTTAACTCAAGATATGTCCAAAATACTAAGAGATGTGCAGTTTGAGATGGCAGACATATACGTGAATTTCAACTCAAAATTTGCATAACCAAATGAACTTGGATTTTCACAAAAAAGCCGAATTCAGAAATTTCAAGATGTCTACTTTAAATGTTAAGAAGCTCATTTTCTCATTTAAGAGCTCTAAATATGTCAAAAGCCTTCTTCAATCTCAGAGGTTCAATCAACCTGAAAAGTCACTATACATCCAAAAGTGTATATGCTTGGTATATGTTTGGTATATAATTCCCTACACACTTAATTGAAATTATTAGTATAAAAATTGTTTGTCAAAGTCCAAAATTAGGAGTTTGATCATGCAAATGGTCAACAGAGTTCCTTAAGAAAGATGGCATTATATCATAACTAACTCCACCCGAGACACCTCAACTCAATGTTGTGTTCGAAAGGAGTAATCAAACTTTATTAGATATGGTTTGATAAATGATGAGTTATACAGATTTGCCTACTTTCTTTTGGGGTTTTGCACTACAAACTGCCATTTACATATGAAACTGTATTCCATCTAAGTATGTTTCTACCACACCATATGAGATATGGCATGGTAAGGCACCAAGTCTCAAGCATGTTAAGATTTGGGGATGCCTAGCCTACATCAAAAGGTTAAAAATAAACAAATTAGATGCAAGGTTAATTGAAGGCAGATTTATTGGATATCCTAAAGATAGTTTTGGAATATTATTTCTATTTTCCTGCTAAGCAAGTTGTTGTAAGCAGATATGTCATATTTCTTGAGAAAGAGTTTCTTTAAGAAGGTGGTAAAGGAAGGAAGATAACATTAGAAGAAGAGTCTTCTAATAATGCCAATCAAATTGATCAAATTGATATAAATCAAACCCAAGAGTCTAATTGTAATGACCCTTTATTTTAAATAATATAAAATTATTTTGAGATATGCAGTATTAATAATATTTTAAATTTTTATATAATATCATTATTTGTGAATAATATTTATTTATTTTACGTTAAATATTTTATTTACTTAAAGGGCATTATTTTGGAAGTTAGTATTGTTAGTATTATTATTATTATTATTATTATTATTTGTTATTGTTATTATTATTTGTTATTGTTGTTGTTGTTGTTGTTGTTATTATTATTATTATTATTATTATCATTATTATTATTATTATTATTATTATTATTATTATTATTATTATTATTATTATTATTATTATTATTATTATTATTATTATTATTATTATTATTATTATTATTATTATTATTATCATTATTATTATTATTATTATTATCACTATTATTATTATTATCATTACCATTATTGTTATTATTATAATGTGCATGTGTATTTTGCATGTGTTGTGTATATATATGTGTGTTAAGTATTGAGTTATATATATATATATATATATATATATATATATATATATAAGGGAAAGTCGGGTCAAAATTTTAGGTCAACCTCCCTCCCCCACTTTTTCTTTTCTCTTTCTTCTACTTTTTCTTTTTCTTCTTGTTTTCTTCCATTGTCGATGTAGTGCCACCGCCTGAGCTCCACCAGCCACCACTAAGCTTGTCGTTGCCTCCCCTCCTTCCTCTCTCCTTCCCGTTGTCGTCTGGACATCCCAAGTCGTCAAAATCCGTGAGAAACCATGGGTGTGCTATATTGTTGCCGGTGAGAATCCGATGGTTTTAGCTCGTAATCCCAGGCTTGTTCGACTCCTCTCAACATAGGCTACTCGATTTTCAAGTCGTTTCAACTCTAGAACGTCCGATTAGTTATATTTCTTCAAGTTTAGTTTATGTTTATTTAGGGTTTCTTTTAAGCTTGAGTTTGAATGGTTCTTGTTAACTCCTTTTGGAAATGTTGTTGTGTGAATCTTTAGCTTCTTAAATATATTTTTAGTTTATTTTTCTAAATTTATTTGATTTATGTATAATTATTGTATTTTTAATAATTAAAATGAATTTTTATTAATTATGTGTTTTATATATTTTGTATAGAAATTATGCTAAATTAGTATAGCTAATTTAAATTATTAGCCTCTGAAATGACAAAATAATTTTTAGTAATCTTGGTTAATTTTTGTATAATATTTAGTATTATATAATTTTTGGATTAATTGGTAAACTGTGTTTTAATTGAAATTGTGTTTCTAAATTTTAAAATATAAATATTCTATTTTTATAAAATATATTTTAAAAGAGATTTTCAAACCACATACATTTCTTGTATTAACTTACTCAGTGAGGTCTGACTCCCCTTAATTATTTTTTTTAAGATCTCAGGAGTCGTCTGTCTGTCAGCCTACTCTACGTCAGGTTTCTTCTTCTCGAACTGTGTTATGTAGGTCTATCTGATATATATTATTGTCATTTGTGTATTTTAAATCTAGAACACCGCAGTAGTAGTGGAATGATTAATTATTATGTTGTATTTTTGAATTGTCATATATATTAAGAACATGTACTAAAGATTATTATTATATATATATATATTATCTAAGTCTATGTTGGATTTTAATTCATTTATGCTTTTTATCTTTATTTAAATTATGTCATTGTATTATCATCTTTATTTTATTAAAATTTTTGTTAAGGCTTACTATGGGCTTTGGGTACTTTATGTATTCCATTCCCTTGTGTCAGTCACGTGCCCCTTTTTGGAATCGGGTCATGACAAAGTTGGTATCAGAGCTAATGGTTTATTAATTGATTTTTGGGTCATTGGAATATGTCTTTTCTTGAACTACTACGGTGATTAGGTTGATAAATGTCAATTGTTGTTTCTAGAATTCCGTAAATATTCCATGTTTTGAATCTTATTGGTTTCCTCGTCTATCCAAATAAGGTGAACGTAAACTATTTCTACCACAGAGACAATATATAATGATAAACAACCCTTTCAAGTTGAATTTTTGATTTGTGTATCAGCCCCTATTCCACTTGTATAGTATAGAGGTAGATAAGAGGCAATTATAAATCAAAGGCCAGAGCATTTACCATAAGTAGAGTAGGCAATTTCGAACGAGAACTTGAAGCACTTGTGGCTAGGGTAGCCAGGATTGATGAGGGCTTGGTAGTGCTTAACCAAGCATAACAAGTGTTCAAATATGCTTGATGGAGAGATTAGAAGATGTCTAGTGTGGATGCAACACGTTTGTACTCTTTGAGGGTGAAGTTGTTAGTTGTGATTGTAGCATAAGATTGGTACATGCAGTCAAATTAGTTTTATGTGCCTACAGTGACATGGTTAGAGTTTAAAGAGTGGTTTCTAAGATACTTCTATCCACCTTCAAGGTGGGATAATTTCATATGATGGCTATTATGTAGAGCAAGAGAAAAGCGGCCAGTTAAGAAGAACATATGTGAACTCTTCAATCTATCATGTCATGTTGTAGATGTGATACAATATAAGATGAGACTGGTAGAACTGTATGTTATAGGATTAAGTTTAATATATATATTAGCATCAGAGCTGAGGACTGAAATTTAGAGAGTTATTTGTAGAATCAGTCCTTTGAGGTGTTATTAACCTAGGCGTGATTTTAGAAAAGGATTTATTAGCTTGATATTTTGATACTCTGGGTTACTGAGAGTAGGAGGTGAGAAATTTTGTGCCCATAGTTGCTAATGATTTCTAGGACACAACTATGAGTGCATATAAGAGGATGGTTGATTGTATTTTCCTTGCTTTTGATTTATATATATATATATATATATAGTATTGATTACAACTCTATAATGATATGACACTAGCATTATGGGTAAGTGTGAATCATATGAATTTAGCAGGTAAAAAAATTGATACATGATAGTATATACATAATTTATAAATTATATGAGGTGTTATACAACAAGATAGTGATTGTATAAGTAAATATGTGGAATAAGAAGATAGAATTCGAATTTAAAAATTTTAATTGGAGTTGTTTCAGTTTAAGAAAACTAAAGGTGTAGTTATAAGAAAAGCGGGCTTGAGGATTCAACTATTGAAAATATAAGAAATAAGTGCATATCTTTGAAGATTAAGTGAAAGTCTTAAGTTTGAGCTGAGATTGTACCATTTAAGTTATGCTAGTTACCTTGAGAGTGATAAGCTAAATATATAAAGTAGTACATTATAGTAGCGCAGTGAAAGTTAGATAGATGAATCTCACATTAGACTAAAGATTGATGATGAATTGAATATTTAGATTGATAAGTAATAAGTATAAGTTTGACAGATTTTATTAACAATAGGAAGCATTAAAACTTTGTGGTTATTATTTGGTGAATTAATAGTTTAGCAAATTAGAATTTATGATATATATAGAAAATCTATTATAAGATTTGGATGACTGGTGGATATAAGCATAGTTTTGAAATAAATATTAAATGTACTATGGTGTATGGAAATATAGTCATTGAAAGGAATAAATAAGGAAATTAATATAGTATGCAATAGCAAGAAGAATAGTGATAAGAGGCTATTAATATGGATAATTGAAAACATGAAGTTTGAGGAAAATAGGTGATGATTATTAATAAATAGTATAAGTTAACTTATGCTTGAGCATATTAGCTAGTTGATGGTGACCATGATGATGATATAAGAAAGGAGAGTTGGCACCGAGATATATAGGACATTTCGAGGTTTTAAAGAGAGTTGGCATGGTTGCATATTGATTGGCTTTACCTCTGAATTTGTCTTAAGTGCATCCAGTATTCTATGTCTCGATGTTGAGGAAGTAAATTTCAGACCCTTCGCACATGTTACAACCCCATAGTGTGGAAGTAAACAAAGTTCTGACATACGAGGAAGAACCAATAGCGATTGTGGATTCTCAAGTTTGACAGTTGCGCTCGAATCAGATTCCGATGGTCAAGGTGTTGTGGCAGAATAACAACGTGGAGGAGTACACTTGGGAGATAGAAGTCAAGATGTAGGTTGCCTACCCTCACCTCTTTCCTCGATGAATTTTTATATTCTGTTCTTTTATTTGAAATTTAAGGATGAATTTTTATAAGGGGGGAAGATTGTAATGACCCTTTATTTTAAATAATATAAAATTATTTTGAGATATACAGTGTTAATAATAATTTAAATTTTTATATAATATCATTATTTGTGAATAGTATTTATTTATTTTACATTAAATATTTTATTTATGTAAAGGGCATTATTTTGGAAGTTAGTATTGTTAGTATTATTATTATTATTATTATTTATTATTATTATTATTATTATTATTATTATTATTATTATTATTATTATTATTATTATTATTATTATTATTATGGTCATTATCACTATTATTATTATCATTATTATCATTGTTATTACTATAATATGCATGTGTATTGTGCATGTGTTGTGTATATATATATATATATATATATATATGTTAGGTATTGAGTTAATATGTATATATAAGGGAAGGTTAGGTCAAAATTTCGGGTCAACCTCCCTCCCCCACTTTTTTTTCTCTTTCTTCTTCTTCTTATTCTTCTTCTTCTTTTCTTCCGTTGCCGACGCAGTGCCACCACCCGAGCTCCACTAGCGTTGGCACCAGCCACCACCAAGCTTGCCATCACCTCCCCTCCTTCCTCTCTCCTTCCCATAGTTGTTTGGACGTCTCTAGTTGCTGGAATCTGTGAGAAACTATGGGTGTGCTATTGTGTTGCCGGTGAGAATTCGGTGGTTTTAGCTTGGGATCCTAGGCTCGTTCAACTCCTCTCGACACGGCCTACTCGATTCTCAAGTCGTTTCAACTCTAGAACGTCCGATTAGTTATATTTCTTCAAGTTTAGTTTATGCCTATTTAGGGTTCTTTTTTTTTTTTTTTAAAAAAAAACTTGAGTTTGAATGATTCTTGTTAACTCCTTTTGGAAATGTTGTTGTGTGAATTTTTAGCTTCTCAAATATATTTTTAGTTTATTTTTCTGAATTTATTTGAATTATGTATAATTATTGTATTTTTTATAATTAAAATGAATTTTTATTAATTATGTGTTTTATATATTTTGTATTGAAATTATATTAAATTAGTATCATTAATTTTAATTGTTAGCTTTGGAAATGAGAAAATAACTTTTAGTAATCTTGGTTAATTTTTGTATAATATTTAGTATTATGTAATTTTTGGATTAATTGATAAACTTTGTGTTTTAATTGAAATTATGGTTAATTAGTATGTTTTAAGTGATTTTGGAATAATAAATTGTATTAAAATAATTTTTATGAATTATTTACTATTTTTAACTAAATAATAATAATTTTTGAAAATATATTCAAATAATAAATTTTATCTACTATTTTTGTGATTAAATGAGTTTTAACTATTTTTATTATATATTTAAACTATTTAGATAAATAATTGCGAATTTTTCTATTTAATATCGAATAATCGAAAAAATGGATTTTTATTAATATTATGTAATTTATTTGGGATTTTATGTAATTAATGTGAAAATAATTAGCTTTAATGTTTTTATTATTTAAATAAATTATATTGTGGTTTATTATTGATGATTATGGATTTTGATGATTTTTAGTATATTATTATTATTATTATTATTATTATTATTATTATTATTATTATTAAATATTGCTTGTATTGTGAATTGTGATTTTCAGTTGGGAATTGTGTAGTTTGGGATCATAACCCGAGATAGTGAATATTTGTGAATTTTGAAGTGTTTTTTTGTGTAGGGTTGGCTCTACTTCGTGTAGAGAGATGTCCGTTTTACAGAGAAAACTCTACCGATTTTTTTGATAGATTTCTCATAAAACGTGACATCGGGTCTATTTTAGTAGAGTTGTATTTTTTTGACGAGTCTTTCCTTAGAATCTAGAATTTGTAGGAATTTTATTTTTAATTATTTCTTTTATTTAGCCGTGCCTCCAGTCGAGCCAACTGGTTAGGGTCGAGTGTGACTGCGTAGAGGAGCGTATCCAACTTGTAAGTTAATAACTGAATTGTGTATTGGGTGTTTTAAATTATTATATATAAATTCTTTGATTTATGATAAAAAGGGAGAATTTAATAAAATAATTATTTTACTATTTAAAATATGTATTGTTGTACTTGAGTGAAATTCTCCTTTTGATTGCCATGATTAAATAAGCAAGTTTATGTTAAAATTTTCATATGATTAGTTAATTGTTATTTTATTTTATTTTAATATTTATTGTTTATTTATATCTATTTATTTTAAATTTAATTTTGGTAGAATGGTTTACCTGATGGGTTTCATCAGGACTGTGTGCACACTGGTAGGATTGAGAGTAAGTGTTGATGCTTAAAAAGACTCAGTGATGCTTTCCTCTCAGGAATGATTTTGTGAGATTATGTATAAGGCTAGGTGATGATTTTCTCTCAGACGTGGTTTATAATTACTGGGGCTAGTAGCTCAGTGATTCTTTGCTCTCGGGAACCGCTATTAAATATTGGTTTAAGTAATTTGACTGCGGCTAGTAGCTCGGTTGATGCTTTGCTCTCGGGAATCGGCAGTCTTTGAATTATAAGAGAGCCAAAAGGCTATTAGAATTGTGGATTAGGATTCTACCTAGTTTTTTTTATAAAATTATTTAATAAAATTTTATTATACTGATATGGTGTTTTATGATTTCAGATAATTTATTTTTGTAAAGAATATTTCAATAAATCAAATGATTTAAATTTTAAAATATAAATATTCTATTTTTATAAAATATATTTTAAAGGAGATTTTCAAACCATATACATTTCTTTTATTAACTTATTCAGTGAGGTCTGACTCCTCTCAATTATTTTTTTAGGATCTCGGGAGTCGCCTGTCTGTCAGCCTACTCTACGCCGGGTTTCTTCTTCTCCGACTCTGTTATGTAGGTCTATATGATATATATTATTATCATGTGTGTATTTTAAATCTAGAACACCACAGTAGTAGTGGAATGGTTAATTATTATGTTGTATTTTTGAATTGTCGTGTATATCAAGAACATGTGCTAAAGATTATTATTATATATATTATCTAAGTTTGTGTTGGATTTTAATTATGACATTCTATTATTGCCTTTATTTTATCGATATTTTTGTTAAGGCTTATTATGGGTTTCAGGTACTTTATGTATTCCCATTTCCTAGTGTCAGTCACGTGCCCCTTTTTGGGATCGAGTCGTGACACTAATCCCACTGAAAATATCATCACACCAACTCCTAAAAAGTTAGATAGGGTATCTCATCCACTAAAGAGATACGGTTTTCTACATGATATGCAAGAGTTGCAAATGCATAAAGAAGACAATCATGATGATGATCCTATAACATTTGAAGAGGCTTTATCATATAAAGATTCTTTTAAATGGCTTAAAGCAATGAAATCCAAAATGGATTCCATGTATGCAGACCGAGTCTAAACACTTGTTGATCCACCTGAAGGTATTATACCTATAGGTTGTAAATGGATCTTCAAGAGAAAAATTGGTGCAGATGGAAAGGTTGATACTTATAAAGTAAATGTTATAGCGAAAGGGTTTTACCAAAGGTAAAGGGTCAACTATAAGGAGACCTTCTCACCGGTGGCCATGCTTAAATCCATTCGGATACTTATTACCATTATTACACACTATGACTATGAGATTTGGCAAATGGATATCAAAACTGCTTTTCTCAATGGTTATGTTGAGGAAGAGATTTATATGGAACAACCTAAAGGTTATGAATCTAAGGAAAGTTCTAAAGTGTGCAAGCTTAATAGATCTATTTATGGTCCAAAGCAAGCTTCAAGGAGTTGGAATCATTGTTTTGATGAAGCCATATGATCATTTGGTTTTATAAAAAATGAAGATAAGCCTTGTGTGTAAAAAAAGGTTAGTAGGACCCAACTTGCTTTCCTAGCATTATATGTGGATGATATTTTATTAATTGGGAATGATATTAGCATGATTACAAACTTGAAACTATAGCTATGTAAATCTTTCTCCAAGAAAGACTTAGGGGAAGCTACCCATATTCTTAGCATTCGAGTCTATAGAGATATATTGAAAAGAATGATAGGTTTATCCCAAACTCTTTACTTAGAAAAGGTGTTGAAGAGGTCCAACATGCTTGATTCCAAGAGAGGATTGTTACCATTTAGGCATGGTGTCCATTTATCTAAGGGTATGTCACCTAATACACCCAAAGAAATGGAGAAAATGGCTAAAGTTCTTTATACTTCAACTATAGGAAGCATAATGTATGTTATGTTATGTACAAGGCTTGATATTGCCTCTGCTTTTAGTGTGACTAGCAGGTTTCAATCCAATCCAAGTTTAGAACACTGGATAGATGTTAAGGCAATCTTTAAGTACTTGAGAAGGACTAAATATTTGGTTTTAACTTATAGAGGAGGTGATCCACAGATAGATGGTTTTGTAAATTTTGATTTTCAATCAGATATTGATGATAGAAAGTCTATCTCTGGGTTTGAGTTTATCTATAATGGTGGTGTAGTGAGTTGGAAGAGTTCCAAGCAAGGTGTCACTACTGATTCCACTATAGAAGCTGAGTATATAGTTGCAAAAGATGCCATTAAAGAAATTATTTAGATTAAGAAGTTCATTACTGAACTAGAAGTTGTTCCTTCTATTGAGTCCCTAATTCCTCTCTATTATGACAACAATGGAGCCATTGCTTTGGAAAAGGAACTGAGGTCTTACAAAAAATCCAAACACATATGAAAGACGTTTCCATATTATCAGAGAACTTATTAGAAAAGGCAACATCATCATGCAAAAGGTAGTTTCAGCTAATAATGTGGTAGATCCACTAACCAAGGCGCTCACTTAGTTACAATTAGATCGTCATCTTGAGAATATGGGTCTTAAGTATTTTAATGAATGGCATTAGTGCTAGTGGGAGATTGTTAGTATAGATGTGCCATAGTGCCATTCTTAAAATTTATAATGACATTGTAAATTATCCTTATGGTAATAAAATATTTGTTTAAATAAAGTGTTTTTTATTTGACTATTTACCCCTTAGCATTATATTAAACAAATTTATTATCAAGAGTTGATAATATGAGTTACAAGTTTATTTAGTACATATGCTATAAATTATTCATATTCATACGATTAATATTTGGGTAATATTAATTAGACTATTACCTCTGTCCATTTTCCTTGATTAGTATATAATACTAATAATTGGAGGTAGCGAGTCTCATGCTACTTGATATGAAATGTCAGAATAGATATGTGGATACTCATGTGATGGGTGGATCAAATGTGATGTTAGATTTATGATTGCATGGATATTCACTTATAGTCAATCATCACAATCTAGGTCATAATGTTGTATATAGTCCTTTGACCTGAGGTGACACGATTATTCATATTTGAGTGGTTAGGGTTTGTTACCATTTAATACTTGTGTTAATCATATATGGGTATATGGCGTGTGGTGGCTCTAGTCAGTTGAGTGTAGGGATGAGTGTTCAACCAAGAAGGGATTAATTACCTGGAGTGAACCGGGATAAGATCCTATGCTATATAAGTTCTTTCTTGATCAATAAGTTCCTGACCAAGACAAATATGACATGAATTGAAAGAGTTTTATTGTTGGTTATATTTTATCAAGAATAGAACTTGGGATGAGGTTATATGATATAATTATTAGAGTTTGACTAAACCTGGACTTTAGGCTATATTGGGATCTTTTAATGAAAGGATTTTAGTGCATGGTAATTATGAGGGTTCGTGTGTATCAATACATACATTCATTTCTAATTGGGTAGTTGTGATATTGATGCTAGGGGTCACACATAACTTATGAGAACTAAATATGTATAATTAGAAATTTCACATTAGACTTGAAAGGAGTTTCAAATAATATCAAGTGTTGATATTATCTTCTCATTGCCAATTAGACATGAACCTAGTAAGTCACACCTAATAGAGCTTTGCTAAATCACCATTTATATTAATCTTATTATTGATTAAAGAGTTTAATCAATTAATTAAAATTAATAGAATTGGATTTATGCTTCAAGCAATGATTCTATCATATCATAAAATCTAATTCAAGTAAGGGTTTAAATAATTAATTTATACTTAATTAATATGAGATATTAATTAAAGTATTAAATTAATTATATATATGTTGTTACTTAGATTAATGGCCTAAGTTATTTAGGCCTAGGACCAAAATGGTTTTGGACCAAAAATTAATCTAAGATGTAGAGAAAGTAATATGATGTCATGGACGATGTCATGTATGATGTCATGAATGATGTCATGGATAATGTTAATTTTATACTTCCATGGCAAGTAATGTGATGTCATTGATGATGTCAATTCTATACTTGCATGACAAGTAATGTGATGTCATGGATGATGTTAATTTTATACTTGCATGGCAAGTAATGCGATGTCATAAAGTTCTTTACTTGCATAGTAATTTGTACTTATGATGTAAGCAATGACATCATCAAGATTTCTTTTCTCTACATATAAATAGATAACTTAAGAAATGTTCCTAAGGGGAGAAAAATCAACAATTTTATGTAGAGATAAAAAACCAAAGCAAACAACATATATTCAAAAAACTTTAGTTTTCTTGCAAGGAGATTGATTAAGTTAGTTCAAGTTTACAAAAGGGTCATTGAGAGAGGCTACTTGCATCTAACCAAATAAAAGTAAGAAGGTGATTAGTGAATCTCTATTGTTTTAAACTAGAGTTATCACATTTAGGAAACTTAAAGAGTTGATTCAAGAGTTGAATTAAAGGAGCCAACCATTTAGTAAATTAATTGTGGTTTACATCAAACACTTAGGAAATTGTAAGTATTCCGTAATTTAGAATTCCTAAGTTTTTGTATTTATACATGTTGATGTTTATTAGCTATGTGTTAAATTGCAAATTGAATCCTTAGGATTGGAATTCTGATGAGATCAAGGATTATGTTGAGCAAATTTATAAAATTTGCCCTACTTAGAATTTGATGTCAAAGTAGCTTAATCGATTCCTAACATTGATAACCGTAGCGATATAAACAAGAATACTCATCTGAGTTACAAGAACATGTACATATGGAATATGAGAATTTCCACCTTGTTGAAGATCTAGTGGTGCTACCTAAAGACTTAAATGAATAACCATCGATGTTAAGAACAATCGAGATCCAATGAGAATTTTCACATAGCTTCTAGTCTTTGACATCAAAAACCCAGGCCGAGAATTGAACTTTTCTCATTAAGAGCTCTTTCTTTGAATGATTCATGTTAAAGTAGTGGAACCCTTTTCTTTTAATTTCTTATGACCAATGAAGATAGATAATTGAGAAAATGAGAATGAGACTAACTTACTAGAAGTACTCAAGACTCTCAAATCCTCATCCTCATAGACTAAGAGACACTACTTTGACACCTTATTAAGCCTAGAAAGACTGACAATTCGATCTTTTTTTCATCTTGTAGAAAGGTGTAAATCCTACGCAGAATAATAATCTTATATAGAAAGCTAAGAATATAATTAATATTTTCGAAGTTATTCCTTATGGCTTAATGGCCGTGCTTAAGTTTCATGTTGTCCATTCTCTCTTTTTCTAGTAATAGAAATTATAGGGAATAGTGAATAGCTTGAACGAGGTGAATAAAGTGGTGAAGTGGGTGGTAGGGAATGGCAAGTTGGTGAGATTTTGGTTAGATCGTTGGGTCATGGGTAAACCACTCTTGGATTATGCTTTGGATCCCTGGTTGATAAGGAAAAACTTCAAGCTAAAATAACATATTTATAAGGATCAAATAACCAATGGAAGTAGGAGGAATTTCAGCATTGATGAAATGGGCCATAGAATTATAGCGATAAATGTTCTTGTAAATAATGACTATCAGGATGTTGGTCGGGAACATTAAGTGGTGAGTTCTCTATGAAGTCGAGTCTACTTATGGTGTCATTGTAAAACTGGAAGGTGGTAGTTCAAGGACTATTTGGAAGGTAATATGGTGAGCAAAAAATCCTCAGCATGTCAGGTGATAATAAAAATAAATAAAACATGATTTCATAATAGTTGTCTCTGAGTATATGGGTCAAATAAATAATCTGTTTCTAAATATGCCAAACGAATTCTCCAAAGCTACTCGGGAAGAGTCGCTCATAAGGAAGAAAAGGTTCTCAATCATATAATTATCATCGACCAAGTGTTGTCATAAGCCATTGAAAGGATTTATCCATTATTACTCATACTAAGCTCAGTATTAGCTGCCAAGACTTCTAGGTTATTGCATAACAATGGATAATAAGAACTCTTATTTATTGAGACTTGTATAAAGGTCAACCAAACCCAAGGATCCTAAAGTCATGCTAATCCCATTGAGCAAGATCTATGGAAAAGGGAGGAGTCAGTTAATTGAGATCTTATGCTATTAAGCCCAGTCTAAGTGTATCAAGACCAATCTGCTAAGAGTTACTAAAGGCTTTTAAATATGGGTATTATTGGGTTCAACTATCAGAGGGGATAGATATGTTGTTGTACTTTCCTAGTTAGAAAGGGAATAAGAACTAGTAACTAAATGAATAAGTGAAATGGAGTTCACAATAGAAGAGTGATGGCATGCCATGTTAGGCTTCATACATTTTCTAATATAGATGCTCGTTACCTAGTAGCCAATTGACTCATTTGGATGCACTGATGTTTATTATTATACTTACCTTAGCTTATTTAGTTGCTTAAAAGACAAGACACATGAAATCCCTCTTTTCTCTATGAAAGTCATTTTTTGAAGACTTTTTTTCTCTCTTTCGGACTCTTACCCCTCATATTTTGCCAAAACCCAAAAAGTCAAAGGTAGCTCCTTACTTAGAAGTAGTGGGAAGTAGAATACATAAGGCCAAGGCACTTTTAAGCCCTCTAGTTTAGAATAAATTTAACATGTATTCGAGAGGTTTGAAGAAAAATAAAAAGCCATCATCAAAGACACTAAAGATGTCAACTTGGGTACCCATCCTATTAAGGAGAAAAAGACTAGCTGACCCACCTTACCTTTTGGAAGGAATATACCCAACATGACCTATCCAGCTCTACCATAGATTAGGCTTATAGCTTCATTGCTTCACTAACCCCATCTGGTTACGGGCATAGACACTGAAAGAAGAAACTGAATAACTCATCTTTGATGTAGCAGGTAAAGTTGGTCTTCCCCTAATATCTGGAAAAAGAACCAGACATCAGACTGGGTAGTTGGTCATCACTAACTGAATCAAGGAATGAAAGGAGAGGTCTCTCTACCCTGCTATAAGTTATCTTCAAGAATAAAATAGTGTGTGTATATATATATATAATGATTAGGAATTAGAAATGGATAATTCTGTTTGGACTCCTCCTGAATGAAAGCTTATTATGTATTTGCTTACACATAAGCAACTGGTAATAAAGGTATGAGAAACCGAAGAAATATAATGCTTCTCCCCTTCAATTGCTAATTAGTCTAATGACATTATTTATCACTTGATTAACAAAGATGATAATATTTTGTTCCCAAATGTAATGATGTATATGTTAGAGAATCTCACACTGAAAAAGTGCACTTGAATGAAGTGGCTCATAAGTGGTGTAGATTGAGTCTTAACATAAGCCAATTAGTTTTATGTTACATGGGCTCAACCCTATTTATAAGTCCACATGTATATGTGTGGGCCAAAACTCTCGAGGTCCATGAACTTGTTTAACATGGTATCAGAGCAAGTTTAGCCCAAGTTCTTAAATTTTTTGGTCATCCATCTGGATGTCCAGTCCCAACAACCTAGTCTAGTGTTACCATTTCCTTTCAAGTCAAAAAAAATAATATATGGGTTTTGAGTGACAACTGTTAAAATTATAGTTGCACTTGAAGGGGAGTGTTGGAGAATCCTACATTAAAAAGTATAGTTGAATGAAGTGGCTTATAAATGGTATATATATATATATTATGACACAATAATTTATGGGAAATTTCATTTCTTTTTTAAACTTGTGTAACTTTATTAACATTATAGGAAGGGGAATAATGGAGGAAGAAATAAAGAAGAAGTTATTAGAAATATTGATCGAAGAGGAGTAGGGAATTCCTATTGGACAAGGGATATAACACATTGGAATGTGTTGGAGGGGTATTCTACATTAGTATTTTGATATAAGCTCAAAGGTCTACATTTGCATATAATTTAAATAAATTAATTAAAAGAAACAAAATGCGAAGAAGACTAATTTATTTTTGAGTTAATTCTATATCAAAGTTAATTCCATAGGCTGAATAATTTTTGTCTTTTAACTATTCACTTGAACTTATAGCTACAGGTTATTTATGATCATTTCTCATAGGTGTGCATGTTTTGTTAGTTTGATGATGACCGACCTTGCTAATTAATTATGGTATACATTTGATGATTAATCTTAGGCCATAATTTATTTGGAACATTAATGTATGTCTCTTCATATGCCAAAACATACACCTAGAATTTCTTTTGAATGCTTAGTGGTGCATGTTAGGTTATAGGGTGGTTGTATATGGTAGTCATAGAGGGTTATACTTATAATCCCCTTATTAAAGAAACAAACCCTTTTTGAAGAAACAACTTGTGGTACTTTATGTTGTAGGTCCTTCTTAGTGGAGACCATATGTTTGGAAAAAAAAGGTCACATTTTGCTACATCGAAATGTTGAAAAGTTTGATTAGTATTTTTTTATACATGTTAAGGCCTATATAAAGGCCATAGATGGAGCACAAAAACAATCCATAATCACAAGAAAAAAAGAATATCAAGTGTGTGCTTATGAGGTGAGAGCCAAAGCTAGTTAGCTTTGATGTTTGTGAGACAGTTATAAGGGTTTGGAAAATTTTTTCTCAATAGGTGAGTGAAAAAATAGTAAGCTAATTATTTTAGGTGTTTAGGAAACACTTTGAGTGCCACTATTTTGATGAGAACTCTTTTATTATGTACATCTAGTGTTGATATAGAGAAAACTCTATCTTGTACCTACTATTTTTATAGTGGAAGAAAATTTCAAATTTTATCCCACAGATGTAACCCAAGAATTAAGGGTGAACCACGTTAAAATATTGATGTCATTTTTATTATTTATACGGCAAGTTTTACCACCTATTCATTCACCCATTGGTCGATTTAACCACCTCTATTTATTTATTTATTTGATTATTTTTATAGTAATTTTTATTTTATCTCAATGAACATTATTCTGTTGCACCAACTCTATTAAATTTCCCAACAAGTGGTATCAAAGTTGTTGGTTCTTCTTTTAGAGGCATTATTAAATACTACAAGCAATATGGTAAGTTTAAATGGCATGAGTTACCACATATGGAGAAACAAGATGAAGGATCTCCTATTTGTGATGAAGTTGCATCTACCAATTTTTGCTACATCAAAACTCGAAGGTAAGATGGATGAGGAGTGGGCATTTGAGCATGTGCAAATGTGTGGCTTTATTTGACAGTTTATTGAAGATAATGTGTACAACCACATTTATAATGAAACTCATACACAGAAGTTATGGAACAAGTTTGAGGAGCTGTACGCTTCAAAGACCGACAATAACAAATTATTTAATTTGAAAAAATTAATGCAGATAAAGTATCAAGAAGGCTCTTTTATCGCTGATCACTTGAATGAAATACAAGGGATTATGGATCAGTTTTTGGGCATAGGCATAAAATTTGACAATGAAATTCTTGCTCTTATGGTGCTTGCTTCTCTACCAAAGTCATGGGAGACTCTGAAGATTTATTTTACAAAATTTGCACCAAATGGTGTAATGAATATGGAATTTGTCAAAAGCAGTATTCTGAATGAAGAGATGAGACATAGATTAAAGGTTGCCTCTTCAACACAGTCAAATATCCTTGCTGTAAGTTCTAAGGGAGAAGTGAGACTCAAAGCTCAAAATAAAGAAATAATAGCAAAGGAAAGTCAAACAAGTATGCAAATATTGAATGCCATTACTACAAAAAGAATGGCCACATCAAGAAGTTCTATCAAAAGTTTGAGGATAAGAATAACGATAAAGATATGAGAAAAGATAATAGCAATGATGATGATGAAGAAAATCTTCTCAGAGAATTCAATGTCCTTTTTTGTGATGATATTGTTAATCTTACTACCCATAAGACTAGCTAGGTGATTAACAGTGTTGCTTCCATTCACGTTACATCTCAAAGAGAATTCTTCTCATCCTACACTCTAAGAGATTATGGATTTATAAAGATGGGAAATGGGAATCGAACAAGAGTAGCTAGTAAAGGAGATGTGTGTTTAGAAATGGCAAATGGCACAAAACTAATCTTAAAGAATGTTAAGCATGTTCTAGATACTTGCTTAAATTTGATCTCAATAGGCAAGCTTGATGATGAAGGTTTCTGTAACACCTGCCATAATAGCCAATAGAAACTCACTAAAGGTTCCCTGGTGGTGGCTAAAGGCAAAAAGGACTCAACATTGTACTTTATACATGCACATCTCTTTAAAGACATAGTGAATGTTATAGAGAAAGACAATATAATTGAGTTATGGCATAGAAGACTCAGCCACATGAGTGAGAAAGGGATGACAGTATTGGCCAAGAAAAATGTGTTATCTAGAGTATATCTTGTATATCAAGAGAAATGTGCCGATTGTCTTGCAAGAAAGCAAAACAAGGTTGCTTTCAGAAGTTCTCCTCCTTCCATAATGAAGAATGTAATGGAATTAATTCATTCAAACTTGTATGGGCTAATGCCAAAGTCACTTGGTGGTTGTTAATACTTTCTGACTTTCATTGATGATCATTATTGGAATATGTGGGCATACACCTTGAAGTCAAAGGATCAAGTGCTAAATGTCTTCAAGGAATTTCATACCTTGGTGGAGAAACAAATTGGTAAGAAGTTGAAGTACATTTGGACAGACAATGGTGGCGAGTATTCTAGACCATTTGATGTTTATTGCAAAGAGCATGGTATTCAATATTAAATGACACCTCAAAAGACACTGTAGTTGAATGGTTTAGCTAAGAGGATGAACAAGACTTTGATGGAGAGAGTTAGATCTCTACTCTCATAATCAAAACTACCTAAGACATTTTGGGGTGAAGCTCTACTTACAATAATGCATGTGCTAAACCTTTCACCATGTGTTCCTCTACAGTCTAACACTCTAGAGAGGGTGTGGTCAGGAAAAGATGTTTCCTATGGTCATCTACAGGTTTTTGGGTGCAAAGCCTTTGTGCATATTCCTAAGGATGAGAGGTCCAAGCTTAATGTTAAGACATGACAGTATGTGTTCATTGGCTATGGTTAAGATTAATTTAGTTATCGATTTTATGATCCAGTTTAGAAGAAGCTTGTCAAAAGTTATGATTCTATGTTTATTGAAGATAAAATAATTGAGGATATTGCCGAAGTTGAGAAGAATATCTCCAGCTCTGATGATGGTTCAAATTTGAAGCTAGTTCCTCTAATAACTGTGCTAAAGGAAGTTAGAGATGAAAATGAATCTATTTTTTCAGATGTAGGTAATGAAGATGCTCCTATTGAGATTCCATTTTAAAATGATGATAATGGTTTTCATGATCAACCACCAGTAAATAAGGCTTTTTTAGTGTCACTGAGGAGATCTGATAAAAATAGACAACCTTCTACCAAATATCTCAGAGACCAGTTTGTGTTACTAATTAATAGGGGAGAGCTAGAGAGCTTTGAAGAAGCTATGAATGATGAATACAAGTAGAAAAGGTTTAAAGCCATGCAAGTTAAGATGAAGTCTCTGCATGAGAACAAGATGTTTAAGCTAGTGAAGTTGCCTGATGACAAGAGAGATTTAAAAAATATGTGGGTGTTCAGGATTAAGCATGAAGAACACAGTCTCCAGCCACGATTCAAAGCTAGACTAGTTGTAAAAGGATTTAACCAAAGAAAGGGTATTGTCTTTGATGAGATTTTTTCTCTAGTCGTGAAGATGACATTCATCCGTACTATATTGGGATTAACAACAAGTTTTGATCTAGAGATCGAGCAAATGGATGTTAAAATTACCTTCCTTCATGATGATTTGGAAGAAGAAATATTTATGGAGCAGCCATAGGGTTTCAAAGAAAATAGGACTATATTTATAGATTGAAGAAAAGCTTGTATAACTTGAAACAAACACTAAGACAATAGTATAAGAAGTTTGAGTTTGTTATGAGGGAGCAAGGCTACAAGAATACCACTTCAGACCATTGTGTATTTGTTTAAAAATTCTATGATGATGACTTTATTGTATTATTGCTCTATGTGGATGACATGTTAATTGTTTGTCAAAATGTTTCTAGAATCAATAGCTTGAAGAAGCATTTTAGTAAGCCTTTTGCAATGAAAGACTTAGGACCAGCAAAGCAGGTTCTTAGAATAAGGATTATTAGAGAAAAAGGTATCAAAAAACCATGGTTGTCACAAGAGATGTATATTGAGAAGGTACTTTAGAAGTTTAACATGTACAATGCTAAAGCGATTAGTTGTCCTCTTGCTAATCACTTTAGATTGACTTCTCAGCAAAGCCCTTCCACTGATAAGGAGAAGGAAGAGATAGAGAATTCCATATGCTTCAATAGTTGATAGTTTAATGTATACTATGGTGTGTACACAACTAGATATTGCACACTCGGTTGGAGTTGTGAGTTGACTCCTTTCAAATCCTGGAAAGGAGCATTGGGCTGCAATGAAATGGATTTTCAAGTATCAAGGAACATCTAAAATATGTTTGTGTTTTGGAGATGCCAAACCTATGTTAGCTGGATACATAGATGAAAATATGGCAAGAGATGTTGATTCAAGAAAATCAACCTCTGGTTACCTGATTACATTTGCAGAGGGAGCTGTGTCATGGTAGTTAAAATTTACAAAAATGTGTTGCTTTGTCTACCACTGAAGCAGAGTTTATTGCAGTAACGGAAGCTTGTAAAGAGTTACTATAGATGAAGAAGTTTTTAAATTAACTTGACTTTCAGCAAGACAGATACGAGCTATTTTGTGATAGTTAAAGTGTTATCCATTTTAGTAATAATTCCTCCTTTCATTCAAGGTCAAAGCACATTGATGTGAGATATCACTGGATACAAGATGTGTTAGAGAAGAAGTTATTGCAGCTTGAGAAGATCTATACAGATGAAAATGGATTAGACATGTTAATGAAGACTCTACCAAGGGAGAAGTTCGAATTCTGTCGATTGGCCACTAGAATGGTGATGACCTCCACATAGTCGGGAGGGAGAGAATTTTTATGGGTCCCTCATAGTGGAGACCATATGTTTAAAAAAATGTCACATTTTGCTGTATTGAATTTGGTGCAGTAAATGTTGAAAAGCTTGATTAGTTTTTTTTAGTTTTTTATACATGTTAACACCTATTTAAAGGCCATGGATGGAGCATAAAAACAAGCCATAAACACAAGAAAAAAAGAGAATAAGGTGTGTGCTTGTGAGGTGAGAGCCAAAGCTAGTTAGATTTGATGTGTGTGAGAGAGTTATAAGGGTTTGGGAATTTTTGTCTTAACGGGTGAGTGACAAATTAATGAGGTAATTATTTTGGGTGTTTGAGAAACATTTTGAATGCCACTATTTTGGTGAGAACTCTTTTATTGTGTACATCTAGTATTGATCTAGAGAAGATTCTCTCTTGTACCTACTATTTTTATAGTGGAAGAAAATTTTGAATTTTGTCCTATGGATGTAGCCCAAGAATTAAGGATGAACCATGTTAAAATATTGGTGTCATTTTTATTATTTATATAGTAGGTTTTATAGCCTATTTTATTCACCCATTGGCTGGTTTAACCGTCTCTATTTATTTATTTGTTTGATTATTTTTGAAATGATTTTTATTTGGTCTCTATAAACATTATTCTGCTACGCCAACTCTGTTACTTTTCCCAACACTTTAATGCATAAATTATAGGTGTTTTTAATTTTATAGTCTTTTTTTGTTAATTTTGTAAAGCAATTGCATAACTTGTTGCTTTTGATGTCTACTAGGAAATATGGGATAAGGTTGGTGAAGGTGATAAAGGAATGGGACAAGATGCTTCTTCAAATAGAATAAGAGTGCTTGGATATGTATAATAAAATAATTAAGTAGGCTATAAAGTTAAGGCACAACTCTTTGAGACATTATCAGATGCCAAAATTGAACTTGCCAAGCTTCTTTCAGCCTTTGGAGAAAAAAGCTTTATGGAAATTATGAGTTCTTTCACTTTGTTTGGTCTTATTTGTGGTGGTATAAGGAAGAGTGAAAGTTGTATTCTTTATGGCTTCCATATGTCTCTAAATGCAGCACGAGAAAACTCCTTAAACAATCAAGGAACAACTTATAGCTATATATAGCACCTACACTTGAACAACTGCAAAAATAGAAAAAAGAGAGGGTAAAATAATTTTCTTACAATTACATTTGAAGAAATTGTTGTGAACTCAAAAGTTAGCAAGACTCCTATATTTGATGAGACTGATTTATCTCTAAAGAAGTTATATAAATATCATGCTCAACTCCAGGAACTTTAGAAAGAAAAGGTAAGGATCTTTGTATTTTAAGGATGGTCCATCATATGTAATTATATTTGGTTTACCATTTGGTAATCACTTGTTGATATGGCAGGGTGATAGGTTGCAAAAGGTTTGTGAATTTATGAGCAACGTGCATGATCCTGGGGCTTTTTACCAATTTATGGTAAAAATTAAAAAATATTACCAATTTATGGTGCATTTTAAAAAAATTTCCATTTGTGGGGATGGACTTTATCAACACAGTGGTATTCTATTATTGGAGAATGTAAGTGGTAATAAGAACAGAGATTTTATCATTCAAACAATGAGCTCAATCTTATGGGACATGTAAGTAGAAGATTCACTACATTTTAGTTCATTTCCTTTGGTATCATAATTATATAGGCATGGAGATTATGAAAGGAAGGAAAGGGATTAAAAATATTAGATACATCAGTTGATAATTTATTTTCATCGAATCTTTGAATTTGATTGGGTTAGGTTGGGTTGGGTTTTTATTACTTGGAGCTTTGCTTCTTATAACCTACATTTTTTTATTGAATTAGTTTTTTTTAAAAAACTTCTTTGATTGAATTAGTTACTGCAATTAATAGCTTATAGCTTAAATAATCATCATACATGATTAAGTGGATGTGCATTACCATGAGATGTTCTCTTTTTCTTATTTAGTTGATAAACTTTGATCAAAATAATATTCTTTTGTATTATGTTTATGTTTATCTTATTAATTCTAATTTTTATACATGTGTAATTATTTACTAATATGGTATTAATTTTTTATCTATTTAGCCATGTGGGAGGTTCAAATCATTTGTGAAGATCTCTTATTGAGGGAATCACGGAATGCATTTGGAAAAACGACACCATTACGTAGTTTTTACCATCATAATATTTCATAGATGATACCATCAAATATAGGATGATGGTACTCATTTAAAGGCAAAATTCGAGGAAAGTCTTGAAAATAAGCTTTCCGAAAATAAAGGAGAATCCATCAATATGCAATTTGATAATGTTGTAGCCATGAGATGATGGATGAATCAACAAGCAATGATGATGAAAATTTTGAGTCAAATGCAATGTATTATTTGATTAATTAATGTTTATATTTTAGAAATTTTAATCATTTTCAATTATATTTATCAAATATATATGTATGTTTCACTACAAGAAAAATGTAGTTTAAAAGATTTTTCCATTTCTAATATTGAAAAATCCATTTCTAATTACTTCAAAAACAAATTTAGAAATAGAATTTTACTGTTGCTATATCGCTCATTGCAAATTAGGTTAGCAATGTAATTTGAATTCCATTTCTAATTAGAAATAAAATTGTGACAAAAATTGTCTGTTTCTAAATTAGAAATGTAAAAGAAACATTATATTCCATTTCTAATTTTAAGATAACAACAAAATTTATGCATCCAATTTAGAAATGGATTTTGGAAATCCGTTTCTAATTTACAAATGGAATTTGGTAATCCATTTCTAATTTTAAAACTAATTTCAAATTTCTTTTTTTAAATATTTGTAATTTTCTAAGGAACAAATTGTTTAAATAAATTTGAATAAAATTATTATTCAATAATATTAACAACCCAAATTACAACAATATGTAAGAATTTATTTATGAAAAAATAATTGTATAAAGAAGAAAATAATTTTAAATAGTATTATAAATGAATACAAATAAGAAAAAATTTTCAAATAAAAATTAAATACAACATTCATATAGAAAGAGTGCAGTGGCTAAAAGACAACAATAATATATATATATAAGTTTCACTTTAAAATATTGAGACCTGAAAAAGAGAAATTATCTAATGTTGCAAGGATAGGGTCTGGTAGAATTTTCTATTGGAGAATACTGCATGCAAAAAAAAAAAATATATTAGCATCAAGAATCAAAAGAATAAGAGAAAACTTATTTTCTAACCTTTTACAAAGAAAACTAATCATTAAAAAATATTAGAGATAAAAATGCAAATTCGAATATAATGTACCACTAGGTAACATGATTGATTGTTCAACATTAATCTATTCTGCAATATCATTGCTGATTTTCGAAACAATAATATGGAATTTTATTAATATGTCTCCTAACTTAGATACATGGAACCTGAACTACAAAGCACAAAATCAGAGCATGATAGTGCTTACGAGAAGTACAAAGAGAATGATAGTGATATCTATACATAGCAAATGACTTAAGCCAATTACAAATACATATAATTACAACATGTAAGCTTGTACAAGAATAATTAATAGTAATAATAATGCTAGCGATGTCTCATATGTCAATAATATGAAGCAGAAACTGGGAAAGTTGTTTTCGTCGCAAATCAAAAATTGTAAAAGTTGTTTTTGCCATTTGGAGTTGTGAAAGAAGGTAATCTCATGTTGTTATAATGAATATAGGCCACACTTTCTGTATCTGGACGGGCTTTTGAACTCACAATTATTGCCAAATGTTTGCACCATTTTACTGGTACTGGGTATGAAGTCATTTTTAAATTAGCATGGATTCATAGTTATCAGATTTGCATTGAATTTTAGCTCCATGAGAATATTCATTTGCTTGCATGTACCAATTTTGTTTAACTTGTATTGAGTTTTCTTTTAATTTTTTTTATAATTCCAACCCAGATACAAGCTCAATTCTTTGTTTTAGATTTAGAATTTTAGGGGATGAAAAGTGCTCTTTCTTGGCACTCTTTGCTTTTTTCTTTTTTCTCAATTCTAAATTCTTTGTTCTAAAAACCTTTAAAAAACAAATACTGAATTCACATAAAATGAGTAGAGGAAGTGTAGGATACCATTGCTAAATCACAATTTTTTTAGTGGAGGGAGGGCCATCCTTTTCAACTTGTTATAACTTTTTCTAAAATTTAGAAATTAGCATTATCCATAAATTTATTTATGGCTTTAATTTTTTATTATTAAAGAAAATTTTCCATAATGCTATTTTTTATCTCTTAGCTTGAAATTGTCTTTTATGTATTTTAATTACTTTTCTGAAGCATCTTCTGAATTCTTTGTGGTTACATATGTATATATAATATGCTTTGAAAGCAGGTTACTAGGATTACTTCAATTGGTGTTTATGCAAAAAGATTCTATTAGGCAAAGATTTTTTTTTTTGATGTTTATTAGTGTAATTTATACAAAATATTATTTCTTTCTTTACAATCAAATCATCATGATGTTCTATAGAGATGTTCTTCCCAGTTGAGTTCAACAAAAATTGCATCTCATGTGGTGGAGATACAGGCATATCTTGACTCTGTTGATTGGTACCAATTCACTCATGGTATTCATTTTTATGCTCTTTTTTTTATTAAAAAAATTAATTTGTTCTACTAAAAAAGAGTTCTTAAAGAGTTCTATGTACAGCAAAACAATACACATAGGGGAAAAGTCTCAAAATAGTTCTTTATAAGAAGTGTTCATTTATGATCTTATAAAAGTCACTTGGTGTGATCAATTACATATTTATTAATGCTTAATCTTCTTTAGAATATTGTCTTATAGAAGATTCTTGAAAAGTTGATGGTTAAGACTAATATGATTTGACTGTGAAATATATATGAATATTGTATTTCTTAATTATTTGTCTTATTAAGTTGTTAAGTATATTCTCGTGTAACTTTTATCCCCAATAAATTTCTAGAAGTTCAGGGCAGTCTCATATTCTGCAAGTCAGTTTTTTTTTTTCATTTCATATTTAATGTTCAATAACAATAAAAAAAGAAAATTTACTTCAGTTTAGATATAAATCAATGAATAAGCTCCATTCGTATATTTTATAATTGTGTTTGCTGAATGGAATTTTGGTTTGATCACTACTTGTACTTGTCTCAGCTCTTGAGAAGTTGCTTAAGCAACATGCTGGAAGACCATTGGAGATGAAATTTGGAGATGAAATTTCCATGGTCTGTCTTTTCTTCTTTTCTTTTGTTTATGCCAGTTATCCTTTACATTTTTATTTGCACACACAAGAATTAAAATTTACTGTTACGTCTTTACTTTTGTTTTTATTTACTACTACAATTCTAATGTGAGTTTGTACTCCTAAATGTTGCTGTCAGTCTATCATTTCTTATTTTACATGAAGATTGTACAAACCACCTTCTTATATGATGTTTTATTTACAATGAAGTGTGTGTTAAGGGATTTGAGACACTTGATTACTTTGATAATCTAATGCACAAAGAAGGATTCACTGAGCAAATAGATGTAATTACTTTTAAAACCAAGGTAAAATGCTTTTTCTTTTTAGGTGTTCAATGTTGGTGTGAATAACCATCCATTATTAATGGTTTGTGATGTCATGCAATTTTGGAATGCATTCTTGGCTTTTAAATTTTTATTCATGCATGTTTTAAAGTATTTCACTTCTAATTGCAATGGATATTGCCATTTCATATTGATTGAATATATTTAAGCACCCCTGATAAGGATTCCCAGTATTGATAATGAGAATAAGAGAACTTTTATGTCACGAAAGAATGACTTGGCTGATACAAATTTAGAAATGTTATATTGATGACTAACATTCTATCTAATTATTTTACTACATTATGATTGCTAATTTTCTTTAGCCACATATGTTTGATATTATTAATTATGCATTTTGGCACTATCCTTGGGACAAAAAAGGTCAAGGCTCTCCAAGACTTGGAGCGTGATGACTACAAAACAATGTTAGGTATGGAATCTATTGAAAATCCAATTATCTTAAAACCTTTCAAAGAGGAAAGGCTACCGAGAGTTATATATATTGTCATCAAGTTATTGCAATGGCAGTTGGATCTAAGGAAAGTTCTTTATGGATTTACGTGATCTCACCTTTGATAATAAAGGTTTGCTTGTAAGCCATGAAATATTTGTCTTAAGTTTTATAACATACATGTGCACTTGCTCAGTCTAATTTTTTTTTTTAGAATATTTACCTTTAAGACAAATATTGAGGTGACATATTTGTAACATATTTATCTAATTTGCTCTGTCTAATTTGTTGAGTCTTTAAGACTCATAGATTTAGATTTAACAAGTTGCATATGTTAGTTGGATATCAATATTAAGGTGTGTTAACCTTAGCAATAATCAATATTAATTTTGATATTAACAAACTTAATTTTGAGCTTTTAATTTTTTTTTTGTTTAAGTGTGTATAAGTTAGGACTCCATTGGAAGTTAAAATGAAGTATGATTATCTTGGGCTAATTCGACCTCTGAGATTCAAGGAGGCTTTTGACATCATAAGAGCTTTATAATGAGAAAATTATCTTCTTCACATTTGAAATAGACATCTTAAGATTTCTGAATTGGGCTTACTTGTCAAAATCCGAGTTCATTTGGGTATGTAAATATTAAGTCAAAATCAACATATATAGCTGTCATTTCAGATTGCACAACTCTTAGTATTTTAGACATATCTTGAGTTATAAAAGCCCAATTGAGGTGATTAAAAATGATATGGAAAGATAATTCAAATATCTACAATGCTTTTTAGGAAAGTATAGGAAAATTCGAATGTATCTAATACAAAATTACGGATTTAACTTGTGTATAGCTATCTAACAATAGTCTACATTTTAGATTGCAAAGCTCTTAGTATTTTGGACATATCTTAAGCTATGGAAGTTCAATTGAGGTGATTTAAAATGATATAGAAATATAAGTCAAATATATACAACGTTTATGAAGAAAGTGTGAGCAACATCGAATGTCATTAGTAGCCAATTACGGTTTCAATCCATGCATAGTTGTGTGACAACATCACATTTAATAATTCAAAATTATAAAACATTGAATTCAAAAGATAGATATTGGACACATTATTTGCACCTCCAACATCTATATTTTTAAGTGTTTGTCGATATAAATACCTCAAGAGCTGAATGGAAGTTAAGAAACTTGTTTATCATTCATTCTTTCTTAAGCTTTCAATTGAGCTCTCAAATTCTCTTAAATAATTCTTTATTTATATAACTCTTGTGAGAGTTGGTTGTATGTTAGAAATAGAATTTCTCTTCATCTTAAATCTTAGGTAGATTAGAAGGGAAGTGAGATTTATTTCTAAAGGAATTGGTTTAAGTGTTATCCATTGAAACACTTGGGATTTGGTTTTTGAGTAAGCCTTGAAAACTCAAATTGTAAAGTTGTAAGAGTGAGCCATAAAACTCTTGTGTAATATCAATCTTGTGAATAAGATTGTGGATAATTGAAAATCCTAACTTGGGGATAAATTAGATAGGGACGTAGGATTATTGTTGAATCTGAACTACTTAATTTTTTTTGTGTTTTTCATTCTTCCTTCTCAACTTCCATTCAATTTTTGTAAAAAATTCTTTTAATTTTTCATTTTTATTTGATAGTCCTATTCATCCCCCCATTATGACTCTTTTCAAGGTGACACCATAACATTATTGAGCAAAAGGATTTTTTTTTTTTTTTACTTTTTATGTTTCCTTTTTGTGATGTTATCATATGCCATTTGTTTATGTAGCGAGTAAGTTTGATGATATTGTAGGTATTGATGAAGAGAACTATAATAAATTTTGTTGAAAGTTTGGAAGTAGTCATTTAATTCATTAAATTTCTCAAATATCAAAGTGATAGAGATTTCATATAAAAACCAGTTGCAACCTCAACATATTCTGCATAAATATTGAGCAATTGATCAATTACTAGGAGTTGCATATGGATATTGTTTTGTTGTGTTTGATATTTGATTTAGTTAATATCTTGGCATAATATGTTTATAGAATTTTAATATTTGAATTTTAACATCTATTTTAAAATTTTGCATAATTTTGATGTATGTTGTATATGCAAATTACAAACTCTAATTAAAAAAAAAAACAAAAGAATTAGGATTTTTGTTGCTATGTTGATAATGTTAATATTTACACTTTTTATTTGTTATACTTAAGTTGCCGCATACAATTAATCCTTTTTATCCTCTAATTAATTGCCTATTTAACATAAAACTACATTTCAAAGTATAAAAATGGGCGCAGATTCGTATTACTTATTAACTAATATAATTAATTAAAGTAGTTGTTTGCTAATAATTAAATTATTATAGCAGTAACTGAAAAAAAATCTTTGATAATTAGCTATATATAAATGGCTAATAAATCACCTAACCAGAAAAAAAATAAAAAAGATACACTTTCTTTTTTATTTCATTAAGGATTATTTATCTTTAGTTTCAAACAATTTTGTATTATGTTTTTAATACTTCTAGTTGTTAGTAGAAAAAATTGAATATTATATATTTCAATTTTTCTGTATCTTAATGTGTATAATTCTGTCATCTTTGCTTAAAGTAAAAAAAAAAAAAATGTGTAAACAAAGAATTTAAGTCTAAAAAAAATTTCAACAAAAAATACACTTAGAAAAATTTTATAAAAATATTGCTTAGTTAGGGAAGAAAGAGATCAAATGGCAATTTTTTTAAACAATGGAAATTCAGTGGTTGTCTTTATGTGAGCAATAAATAGAATCTACAATGAAAGCATAGTTATCTAGAGATCATACATTAACGGAATAATTTACATCATAGAGATGTAAAGATTATGCACACAAATGAAATATAAAAAGAAAATATCTAATGCTTCTCGAAAAAGGAGAATATGAAGAAAAAAAAAGTACAACAAGATACATGCTATGATACGTGCAATGCTAAAAAAAAAAAATTAAATTTCAAAATTTATTCAATAGTTGTTATGAAGAAAAAGGAGAAATTCATTGGTAAAATAAGAATAAAAATCAAACCATTTAAAATTTTTGAAAAATTATAGAGTTATTTTTAAATATAGTACATTTGATTTAAATATTTAGAATAATAAATAAATTTATTATAGTATAAAAATATACTACATTTCTCAATTTTGAGTATAAATTCTTGATTATACAATTTTTAAATATACATAAACACTTTATATAAACTTTATTGTTTCTATTTATTCAGAAATAATTTAACTTTTTATCAAAAAAAAAAAAATCAAGACATAAAATAGATTTATTCACATTACAAAATATAACTAATATTAATAGTTTATTATTTTCTAATTAATTTCAAAAGCCAATTATTTTTAACATACTATTATATAAAAACTTTGTTCCATATTTTAAAATACAAAATTATTAAAACAATTAATATAACTTTATTACACATTTTAAAATATAAAATTTTAAATAAAAAATAACTTTATACGCATTACGCGGGACACATGCTAGTGATAATAATTATCCTTTTTATTGTCTTGATAAGTAATAGTTAAAACATAGTAAATAGCAATAATGAATAGATATGAAAAAGATACATATTTTTAGTGAATGTTAAAATATATAATAAATAGAAATTTTATTAAAAATTAGAAAATTTAGTTTATCTCAAACTTTGCATTTAATTGATCTAGATATGAAGTTTGAAATCAATTTAGATCAAAAAGCTAAAATCATAGCAATTTGGTGCTGGCTTCAAAGTTCAGCAGCCAAATGAGCTTTTGTTCCTTTTTAACCCCTTTTGTCATTTCCAGAATGCCCTCACGGCTCTAATGGAAAGTCTTGACGGAATCTTCAAGGGCACTTATTAATAATAATAAGTTGTCATTATTTTTGTTGTTTTTTATTTAGAACCAGTGCGGTGACATGAACTATGGTTGGATAACCATGGTTACTATTATCTAAAATTTTTTATGTGCAAAATGGAAAAAAATTGCAAGGCAGAAAGCTTGCCATGGTCAGTTGACCATAAATGGGTGAGCACGGTTCATGATCAGTCGGTCAAAATTAAAAAAATTATTGAAAAATTTAACCAAACTGAATAGAGTCATTTTAGTTTAATTTTCGATTATTTTCGCTCACCTCTAGCCATAAATAGCTCAATTAGCAGAAAATGTAGATATTCAAGTATAAATCCTTTGTTCTTTTCTGAAACAAAATAGAGGAAGTTTAATAATTTCTTAGCTGTCCTCCACTGACGACCGGACCAAGTCTGTAATCTTCTTCGAAGGATCTGATATTTTAATGTTTTTATCTACAAATTCTGCTGCAATATTTCCTGGAACATTAAATTGGGAATGCTAATGAGCTATGGAAGCAAAGAATTTATGAATGCAAAAAATGTATTACTTAATAAATACAATGGCCAAGCTTTTTTTAAATTGTAACACTAGAACTGCATACTCCTCAAATCTCTCTCCGCCTAGATTTCTAGAATCCCCAAATCCTCAATTCCCCTACTCTAAAAAGATCTCAACTTTCACCTTTAAACCCCACAAAACCCACTTCTTTCTTCACCAAGTGCAAGTACAGAAGAGGGTATACTGATTCATTGGTTAATCCATACATAAAAATTGGAAAAAACAGCAAGCTTCTTTTTAGTACTCCTACAAAACATCAAGCTGCGAAAATGACTCTTTCTTCTCTTTTTAAAACATGAACAAAGGAAGAAGAGATTAGAAAAAACTAAGACTCTTCGATTTAGGTCCAATAGATGCTTTACCAACCAAAATATGTTTTAGCCTCAAAACTTTATCTTCAATAGCAAAACACTTTTAATATGAACATAGTTTCTTCAAGAATTGGAAAATTTTCCCCTTAGGTAATGACAACAGAAATGACATTGAGTTTCAAAATATTCTTAAAATTACAAAATCCCTTCTACAGTTATTCCAGGAGGAAAAAAAAGGTAACAATAAAAATCGTATAGAACGTACAAAAGTCTTTCATCTGCAGGCTATCAACACCAAACGGGCTTGCCCTCACTGCACATATTAAAGCAAATCCAAGTCAGGGAAAATCAATTCAGGAAACCAAAGGCCAACTCTCATATTGAAGAAGAAATGGACAGGGGAAACTTCACCATTACCCACATCGCTTGATAATTCAAAGACACCAGGAGAAGGAATAGCATAACTGTCAGGATAAGCCACAGATAGACGATGCAATAAAGAAGCATGAAACATCTCTTCCATCAGGAGCATGGCTCATGGACAAATTATTATCTTTATCATTCCAATCCACCTCCAATTCTCCAGTTTCACCATTTCTTTCGATGCACAAGTTTGGAAGGTTTTCTTTGAAGAACTGAACAGCAGGTGTTTGCAGTTGCTCCTCATTAAAATAGGAAACAGAGCAAACGTAACCTAGTTAACGAATGCTCAATCTCCACATCATGCATTGCTCTAATTGTAGCAAAATTAGTGTTCAACTAATTATGAAAAATGATGCGAATAATATAAAAAAAATTTAAGCAAAGTAAGAACCATAAAATGAGTAAAACTCTACTAAAATTTAGATAAAAAAAAGTCTAATAAACACCCAATTAAAAGGAAGCATCAATAAAGAAGTATAACCTTCTTGATCTATTAATAGCACTTGTTCTTTTCAACAATTTGGGGGAGTAGAAAGAATAGCATGATCAGTTTTTGGAAACTAACATGATCAAAGACCAAGACAAAAGTTATTTCTCCATGGTGAATATCATGTGCAGTGAGGGCAAGCCCGTTTGGTGTTGATAGCCTGCAGATGAAGGACTTTCGTATATTCTATACAATTTCTATTGCTACCTTTGTTTCCTCTTGGAATAACTGTAGAAGGGGTGTTTTGTAATTTTAAGAATATTTTGAAACTCAATGTCATTTCTTTTGTCATCGCCTAAGGGGAAAATTTTCCAATTCTTGAAGAAACGTTGTTCATATTAAAAAGTGTTTATTGAAGATAAAGTTTTGAGCCTAGAACATATTTTGTTGGTAAAGCATCTATTGGCCCTAAATAGAAGAGTCTCAGTGTTTTCTAATCTCTTCTGCGTTTGTTTATGTTTTTAAAAGAGATGAAAAAGTCAATTTCGCAGCTTGATGTTTGGTTGGAGTACTAAAAAGAAGCTTGCTGCTTTTCGAATTTTTATGCACGGATTAACCAATGAATTAATATACCCTCTCTTGTACTTGCACTTGGTGAAGAAAGAAGTGGGTTTTGTGAGGTTTAAAGGTAAAAGTTGAGATCCTTTTAGAGTTATGGAATTGAGGATTTGGGGAATCTAGGTGGAGAGGGATTTAAATGGCATACAGTTCAACGTAGGGAAGTTAAATTATAGCTCAGGTTTATGGCTTTCATGATTAAGATTTTATGGAAGACAGTATATGTTAGTGTTGCATTTTCCCTATAATTATGGATAGTTTGGAATATCAATGTGTTAACATTTCAATTACTTGATTTAGATAGTTATGATATCTACTGTTCCAATTTTCAACTTAATCTGATGAATCAAAGATGCTACTTTAACATATTACTTAACTGCTGCAGTATGAGAAAATGTTGAAATTTATATCAACTGCCAAGAGTGAAGGCGCAACCATTTTATTTGGTGAGGGATCATATAAAGGTATGTACAATTGCTGTTGTCTCATTGTTGGTGTTGTTTTATGTGTCAATCTGTGAAGTCATTTGTATTGCTTGCAAATAAATGGCAACATCTTAAGAAAGGATTCTTCATTGGGCTAACCATCATTACTGATGTAGACAACAATATGCAAATTTGGAGGGAGGAAGTTTTTAGACCTGTTTTATGTGTAAAAAAATTTAGCACTGAAGATGAAGCTATTAAGTTGGCAAATGACACCATGTGAGTTGATCTTTTATCTCAGCAATGATAATGGACCTGTTTTATCTCAGTAAATGACACTTTGTAAATAGCAATTATGAAGCAATTTTCTCACTAATTTCAAATAAACCAATTAATTTAAACATATTATTATGCCGCGCATTACATGGGTCACACACTAGTTAGATATGAACTTCTATTACTTAAAAAATAGGTAGATATTTATCTACCTTGCTCAATTAAAGATATACAGAAAAAAAAAATTGTATCCTTGCCCTATATGCTCAATATCTTGTTCTTGCTCTACATTAACATCTTCATCTTCTACTTCGTCTTTCCAAAACCAAAAGTTTCGAACACGTTTGAATTGTCTAGAATTTCTCAAGAGTTTATCATCAAGAAAAGATGGAGGTAATGAAGGAATATTTCTCAAATTAATCCCAAAGAAAAGAGTGATCTTAGTGATAAATCCTCCTATACATAAGGCACCACTAACACTATCACTAGCTAACCAAAACCTCTATTGAAGCCATCTTCCAAGCTCAACATCTATACCTTCAACAAGACATCTAAGAAGGAAAAGATAATCCAAGGAGATAGTTTCATTACTCAAGTCTCTAGCATGAAAAGAGTAGGTAATAAACCTATGTATATACCAAAGAGATTTTGAAGCCAAACTAGATGCTTTAGTGTGTCCGGCTTCAAAGATTCTTGCATGAGGTTTAGAATGTTGAGACAAAAAAAGATTAGGAGGCCAAGTTAAAATAGGAGAGGCTAAACTTCCTTGTTTAAAGTTAAAAATGTCATCAAAGGCTTGAGAAGTAAGGAATCTATCTCTCCCACCTAATCTAAATCTTATGCTATTCAAAGGATTTTGCTCATTAAAAGAATGAGTTCTTAAACAATAGGAGAAAGGAATTCATGAACTAAGGTAGGATAGGTAGGAAAATCATTGAAAGCAAAATCGCATGAACCCACATTATCAAGTAAATTTCTAACCTCATTGAAATAACCCATCTTTTCCAAAGTGGCTTGAGACATATATCTAGAGGAATGATTTTCCTATCCTTGAAATGAGCAAGCCTTTCCTTAAATTGAATTTAAGTGTATGAGAGAGGAGGTTGCTTCTTAGGTTGATCTTTAGTAGCTCTTCTAGAGGAGGAAGAAGCACCTTGAGCAAACTTTGAAGCCATGACAAGGGCAAGGTAAAAAAAATTGAAAATGAAGAGAGAGTTTTGAAAAGATTTGAAAGAATTTTGATGAAGATTTAATTGAAAATGTAATTGAATGAAAGTGAAAGGGGATTGAGGGGTATTTATAAAAAAAAATTATAAAGAAATAAAAAATTAAAGAAAAAAATTTGCAGGTTACCATTTGAAACATAGAAAAAGAGAAAAAAAAAAAAGAAATAGAAAAAAATTGGTTGAAGAAAGCATCCAGATCGCTGCTCACGAGCGGTTCATGAGTGGTCTGCTCATGAGCGGTACTGGATGTTTCATCCAGACCGCTCCTCACAAGCGGTTTGCTCATGACCCAGCTCACGAGCGGTTCTAGATGCCCAGACCACAACGGTCACGAGCTTAACGGCTTATTATGAAAATTGCAAAACGACCCTTGTACTTTTAAATTTGTTACAATTAAGTCCAAAAAAGGTGACAAATAGGTCCTTGATCAGAAAATTAATTATACAATTAAAATAAATGATAGTTAAACAAATATTTTTGACATAAATAAATAAATCAAAGAGAAAATTTCACAAATATGTAAATTAAAATTTTTTTTATATTTATTTTTATTTTTTTTAAAAATGATACTAAAAATAAGTCAAAAATATACAAAGCATGAATTTAAAAAAAATCTTACAGCTCAAGGTTTATTTCCAGAAAATATCCAGAAAATAAACCAAACATAAACTGACAAAAAACAGTCATAAAACATACTTAACTGCTCAAAACTTAGATACGAAAAATATACTAAAAATAAACCAAACAGCAACAGACATAAAATGAACTAAAAAAATAGACTAACAGCTCAAAACTTAGATACGGAAAGTATACTGAAAATAAACCAAACAGAAACTAGCATAAAAGCACAAAAAAAAAATTTTTGTTGAGCAGGATGAATATTTATGCTAAATTAAAATACTTCATTAATTGAATTTAGCTCAATAATTACTTATTAATTTGCAAAATAGGAGGGTAAAAAAAATGAACAAATTCATCAATTTAACAAGTAATCAAGACAAGCTTGAGCCATCAATCATACCAAGTTCATGCTTAATAAAATTTAATCTTTCCTCACAAAGAGGCTTGGTAAAGATGTCTACTAATTGATGATTAGTATCAACAAAATCAAGAAAATATCACCATTTTGAACATGATCACACAAGAAATGATGTCTAATATCAATATGCTTAGTTCTAGAATGCTGAATGGGATTTTTACTAAAGTTTATAGCACTTGTATTATCACACTTAATTGGAATGTGATTAATATCAATGCCATATTCCAAAAGTTGTTATTTTTGCCATAGAACTTGGGTGTAATAACAACTAGCCACCACATATTCTGCTTTAGTTGTGGACAAGGCAACAAAAACTTATTTCTTACTAAACCAAGAAACTAAGTAATTTCCTAAAATTTGACAAGTTTCAGAAGTGCTTTTTCTATCTAGTAGGCTACTGGCAAAATCAACATCAGAATAACTAATCAAGTCAAAGGAAGAACTCCTAGGATACCAAAGTCCTAAATGCATTGTACCATAAAGATATTTAAAAATTGTTTTGATAGCATTCAAATGAGACTCTTTAGGACTTGATTGAAATCTAGCACACAAGCAAGTAGTAAATATAATATCGGGTCTACTAGCAGTTAAATAAAGAAGGGATCTGATCATACCTCTAAACCGCTTTTCATCAATTGGTTTGCCATTCTCATCCTTATTGAGTTTAGTTGTGGTGCTCATTGGAGTTTTGATTGATTTAGCTCTATCCATTCCAAACTTCTTGAGAATATCCCTTGCATATTTGGTTTGATTGATGAAAATCCCATCTTTACATTACTTGATTTGAAGTCCAAGAAAGAAATTGAGTTCTCCCATCATACTCATCTCAAATTCTCCTTGCATTAGCTTAGAAAATTCCTCACACAAGCAATGGTTAGTAGCACCGAAAATAATATCATCAACATAAATTTGAACAATTAATAAATCATGCTTGGATTTCTTTATGAAAAGAGTTGTGCCAACCTTTCCTTTAGAGAAACCTTTCTCTAGTAAAAAGTTACTCAATCTTTCACACCAAGCTCTTGGAGCTTGTTTTAATCTAAATAATGCTTTTGATAATTTAAAAATATGATTTGGAGAGTCAAAATTTTCAAAACCCGGAGGTTATTCAACATATACCTCCTCTTTAATAAAACCATTTAAAAATGCACTTTTAACATCCATTTGATAAAGTTTAAAATCCATGTATGATGCAAATGCAAGTAACATCCTAATAGCTTCTAACCTAGCAACGGAGGCAAAGGTTTCATCATAATCAATTCCTTCCTCTTGATTATAACCTTTAGCTAATAGTCTAGCTTTGTTCCTAGTTATGACACCTTGTTCATTCATCTTATTTCTAAACACCCATTTGGTGCCAATAATAGGATGATGTTTAGGTCTAGGAACCAAGGTCTAAACCTTGTTTCTCGTAAATTGATTTAACTTTTCTTGCATAGCAAGCACCCAAAATTCATCACTCAAAGCATCATTAACATTTTTGGGTTCAATTTGAGAAATGAAAGCTAAATTAATAATAGACTTGAGTTTAGATCTAGTAGTTACCCCTTTTGTAGTGTCACCTATAATGAGGTCTTGAGGGTGAGCTTTCTTGAATTGCCAATCCTTTGGAAGTTCATCCTTTAAGGTAGGTTGAGGTATCTCCTCATTTTCCTTCTTGCTTGGATCTTTAAGTTCCAAAGGCTTACTAGCATTTTCTTCTTATGTTTCCACAATCTCATTATCACCTACAAGATCATCAACACCACAAACATGCTTTCTATGATAAAGTGAGTTTGATTCATCAAATACCACATGCATTGACTCTTCAACTACTAGAGTTCTCTTATTAAAGACCCTATATGCTTTGCTAGAGATGGAATAGCCTAGGAAAATTCCTTCATCGGCTTTAAAATCAAATTTCCCAAGATTATCCTTGGTGTTCAATATAAAGCACTTACATCTAAATACTTTTAGATATGAGATTTTGGGTTTTCTATTGTTCCATAGCTTATAAGATGTTTTATTTAAAATTGGTCTTTTGAAAACTCGATTTGAAATATGACAAGATGTGTTAACGACTTATGCCTAAAAGTATAGAGGCAAATTATACTCATGAAGCATTGTTCTAGCCATTTCCACAAGAGTTCTATTTTTCCTTTCAACTACCTCATTTTGTTGAGGAGTTGTAGGAGATGAAAATGTATGAGAAATATCGTTTTCATTACAATAGTTTTTTAAAAATTCATTTTCAAATTTGGTTCCATGATCACTCCTAATGGATGAAATACAAAATCCTTTTTCTTTTCGAACTTTTTTTGAAAAATTTTCAAAAGCTTTAAATGCATCATTCTTATGAGCAAAAAAACACACCCAAGTGTATCTAGAGTAGTCATCAACCAATACATAAGCATAGTGCATTCCACCAGGACTAGTAACTTTAGTTGGTCCAAATAAATCCATTTGTATAAGTTCAATTGGTCTAGAAGTGGACACTACATTTTTTAGTTTAAATGAAGTCTTAGATTGTTTTCCCTTTTGACAAGCATCACAAGGTTTATCCTTAGTGAATTCAAGCTTAGGTAAACCAATCACAAGTTCATGTTTACAAAGATCATTCAAAAGCTCAAAATTTGCATGTCCTAACCTTCTATGCCATGTCCATGTGTCATGGGAAATTGACATTAAGAATTTTATTTCTTTGTTATCAATTTTATTCAAATCAATAACATAAACATTATCTACTCTTTCACCATTAAAAATTACTTTGTCTTTATCAAGACTACTAACAAAACAATTTCTAGGATAGAAAGTCATCTTCTTTCCAATATCACATAATTGACTTATACTTAGCAAATTATGTTTAAGACCATCAGCAAACAACACATGATGTATAGATAAGGATTGAGGGTTACCTATTTCTCCAATGCCAATAATTTTTCCTTTTGCATTATCACTTAAGAAAACGTGTCCTCCATCCTTAGCATCAAGTTTGTTGAATTGCTCCTTATTTCCCGTCATGTGCCTTGAACATCCATTATCAAGATACCACTTGTTTTTTGTTCTTGCAGATTTCAAGCACACCTACATAAAACATTTTAAATGTTCTTTTGAACTCAAACCTTTCTTGGTCTAGGTTGGTTAGTTTTAAGATAATCCAAAGGAAGCAAATTCATATGTAGTTTTCTATAGAAGCACACATTATTGGTATGTCCTTTGATCATGCAATATGATTATACAACAATTTTAAATTTATTTCTCCTAGGATGAAATGCTTTCCTAGTGTGTGCAACATGCCTTTGGTATTGTGTGTATCTCTTATTGTTTTGTAACATTGAGTGAGACATATATTGGCAATAGTGATGAACATTTTGATAAGTTTGTGCAATATGTTTATGTGCATTGTGTTGTGCAGCATGTCTATTATAATTATGTCTAGTGTACATATAAGTATGCTTAGGTTGAGGTGCTCTAATTTGAGCCTTACCATTTATGTTAATGAAGGGTTAATCTTATAAGATTTTGCCTTGCTATTTAACACATGAGATTTTTTAGCTTGAATCTCATTTAAGGTTGAACGAGTAGAATCATGTGAAGCTTTAACAAAAGTAATATGTGATGAGGATGATGAAGACATTCCAATTTTATATCCAATTCCATGGGTATCTCCATGAAATTTTTGAGAGTCAAAAAAACTATCTAAAGTTTCTTTTCCTCTCTTAAATTTAGCAATGGAATTATTTAATTATAAGACTTCCTTATAAAGCTTATGATTTTCATCATTTGCTTTCTTAAGTTAGTCTTCCAAACAATTAGAAGATTTAGCATCACTTACAAGTTTTTCATTTGATGCAACAAGTTTAGCAAAATCAATTTTTAAACATGCAAAATCCTTAATTAAGCTAGCTAACTCATGTTTGTATTGTTTCTTCTTAAATAACAAACTTTTACATTTAGTAAGTAATTTGCTCACAATAGAGCTCTCATAATCATCATCATCATCACAATATTCATCACTATCATCAAAGGAAGAATAAGAAGTGAATGGTACCTCATTTTCATTTTCAATAGCCATGAAGCAAAGGTTGGCAACTTCTTGTTGTTCCTCTTCATCTTCGGATTCAGAGGAATCATCCTAAGTAGCTTTGAATGCATTCTTCTTATCTTTTGGTCCCTTACTCTTAAATTTGAGTTTGGGACATTCACTTCTAATGTGTCCTAGTTTCTTGCATTCATAGCAAGTAACCTCTTTTGTTTTCTTCTTCCCATCTCCTTCGAACTTCTTGTTGAAGTCCCTTGTTCTTGAGAAATTTTTCTTTCTTAAGAACTTCTTGAAGTTCCTAGTGAACATGGCAATGTCACCACCTTCATCACTAGAATCTTTGATGCTTTCCTCTTCACTATATTCTTAAAGAGCTTTTAGAGCAATGCTCTTTTTCTTTTCTTCTTTCTCTTATTGTTCTTCACCTCTTTGCTTGATGGTGAGCTCATGTGTTAAGAGCTTACTAATGTGCACATCGATTGATAGAGTAGAGAGGTCTTTTACTTCCTCAATTGAGTTAATACGAGATTCCCAATCCTTCTTAGGTAGGATTCTTAGAATCTTGTTGTTTACCTCTTCCTTAGAGAAATGTTTTCCAAGTTTCTTGAGGGTTGTGAGGAGAGCATTAAGATGATTTGTCATCTCCGTGATTAATTCTTGAGGCTTCATTTTGAAGAGTTCATATTCATATAGATGTAGTTGAACCTTCTTGCTTCTTACTTGAATGTTGCCTTCATAGTGATTCTCTAAGGTCACCCACATTTCTTTAGCCGAAATGCAATGTTGAAGCTTGCCTCCTTCTTCTCTTGTCATGGAGGAGACTAGAGTAATCATAACCTTTTTATTTTTATGATTTTCTTCCTTTTGATCAACACTCCATTGGCTTTTTGCAATAGTAGTTATCACACCATTAATGATGGGTGTAGGTGGTTCTCAACGTCTTAGGACAATATCCCAAAGTTTGATGGAATCACAATCAAGATATAATTCCATTTTGAATTTCCAATATTGATAGTCACTGCCATCAAAGAATGGTCTAAGAGAAGAGATTTTTTAAGATTCACTCCCCATGATGTTGTATTCTAGCAATGAAGTACTTAGAATTCAAGCTCTGATACCAATTGAAAGAGTCCTAGAAGGGGGATGAATAGGACTATCAAAAAAAATAGGAAATTAAAGGAATTCTTTGCAAGAATTAAGTAAGATTTGAGAAGGAAGAATGAAGAACACAAATATTTAAGGAGTTCGGATTCAACAATGATCCTACGTCTCCACCTAACTTATCCCCAAGTTAGGATTTTTTAATCACCCACAATCTTATTAACAAGATTGAGAATACACAAGAGTTTTATGGCTCACTCTTACAACCTTACAATTTTAGTTTTCAAGTCTCACTCCAAAACCAAATTATAAGTGTTTTCAAAGCTTACACTAAAACCAATTTCCCAAGTGTTTTAATGGCTAAACACTTAAACCAATTCCTTTAGAATAGAATCTCACTTCCTGTTTTCTAAACCTAGAAAATAGAAGAATAAGAATGTCTATTCTGATCACTCACCAACTCTCATAAGAGTTATACACAAAGAATTTGTTTAAAAGAAAGTTTAAGAGCTCAATTGAATGTTTAAGAAAATGATGAATAATAAACAAGTTTTCTTAACCTTTCAATTGAATTATATGTTGTGTTTATATATAAAAACACTTAAAAATGTAGTTTTTGGATGTATCAATCATGTCTTTAACATTTAGAATTGTTTTTGAATCAATTCTTGGACTTTTGGCAGCTCAAAGGACGCTCACGGGCGGCTCACGAGTGAACAGTGCTCGTGAGGGGTGAAAATATATCCGCTGCATTCAAAAATTCCTATTGGAATGCTGTCAGAGGTCTACTCATGAGCAAACAGCTCATGAGGAGTGCTCGTGAGGGGTACTGCCATTTTTTGGCAAAAACATACTCCAAAGGCTCCATTAATGGACAGCTCGTGACCACTTCAAAAGATGCTCATGAAAGGGATTAAAGACAATCGATTTAGCCAAAATTTTCCGTATAAAAATTGTGGATAATTGTCTTATTTTTTTATAAAACTTTGAATCACCTCAATTAGACATCTGTAGCTCAAGATATTGCTAAAATACTAAGAGCTATGCAAAC
Organism: Mallotus nudiflorus; assembly: GCA_947683625.1. Classification (NCBI taxonomy): domain Eukaryota; kingdom Viridiplantae; phylum Streptophyta; class Magnoliopsida; order Malpighiales; family Euphorbiaceae; genus Mallotus; species Mallotus nudiflorus. Next base: position 112,000 of record CANTUR010000479.1, on the reverse strand, counting down.
TAAAATGCAAGCTGCATATGCCGACTTTGACTGAAGATTTTCATACCCAAATGAACTTGGATTTTGATAAGAAGCACAATTTGGAAAGCTTAAGATGTATACTTCAAAAGTTAAGAAGCTCATTTTCTCATTTAAGAGCTCTAAATATGTCAATAGTCTTCATCAACCTCAGAGGTTCAATCAGCCTGAAAAGTAACTATTCATCCAAAAGGATATATGCTTGGTATATGTTTGGTATATAATTCCCTACACACTTAGTTGAAATTATTAGTATAAAATTATTTTTCAAAGTCCAAAATTAGGAGTTTGATCATGCAAATGGTCAACAACTTCTTTATGGTATCAAAGCCTACAAAGGTTTAACAACCAAGGCTCGATTTTTTTTCCTCTCTCTTTATCATGGCAAACACCAGTAATACTGCCATTTTACCTACCTCAACAACCACCATCTCTTCTTTACCTAATGTTGCACATCAATTACCAATTAAACTTACAACAACAAATTATTTATTATCGAAGGCACAACTGTTATCTCTTCTCCATAGCTATGATCTTGCGAAGTTCATCGATGGAACTTCAAAACATCCTCCTCAAACTCTTGAAAATAATCAACCAAATCCTACTTTTTTTACCTAGTTTTGACAGGATCAATTAGTGCTCAACTAGATTATTGGCTGCATTGGTGAAAGCTTCGTTCCTTAGATTATTGGTGCATCGTCAGCTCGCGTAGCTTGGAAAAAACTTGCCACTACATATGCATTTGGTTAACGAGCTTAGATTCGCACCCTTAAGTCCAAATTTTTTCATGTTACAAAAGAAGCCAATGAATCTATTACTCAATACATTCAATGATCAAAGTCTATATTTGATCAGTTAGCAGCTTTAGAGAGTCATATGAGTGAAGACGATCTCGTTCAAGTTGTTGTTAATGGCTTAGGATTAGTATACCGCCCTTTTGTTCGATCTTTGGAAAACTGACTTGATGCCATTAGTTTTGATGATCTTTATGGACTATTACTGAGTGAATAAGAAAACTTGGCAGCTACTGCATTGAATGATATTCATTCTCTTGTTCTACCAACTGCTTACCTTGCTCATGTAAATTCATACAATCAATCATCACCATTTAGAGGCCGTGGCGGTAAAACTCCACGAGGACATGGACAATTCAACAATAATCTCAGACCATCATCTCAATTCTCTAGTAGCTTCTCTAGCCCTGGATTATACTCCAATACCGGTATTAACACCTCTATTCAGTGTCAGACTTGTGGAGTTTTTGGCCATCTCTCTCGAACATGCTCCTCTCTTCGACCTCGACCAAATCAGATAAGGTATCAACCCCTATATCCTTCTCCTTGATCAGTTTCCAATCTTGCTGCCTCTTCCCCAACACTTCCAAATCACCAACAATGGATCTTAGATTTGGGTGCGACATATCATTTGACACCGAAACTTGAAAATCTATCCATTCACTTTGAGTACACTGGGCCTGAAGAAGTTAAAGTAGGTAATGGTAAATTCCTTCCTATATCTCATATTGGTTCCTCTACTTATCATTCTAATGGCAATTCTTTTAGACTCAATGCTATTTTACATGTCCCTACCTCATGTGTTAACCTTCTCTCCGTCTATACTTTTTCTTTTTCTAATAACATTTCCATTGAATTTTTTCCTACTTTTTTTATTATCAAGGATATCCGCATAAGGGAATTTCTCCATATCGGCTTGAATGAAAGTGGATTATATTCCATGTTACTTGAACCATTGAAACAACCAAGTGCACTTGTTCAAGCCTTGACATGCTCTCTCTTCAACTGGCATTCCAGTCTTGGCCATGCTAACTTCAGAACTGTTCATCAAGCCCTTAATCAAGCCAATATTCCTTTTTCAAATAGTAAGCATCAATCACCTTGTCATGCATATAGTGTTAGCAAGAGTCATAAATTTCCCTTTGCAATGTCTTTCTACCAAGCAATTGGGCCATTAGATTTAATTTGTTCAAACTTGTGGGGTTCTTCTTTAGTCACTTCCATTGATGGAAAACATTACTATGTTTTATTCTTTGATCATTTCAGTAAATATTCTTGGATTGATTTTGTTAAATATAAATCTAAAGTTCTCAGTGTTTTTATTAAATTTTGCCATATTGTAGAAATTTCTTTTATCAAGCTAATTAAATCTTTTCAAGCTGATTGGGGAGGTGAATTCTAAGCCCTTACTTCTTATCTTCTAGAAAATGGCATAACCCAATATAGTTCTTACCCTAAAACATAAGAGCAAAATGGTTGTGCCGAAAGAAAACATTGACACATCGTTGAGACAGGGTTGTCACTATTATAACATTCTTCTATTCCCAATGAGTATTGGAATTATGCCTTTGATACCACTGTTTACACCATCAACTGTTTGCCGACACCAAACTTATCTAATCAAACATCGTTCTTTAAACTATTTAGGACTCACCCTGACTACTATAATTTACACAGTTTTGGTTGTCTTTACTATCCTTGGCTACGACCTTATAGTGCTCACAAACTCAAACCATGGTCCAAATAATGTGTTTTTATGGGCTACATCCAAACTCCACAAAGGTTTTTATTGTCTTGATTTAACTTCCAAAAAATTTATTGTCTCATGCCATGTTTTATTCCATGAACAAGTTTATCCTTTTATGTCAAACGATATCAAGCACTTTCCATCTCTGAGACCGACTTTAGCCACCATATTTCTTCCATAAATAATTTCACTTTCACCTCCACAACCATCCGTTACCCCCTTTAATGAACTCACTATAGCCGAACCATCAGCTTCCTCTATTCCTTCTCTACAACCACGATCACCCTCAACCAATACTTTGGTTGACCAATCCACACATCACTCATCCCAAATTAATCCTACTCAAACTCACCATATGGTAACTAAGTCACAAACAAGCTCTCTTAAACTAAAAGCCTTCACAACTACCTCTTCCTATGATATTGAACCTACATGTTATTCTCAGGCTATCAAATCATCTTCATGGCAAAAAGCAATGGCAGACGAATATGATGCAATGCTAAAAAACACTACTTGGATTATTGTCCCACCATCACTATCTCAAAATCTAGTGGGGGTGTAAGTGGGTCTTTTAAATTAAAAGATGCTAGGATGGCTCCATTGATCGGTTCAAAGTTGGACTTGTGGCCAAGGGGTTTCACCAACGCCCAGGTATTAACTATCATGACACATTTAGTCCAATCATCAAACCCACTGGTTTACGTGTCAAGCAATGGTTGGCGTGTCAAGCAACTTGATGTTTTGAATGCATTCTTGCATTGTTCACTTAAGGAAGATGTTTTTATGCAACAACCGTAGGGATTTATTCATCCATTATTTCTAGATTATGTGAGTAAATTACAAAAGTCAATTTACAGTTTTAAACAAGCACAAAGGCAATGGTTTAAATGCCTTATTGCTACTCTACAAGATCTTGGATTCCAGAATTCAAAAACAGATTCTTCCCTATATTTTTACTCACAAGGATTAGTGCAAATTTTTTATTTACTCTATGTGGATGATATATTGATTACTGGAACTTTTTCCATTCTAGTTGATCAAGTTATTATCTCTTTATAACAAAAATTTGCCTTAAAAGATTTGGGGGAGGTTAGTTATTTTTTTTGATGTTAAAGCAAATTAACAAGAAGATGGTTTACTATTGAATCAAAGTAAATACATTAAAGATCTCCTCGTCAAAGAAAAAATGGAAGCAACTAAAGGCATCACCACTTTCGCCTGTCCAAAACTTCAATTTACCAGTTTTGATGAAGACTTTAATGATCCGACTCTTTATTCAAGTATTTTGGGTGACCTTCAGTATCTCTGTTTTACGCAACCTGATATCTATTATATTGTAAACAAGGTTTCTCAGTTCATGCACTCCCCTAAATTACCACATTGGACAGGTGTCAAATGTATCCTTCGGTATTTGATTGCTACTGTCAATCATGGCCTGTTACTTTGACCATAATCTCATAATTGGCTCTCGACTTATAGTGATTCAGATTGGAGTGGCAGTGTGGAGGATCGCAAGTCCACTTCGAGATATTGAGTTTATATTGGATTCAATCTTGTGTCTTGGTCATCTTGAAAGCAGCGTACAATTGCTCGGTCCTAAACTGAGGCCGAATATTGTGTTGTTGCATTAGTAGTTGCAAAGGTTCATTGGCTTCATTCCCTTATGACTGAGATTGGACAATCCCCTACAGACACTCCTATTATTTGGTGTGATAATATGAGAGCCACTTATCTCACCACCACACTAATCTTTTACTTTTGCTCCAATTATTTATAGATAGACTTTCATTTCATTCATGATAAAGTGTAGAACAATGAGCTCTAGGTTCAATATATTCCCATAGCAGCTTAGATTGCCGATATACTCACTAAGCCACTAACCAAAGCATGTTTCTTTCTTCTCCATGACAAGTTGACTGCTCTTGCTAGACCTGCTTAACTTGAGGGAAAATGATAAGGGAATAAATTATCAGATTTGTATTACATAGTAGTAAAGTCCTTATATGTCATATATGTATTACATAGTAGCAGAGTCCTTATATACTTATGCTCCCTGTATTGTAGCTTCCTTGTACTTATCGACTCTCATCCTTTGTATTATAGATGTTGTGTATTTGTCATTGAATGAATACATACAATCACTTCTTTAAATATAAGAGAACCTTAAGCCATAATGTCACCATCTTGCACAAATTAGAAGCACCGTCACACATGAATGATGCATTACAATTACATAAATTACCCTGTGCGAATCATTCAGGTGAAACAACATACTCATTATATCTGAAAATGCTTTACTTGAATCAAATTCAATGTCTTGCTTTTAATTCGTTCAATAAACCATAAAATAATGTTCAACTAAAAAATCCTGAAATTTGTTCGTGACATTTGAAATTACAATGTAAAAAGTATAAGAGAAAACAAAGATTTTGAGTATAAGAATTTAATTTTAAAATTTCTAAATCATGTAATTGCAATTACCTAAGTTTTGAGAAACAATATTTAGCAGCCAAATAAAAAGAAAAATTTAGTTAATAACAATAAAAAGATAAGGAAACATCTTATGTTACCCTCCAAGAATCTGCATCTGTAAAGCTCATCACAGAAGCCTCACTTCCATCTGAACTAAGATAAAAGATTTTGATGACGAGGAAAAAAAATATCACCAAGTAATTGAGAACTTTCTTTGCTGGAACAAGAATGGCTAGAAATACTAAAGAAAATATGTTTCTAAGAATTTTATTTCTATATATAAAATACATACAACATTCCCACCAATGTATACACATACAATACAATACAAGTAGCATTATTACCCTTTTTTTTAAGAATAACTTAGCACATATATCATAACATAAACATAATACAAAACACACTAGTACACAAACCACAACATAAACATAAGATCTAACACATGGATCATAGACTCTACAACATGTGTGAAGGAATTGGTTATGCAACTTGGCCATTTGAAACATATGTGGTGAGCACAAGCCTAATTAGGGAAAGTTTCAGCAATTTTACTAACATAACCCTTCATGACATGAAGAATTCCATTCCTAAGGATTCATTTTGTTTTTTTATAAATAACTAAATGCAAAACAACATATATATAAGCATCAACCTAGGAAATTCTAAGTTAAAGAAAAATTACCAACTCCTAGTTTGATGAAGACCACAGTAGTTAATATATACACACTTTGGATGCTTAAGGTTCAACACTTGAATCAAATGCTCTAGCCTTACAAATGAAAGGCCTCTAGCTTGAAAAACCAAAGCTCTACCAAATCACTTTCTTGTTTAGATTTGATTAGTTGCAAATGTCCTCTCAATTGACCTTCACAAATCTTGCACTAGCTTAATCTTTAAAAGAACACTTAAGGTTTGTGTTGTGTAGGTATTATTTCTATTTTTCTTTGGTGTGTGTCTAACCATTCTCTTATTTAAGAAACATTTCTTAGGTTATATGTAGAAAAAGCAAGCACTTCATGACATCATCTCTTACATAATAAGTATACAACTTGTCATGATAAGTGATTCACTAGTGTACAAAGAAGTATATGGAGAATATATCTCATGTATTATGTCTACATATGTCGCCCACACTTATCAATGTAACCTAATACTTATTTTTACCAAAGCCAAAAATTTACGCATAAAAGATAATGTGCCTAATATGTCAATTTTGACTACATCAATTTATGGACTTGGGCTTGGTAATTGGGCTAACATTTGGCCCAAGTCCAATCCATTAAACACATAGGCCTAGATTAGGTTTATGAACTTTCTTAACATTTTAAATTAATATTTGGTCCAAATGGGCCTAGGCCTAAACTACTTAGGCCATTAATCCAAGTCCAAATAGAAATAACAACCTATATATATATATATATATATATATATATTATTAATCTAATACTTCAATTAATATCTCATATTAATTAAGTATAAATTAATAATTAGACCCTTACTTGAATTACATTTCATGATATGCTAGAATCATTGATTAAAGCATAAATTCAATTCTATTAATCTTAATTAGTTGATTAAGCACTTTAATCAATAATTAGATTAATATTGATGATGATTCGGTAAAACTCTTTTAGGTATGACTTACTAGGTTTATGTCTAATTGGTAATGAAAAAATAGTATCAACACTTAATATTACTTGAAACTCTTTTCAAATCTAAATGTGAAAATCCCAATTATACACATTTAGTTCTCATAAGTTGTGAGTGACCCCTAGCATCAATATCATAACTACCCAATTATAAATTAATACATTTATTGATTCACACAAACCATTTAGTCATAATTATCGTGCACTAAAATCCCTTCAATAAAAGATCTCGATATAGCCTAGAGTCATGGTTTAGTCAAAATCTAATAACTATATCATACGACCTCATCTCAAGTTATAATTCTTAATAAGACATAACAAATACTAGAAACACTTTTCTAGCACTAAAACTTTTTCAAATTATGTCATATTTGTCTTGACCAAGAACTTGTTTATCAAGAATAAGCTTAGATAGCATATGATCTTATCTCGGTTCACTTCGGGCAATAAATCAGAATCTTGGCTGAACACTCATCCTTATATTTAACCTATTAGAGTCATCACATGCCTTATACCATGTGTTATTAATACAAGTATGTAAGCAATAAAAACCCTAACCACTCAAATATGGATGATTATGTTACCTCAAGTCAAAGGACTATATACACCATTATAACATAGATTGTGATTGTTAACTATAAGTGAATATCCATGCAATAAAAAATCTGACATCACTGTTTGATTCACCTATCACATAAGTATCCATATGTCTATTATGATGTCTCATATAATGTAGCATGAGACTCATTATCTTATACTATTAGTATCACATACTAGTTAAAGAAAATAAGTAGGGGTGATAGTCTAATTAATATTATCCAAATATTAATTATTCAACTATGAACATTTTATAGCATATATACTAGATAAATTTGTAGCTCATATTATCAACTATTGATAATAAATTTATTTAACAAGAAGTTAATGGATGAATATTCAATTAAATAAACACTTTAGATAATAGAATATTATTTAATTGCCATTTAGAATAATTTACAATATCAAAATATGTGCTTAGCCTATAGGGCATACCATCTATACTAACAATTAGCAATCCTTAGAGCTACAATTTTCCATTGATTTGTTGTTCTTGTTAGCTGCAAAACAAGAAGTTGGAAACCATATAAGTACAATTATATATGTTATTATTCTGCAGATAGGAAATAAACCCCTAAAGGTTGCCATTTATACACCTTAGCAGGGTTAGTTCTAATCTCAAAGTCTAAATTTCTGTACCATGGAAATAATCACTTTTTTCCACTCAAAACTAATCCAGTTATAACCTCTAATTTATGTCACAGATTATACATATATTAATGATATTAATTAAACAAAAATTATTTAATAATTTTAAATTTTATTTATGTATACACATATGGTAGCAAAAACAATATATATATTTTTATAAATAAATTCATTAATATATTAAATTTTTTAAAAACAATTGAAACTATTATCTATTATCATGACTACAGGAATAACTAATACTATATATTTATATACATATTTTAGTAAAATTTAATGAATATAAATGTATATATAAGGACATAGCTCCAACCATATACCAAATTTGCATACATACAACCCCTTGCCACTAATTTATTAAATGAATAACACATCAAATTAATATTGAGCATTTATTTTATTTATCACAATGGCATTTCTTTTTGATAAGGAAGTCTAAAAAATAAGGGTTATTTTTTATTTTTATTTTTTAACGAAAATAAATCTGAACAACATTAAAAGATGAAAAGGAGCATTCCTCCTGTACAATGGACCGGACACAAGGAGGACAAGAGTTAAACCAAATATCTTGAGAAGCTAGAGATCTTGCCCAACATGCTAGATTATGGGCAATTTTATTTCCAATTCTAGAAACAAAAGAAAAAACAACACAAGAAAAGCTGCGAACTAGATTCCGGATGTTAGAGAAAGCAACTGAAATGGGAGATAAATCCGGCCGGGAGCATGAAGAATGTTTATTACCACCTGAGCATCACTCTCCACATTTATCGAATTCAGGCCACATTGACTTGCTAAAGAGAGACCAAATTGATTAGCTGCAGATTTTGCATTCCACACCTGCCAGAAACCCAGAAGTCTTTGGCCTGCTGATAATAGAACTGAGCCTTGAGCATCCCTGATCACACATCCAATTCCCACCTGCCCCGAATAAGAAGACATACTAGCATCAACATTTATTTTCCATCTCGTGCTTGAGGGAGGGCGCCAAACTGAGTGGTGCAGCTTCCTGGCTCCATATTCACGAACCCGCACCATCTGGAAAGAATCAAAACTCGTCTACCAGACATGGAAACCTCTTCAGCAGATTGACATCTAGAATTATGCATTTGAAATTACGAGAATTCTAGAGATTCCATACAATTATATCAAACATTTCCAGCTCTTGCTTAGACAATGCCTCAGATAAGTGCCAAAACCAGGTAGAGAAATCACTATTCTGAATAGACTCCGTTCTAAATCCTAAGACACGGCTGAACCACACTGCTCGAGCATAGTGACAAAACATCAATGCATGGCTAATAGACTTTATCAGACCACAGTGAGAACAAGGATGTGACGAGTTGACACCTCTAGTCTGCAAAGCTACTTGAACAGGGAGAATGCCATTAAGCGCCCGCCTAAAGAACACTTTGACTTTAGGAGGAACAAGCAGGTTCCAAATCTTATTCCACAGAATGCGAGAAGAGGTATTAGCAATGCAGAAGTGGCCATTATTCTTATTAAATCCCAGATGATACGCACTCTTTACTATGAAAAAACCAAGCTTTTTCAGAGCCCAGAATCTGGTATCGCCAGATAATAAAGGATTGATAGGAATACTCAGAATATGGTCAGCTTCAAAAGAAGAGAATAAATGGCGAACCAGATTAACATTCCAACATCCAGAGGAATAATCAATAAGAGCCGACACCTGAGAATCCGATGGCAACGGTACCCTTTGGTTTCGTCAGTCATCATCAAAATTTAAGCTAAAAGACACCTCGGACTTCTCCAAATTGAGTAGTTGCCTTGAAGCTTTTCTCATATACCGTCAATATTTCTTTTAGGACCACAACTTCAGGAATGGTTGCTCTGGAAAATAAAACATTGTCATCCACGAAAAATAGATGGAAGATTTTCGGACATCGTCTACCCAACTTCACCCCACACAGCGTACCTTCTCTACATTCCTTCATGATTAATAATGATAACACTTCGGCACATAAAATAAATAAATAAGAGGAGATGGGATCTCCTTATCTCAGACCCCTCGAGGGAACAACGGTATACTTTGGTTTTCCATTTATCATGAAAGAATAAGATACATATGACATACAAGAACCAATCAACCTCACAAACTGATCTAGAAAACCTATTTTCCTCATCACAACTAAAATGAAATCCCACTCCATCCAATCATATGCCTTTGCCATATCTAATTTAATAGACATATAAGTCTTCTCTCTTGACTTCTTTTGCTTAAGATAGTGGAAAGCTTCAAAAGCTAAGAGAGCATTGTCAAAAATTTGACGGCCCTCAACAAATGCGCTTTGAGTTTCTGAAATAAAAGAAGGAAGTACCCCTTCCAATCTATTGGCCAACGCTTTACTAATCAATTTGTACACCACGTTGCATAAAGCTATCAGCCGGAAGTCTTTAATAGAAGCAGGGCTCTTAATTTTCGGAATTAGAACTGTCAAGGTGTGATTTATACCCAAAGGCATATTGCCTGTATTAAGGAACTCGAGCACCAATTTTATAACATCTGGGCCAACTATGTGCCATTGTTTTTCATAAAACAAACTCGGAATGCCGTCAGGCCCCGGGGATTTTGAAGGGTTCATCTGCTTAAGAGCTGCAAAAATTTCTTATTTCAAAAATGGATTTAAGATCTCAGCGACTTGAGAAGATGAGAGGCAGGAAGTAATCGAGCTAATGGTTTCCAAAATATCCCTAGGACCTTGCAAAGAAAATAGCTCTTGAAAATAGTCAGACACAATTGCCGAGATATTAATTTCATCCTTGACCCAAACTCCTGGATTATTTCGAAGTTGGTGGATGAAGTTAGTTCTCATCCTATCTGAAGCTTGGGAGTGAAAAAACTTGGTGTCACCATCACCATCTTGGAGCCATAATACACATGATCTCTATCTCCACATAGTCTCTTCTAAAGCCAGTACAGCATTAATCTCACTCTTTTATTTCCGTCTTGAGCACAAAATTTTGAATTCAGCTTGTAATTTCCACAGCCTATTACCCAAATGCCCAAAAACAGATTTATTCCATATATCAAGGGCCTCCGAGCATCCATGAAGTTTCTCAGAGAAAGACTTCGCACCATTTGAGATTCCATCTAGAGCCCAAGATTTGTTATTTTTTATTTTTTGGCAAAATTGCCTATCCCACGTTGTTTTGTTGTAAGGGAATGGGGGAGCTCCTTGGTTATAAAAGACTCCTATACCCTTTTGGTTTATTTATCCTAAAAATTGCATTCTCTCATATATTTACGCAAGTATATTATTTCTCTCTCTTTTGTATTATTTTTTCAATTATTAAAATATTATTTTGGTAATGTCTGAGGACGTAGGCATAATTGGCCGAATCTTGTTAAATTTTAGTGTTCTTTTTATATCTATTTAATAGCTATTGTTGGGTATAGTTATTGTTAATTATTGTGCTATTAAAATTACTTGTCTTGAAAAAATTATGTCTAAGTGTGGTTAAGTGGGACTGTTGTGACCCCACCACTCTTTCCTGGAAATCTACATTGGGATGATTTTTATTACAATCATTTACACTCTAATCACTTGTGCAATAGTTATCAAGGTGAATTTGTAATTATTGATGAAAGTTAACCCAAATTCCACAATAATTGGTATAAGAGCTCATGGTTTATTTTAGTATGATATGTGGTTTTAGCTTAGGCTGATCTTCTACATCAGAAAAAATATCCTTAGGCTAATTGGCATTCTGCATTGATAGCAATTAAATAGAATTTGTAGCAGAAATGATAGACAACACAAAATTATCCACATCGATGTCGACAACTTTATCATCTTCAATTTTAATAAGAAATACTATGACAAATGCGAGATTTACAGTGGAGATTTTTTATGGCACTAGTGATTTCGGTATGTGGCAAAGTGAGGTTCTAGATGCACTCTTTCAGTAGGGTCTGGACATTGTTATTGATAGCAATTAAATGGAATTTGTAGCAGAAATGATAGACAACACAAAATTATCCACATTGACGTCGACAACTTTATCATCTTCAATTTTAACAAGAAATACTATGACAAATGCGAGATTTACAGTGGAGATTTTTTATGGTACCAGTGATTTCGGTATGTGACAAAGTGAGGTTCTAGATGCACTCTTTTAGTAGGGTCTAGACATTGCTATTGAAGGAGAGAAACCAGATGATGTTGAGGAGAAATAATGGAAGACGATCAATAGATTGACATGTAGTAGAATTCGATCATGTCTTTCTAGAGAGCATAAGTATTCATTTTCTAAAGAAATTTCTATAAGTAAATTATGGAAGGCATTAGAGGAGAAAGTCTTAAAGAAAAGCAGTCAGAACAAACTCTACATGAATTCCGCTTTAATTATGTTATAGGTGCCACGATGAATAATCATATTACTAGCTTTAATCAGTTGGTAACTGATTTGATGAATATAGACATGACTTTTAATGATAAAGATCTAGCTCTGATGTTGGTAGGATCGTTTCTTGATGAGTTTAAGTGTTTTGAAGCTACTATACTTTATGGGAAGGTTATTGTGTCTCTAAGTGAAGTAACTATAGCCTTGTATAGTTATGAATTACGAAAGAAAGAAAAGCAAGAAAATACAGGTGTTGAAGCAGAAGCTCTTGTTGTTAGAGATCGTTCGCAAAGCTAGAATAAAGGAAAGAAAGGGAGATCTAAGTCAAAGTCCAAACTGAGAGAAGATCAATGTGCCTTTTATTGAGAAAAAGGGCATTGGAAGAAAGATTGTCCCAGGCTAAAGGACAAAGGCAAACATGGAAAGGGAAAGGCTGTCTTAGATTCAAATGTAGTTGAGTGTGATGATGCATATTCAGATCTTTCAATTACTGTTACACCTTCAACCAGTTGTTTGAGTTCATGGTTGCTAGATTTAGCTTGTAGTCACAATATGACCCTTAATCGATAATAGTTCTTTAACTTTAAAGAACTAAAAGGTGGAGTTGTCTATATAATGAATAATGCCCCTCTTAACACACATGGGATTGGTTTAATTTGCTTGAGCGATCAAGATAGATCAATCAGGACTTTAATAGGTGTTCATTATGTACTGAATTTGATGAGGAATCTCATTTCTGTGGGAACCTTAGAGTTAAAAGGTTTCGAAGTAAGGGTGAAAGATGGGATACTGAGAATCATCTTTGGTGCACTTATGATAATGAAGGGGATTCATAAAAGAAATAATGTGTATTACTTTTTGGGTAGTACAATTGTTGGGACAGCAGCAGTAACAACTTGTACTGATGATCAGGAGTCAGAAGCAACTAGGTTATGGCATATGCGCTTGGGGCATACTGGAGAAAAATCCTTGAAACTGTTGATAGATCAAGGATTATTGAAAGGAGCTTGGGCTTGCAAATTGGATTTTTATAAGCATTGCATCGAAGGAAAGAAGACAAAGGTGAAATTTGGAATAGCCATCCATGATACTAAGGGTATTATGGATTATGTTCATTCATATGTGTGGCGGCCTTCTAAGAATGCTTCATTGAAAGGAAAACACTATTATGTTTCCTTTGTTGATGATTTTTCCCAAAGAGTATGGGTGTATACAATGAAGACAAAGGATAAGATGCTAGGAATTTTCCTTATATGGAAAAAGATGGTGGAGACACAAACAGGTAGAAAAGTCAAATGCCTCCATAAAGATAATGGTGGAGAGTTAAAAAAATATTATCCATTTTTGAAAGTTTGTGAAGATGAAGGTATTTTCAAGCACTTCACCATAAAAAATACACCAAAACAAAATGGGGTGGCATAGTGAATGAACTAGACATTGTTGGAGAAAGTTCGGTGTATGTTATCCAATGTTGGGTTAGCAAAGAATTTTTGGCTGAGGCTATAGTCTATGCTTGTCACCTTGTCAACCAATTACCATTGACTGCCATTGGTGGTAAAATGCCATTGGACAAATGGTTTGGAAAACCTGCTATAGATTATGATTCCTTATATGTGTTTGGTTCCACTACATATTACCATGTTAAAGAGTCAAAGTTGGATCCAAGAGTAAAACATGAAATCTTTATGGGGATAATTTATGGTGTGAAAGGCTGTCTTTGGTCTAGAAACAAAGAAAGTAATCTTTAACAGGGATGTTACCTTTTATGAATCTACCATATTGAGAAAGGTGACTTCTAAAAAGAGGGAGCAGAAAGATGGTACTCCTAAATAGGTTGAGTTTGATGGCAAAAGAATTATCCTAACTAATGAAGAAACTGATGATGACTCACCTATGGTAGAAGAAGAGTTAAATGAAGAAGAGGTTCAAATCCAAGAACCTCCATAGCAATATGAATCAATTGCATTAAGGAAGGGAAAGAGGACCATTAAACAACTTGCTTGCTATGCTGATATGGTCTCTTTTGCATCACCAATTGCAATTGATGATGTTCTTGCCACTTATAATGAAGCAATCCAAAGTTCAGAACATGAAAAGTGAAGGATCACCATGAATGAAGAAATGCAATGCCTTCAAAAGAATAAGACATTGAAACTAGTTAGTCTTCTAAAGGGAAAAAAGGTAATTGGGTGAAAATGGGTATATGCAAAGAAAGATGGATTTCCTGACAAGGATAATGTTCACTACAAAGCAAGATTAGTGGCTAAAGGCTATGGATAGATGGAGGGAATTGATTATAATGAAATATTTTCTCCAGTTGTAAAACATTCCTCTATCCGAATTTTATTGGCGTTGGTAGCACAGTTGGATTTGGAACTAGTTTAGATGGATGTAAAAACTGCATTTTTACATGGAGACTTGGATAAGGAAATCTACATGACTTAGCCACACGGATTCAAAGTTATTGGTAGAGAGAAGATGGTATGCAAATTAGAAAAATCACTATATGGATTAAAGCAGTCTTTGAGATAGTGGTACAAGTGATTTGACAAGTTTATAATAAGGCAAAAGTACATGAGAAGCAAATATAATCATTGTGTGTATTTGTGTAAGCTATAAGATGGATCTTTTATATATCTTTTTTTTTATGTTGATGATATACTAATAGCTTCCAAGAATTAAATAGAAATTAAAAAATTAAAGACTTAATTGAATAGGGAGTTTGAGAGAAAGGATTTCGATGAAGTAAAAAAGATTCTCAGCATGGAAATATCTAGAGATAGAAAATTAAGGAGAGTTTGTTTATCTCATAAAGACTATCTGAGGAAGGTAATAAAATGTTTTAGCATGAATAAAAAGTTAAAGCCAATTAGTAGACCACTTGCTCCTCATTTAAAGCTTAATGCATCTGTGTCATTGAAGAATGATGCAAAATGGGAACACATGTTAAACGTTCCATATGCAAGTGTTGTTGGTAGCTTGATGTATGCAATTGTTTGTATGAGGCCTGATATTTCAAAGGCAGTTGAGATTGTGAGCAGGTACATGCATGATCCTAGAGAGGAGCATTAGCAACCTATGAAATGGATTCTATGGTATACTCTAAACACCGTAGATACTAGTTTGGTATTTCAGTAGGATAGGCAATATGGTCGGTGTGTAGTTGGCTATTGTGATTCTAACTATGCTGGTGATTTAGACAAGCATCAATCAACTACTGGTTATGTGTTTACATTTTCAAAGGCACCAATTAGTTGGAATTCCACCTTACAGTCAACAGTTGCTTTGTCTATTATAGAGACAGAGTATATGGCAGTTGTAGAGGCTATAAAGGAGGCAATTTGGCTTCAAGGGTTGTTTGGTGAATCGGGAATGGAGTAGAAGCACATCAAAGTGCATTATGATAGTCAAAGTGTTATTCATTTAGCAGAGAACTAGGTTTATCATGCAAGGATGAAGCATATCGAAGTTCAATATCACTTTGTACAGGAGATTTTAGAAGAAGTTGGAGTCACAATCCATAAGATACGGACTATTGAGAATTCTACTGATATGATGATAAAAGTGGTAACTACGGTCTAGTTTAAAAATTATTTAGATTTGATCAATATTGTTACAAATTGAAAGATGAAATTTGCAAACACTACTGAAGGTTGGATTTGAGAGAGAATTGTATGGAATTTTGCCAAGGTGGAGATTTGTTATTTTTTGGCAAAATTGCCTATCCCACATTATTTTGTTGTAAGGGAATAGGGGAGCTTCTTGGTTATGAAAGACTCCTCCACCATTTTGCTTTATTTATCCTAAAAATGGTCTTATCTCCTATATTTAGGCAATTGTATTTTTTCTCTCTCTTTTGTAATATTTCCTTAATTAATGAAATATTATTTTGGTAGTGTCCAAGGACGTAGGCATAATTAGCCAAACCTCATTAAATTTTGGTGTTCTTTTTATGTCTATTTAATACCTATTATTAGGTATAGTTGTTTTTAATTATTGTGCTATTAAAATTACTTGTCTTGATAAAATTCTATCTAAGGAGTTTGGTTTTTAAGTGGGACCATTGTGACACCACCACTCTTTCTTGGGAATCTACCTTGGGGTGATTTTTGATAAATCATTTACACTCTAGTCATATGTGCAATAGTTCTTAAGGTGAATTTGTTATTATTGGTGGAAATTAACCCAAATTCCATAATAAGATTCACAGATGATTTTTTCAATCATCATGGTGAGTCCATATAGCTTCAAATTAAAAAATCCTTTCACCATTAAGCATCAAAATTTGACATGTATTAATATACACCAGAATGGGATAATGGTTCAAAGAAGATGACTATAAATGCTTAACAGAGAAATTACTGAATCACTCAAACCTCCAAGAGTTCCCATAAAATCTATCTAACCATTCTTGAATATTATTAACACCCCTTGACCATTATTCCAAGTAAATTGATCATCTAAGAAACCTATATCATCCAAACCATATATGTCTACGGCTTACTGAAATAATCAATAGAAGAGAAGTTCACTGGAAGTCATCCTTATTTTTCAGATGAATGTAAAGCCTCATTAAAGTCACTAAAACATATCCATGGATCATTCCTACTTGGAACTAATAAGGAAAGCAAGTTCCATGTTAAATGTTTATTTGAAGAGCTTGGGAAATCATACACACCTAAACCTCTTTAAACACTTGCTTGAGGACTTTGTTCAACCCAAAAACTAATATGATTAGATGAGAAGGACTCGATTACCACATTCCAATCTCTTCTCCATAGTAAAGACATGAAAATCTAGAAATCTTTTATGAAGAGAATTTGACCCATTAAATGATAGCATTGTTTTCATTAGAAAAACTACTAATGGACTATAGCTCTTTACTAACCTTTTAAAAGAGTGAACTGTCCAAGGGTTGCCAAGCCCTTAAAGGTTCCAACTAAGGAGACTCATGGTGATTAGTGGGACTATATAGCAGTCTTAACTAATGAAGCATTATTAATTAGCTCAACTAAAATCTCTACACCCTTGATGGTCTTATCCCTAATATTAACATCAACAATGGAGGATTCAATAGGTAGCTTATCTCTAGGTCTTTTTTTTCAATACCACTCTTATTCCATTGTTCTCTTTTAGTATTCCTACTTGAAGTCTTTGTAATTTTTCACCAAGTGTAGGCAGATATTGTCGTAATACCATCATCTAACTGACTATGCCTAGCCTCTATTTGAATAGTAGTATGATTATTATTATATGCAAAGGGGTGGTATGTAATGTTCCTTCCATTATTTTCACCATCACTAGATGACATCAAGTAGAATTCAAATGATCTTGAGAAGAGTAGCCCATTTGAGCCTTTGACACATGATTACTATTTCTAAAATGAGGAGAACCTTAGATATTCTTCCTGCCTAGATATTTAGATGATCCCAGAGAAGCTCTTAGGTGTGATCTATATATCCTATCTGAACTTAATAAATTTGAGGATCTTTTGGGGCAATCACTTTCAGTATGAGAAAGATATCCACAAAGATAGCAAAAGTTTGGAAGTCTTTAATTCTTAAAGGAAACCTATGATCTGACCCCTTTACCATTACGAATAATTACTCCATGAAGGAGAGCATAATCAATAGGGACACTCACTTAAACTTAAGCAAATTTTTTCTAAGAGAAGATATCTCCAACATCAATAAGAAAAACCTATCCTATTCGATTCCTTATCAATCCAATAAAAGTTCTATTACTTATATTAAAAAGCAAGTTAATTAGGTGAACCCACAGATGACTTCAAATGGGAGTTGGGAATTTCTAAGGCACTCAGCAAAAGTATTAACATTCCTATCAAAATGTCAAGGTTCATCGTTAATTTTTTTTTATTTATCACTAAGCATTTTTAATTAAACCCAAAAGTAACCCCCTTCCAATACATTAATACAAGAATCATTAGCAAGTTTCCATACACCCATCAGAGTATTCTTCATGGCTGATAGTAAGATAGGATGTGAAGATAAACCTTTCCCAACCTGAGATAATCACAATTGCCCTTCCATCACATCATCATTAACACCTTGCAAATACACTTTCGTTTCTTCATCTTCGGTTAGTCTTAAACGTTCACACAATCCAATTAAATCACCTTCCATTCCTAATAAGAAAAAGAGATCTTGATTTGGAGAAGATAGAAGAAGAAAAGTCAAGAGAAAGACAAGAAAAAATCCACAAGGGAAAACTTTAAGAGAAATTAAAAAACCACAAAATCAGAAAACAACTTCACTAAGGAAGAAAAGAAAAGAAAACCTAGATTAGAGATAAAACCCTAACCCTAGGACAGAAATCCATATGATGGGAGAGTAATTGAAATTTTTAATTCTAGATTAAAAAAATCAAGTATTGAATCTTTATTCTTCCCTTTTTTCAAAACCAACATACTTTAACGCACTGACCATTTCAATTAGATAAAAAAAATAAAAAATTAGTATTGAGCATGATAATCAAATCAAATTCAATATCAATCCATTCCATTCTTAATAGTAAAGTATAAATTTAACAATGGAATAAATATTACAAGTACCACAATTAAAAATTTCTTTTTTTTTTGCTTACTAAGAAAAGTTTAAATAATAATTATTTTAAATAAAAAAGGGAATGCTAAAATCATTAGTACCTAATCATTAACCATTTATTTATTGAAATATGTCCTTTTTTATAATAATTTCAAAGATATGAGCAATCTTAGATCAATCCTAGCCTATTTCATGCTTGCATATATCACCCAGTTCACCACAATCTTCGATCTGTAGTCACTAGAGGGATGTTATATTACTCAAGCATGCAGGCAATTCTTTGATATTTGGATAGCTTGTTTATACAATGCAAATATGCATAGTTATTTAGGTATTATAATTATTGTTTTGTTTTATTTTAGTTTAGTTTATGTGTTTATTTAGTTACGCAAATGCTATTTTTAGTTCCAATTTCTTTTTATGGTAGTTTGTATGTTTTATATATGTTTTTAGGTTCAATTGTTGTATGGGAAGGACTTTGGACTTGTTAGAATGAAGTATGAATCTTGAGAAGCAAAAGGAAGTTGAATTGATACTAGCATGAGTCATTACAGTGGGAATAAGTCATGATAGAGGCATGCCATGCCGAGTCACAGCTCTATGCCGAGTCACAACTCTATGCCGAGTCGTCCTAGTGATGTCTCACCAAAGGGTTGCAACTTTCTAGCTTTGAGCAGTTTTCATATTTTGGCCATAACTTCCTCTACAGACATCCAAATGAGGTGATTGAAGTTGCTATGGAAAGATAACTTAGAGATCTATAACTTTCATGAAGTAATATTCTGAAGATAATGTATTCTAGAAGGAAAAAATGCCCTAAAATTTACTATATTTACATTAAGTTATGACCCTTCATTTAAAAGGGTACCTTTCCAATTATAACTCCGTTTAACCACCTATAGGGTCTATATATAGATCAATTATGACCTAAACAAGGATATTGGATTATTTTAGAGGATGATTCAAAATATATAACTTCATTAGAGCAATTACTACTTAGACTTAGTTTTTAAAGATTAATTAGAAGGAGATCAAGTAAGAATCAAGAAGAGAAATTGCTCTACATAAAGCAAGTGTTTGAAGATTTAGTAAAAAGGGTTTTATCAATTCTCTTTCTTCTTTTCTTATTGTTCTCTAACTACGTTTCTTGGCTAAGTCTTGTTTGAGAAGCAATGATGAATTAAATAAGAACTACATTTTCTATCTTATTTTGTTTATGATTTAACTTCAATTAGTGCTTAATTAAGTTATTTATGATTAATCACCATATGTAACTTGTTTTAATCAAAATTACTTACAATAAGAGTTGGAGTAATTTGGTGGACATATAATTGAAATTACTTAAGAATTGGATTTACTTGGAGACAAGGAATTCATTTTAAGGGAAAAGAATTAGTATAATTACTTTACGATTTTTATCTATCTCTACAAAGACATGAGAGTGATTGTAGACTCGAGACGGAATCATCCTTGATCAACAACGAGAGTTGCTTTTAAGGATTTATTAGTATAATGTGATTTATGATTTTATCTTATCTCTACAATACAACGAGAGGGCTTGTATACTCTAAGAGGAAATACTTCTAATTGATAACTAGAGTTACCTTTAGAGACTCTAGCTTTAAATTGATAATGAGAATTACTTTTAAAGATTATATGCACTAATTTCCAATCAATATGTTTTATGACAATCTTTTATAAGTTCTTATTTACATTTTGAATTGTGCTTCTCTTATATATATTTTTATTTTATTTCTGTTTAGCATTATAGTAAATTAGTTGTAATTAGATTCTTTAACTTATTTTGATTTAGTTTTGCCTATCCATCTAAGTAACTATCCGGTTAATATAGAATTTCCCAAAAATTCCCGAGTGATTGACACCCTACTTACTCTATACTAAGTCCTAGAGACTAGGGTTATACAACTCTACCTGCTTCAGAATTTGGCACCGTTACTGGGGAATTTTTAGATTAGTAATTGTTATTAATTTATGGTAGAGAAAGGTTGTTTTAGGCCTTGTTTTAATTTTTATTTCTTTTTTTGTTTTTATTTTTGATTTTTATTTTATGGTTATTTTTATTATTTATTTGATTGTGAATTTACATGCACACTAGAAGTACTAGTGATAGTAATTTAAACTTTGATCCTAAAATTGATTTAACTTTATGTGCTTTACGTAGGGAACAATGACAAAGAGCAGAGAACCAACTCAATTTGAATAGAATGACTCAACTAGAAAGAAGGACATTAGGCGATTTTGCGATGCCTGACATCTCGGGTAGTTTTGGTGGAATAGTGGCTCCGACTATTGCTAATAATAATTTTGAGATCAAGCCAAGTATTATACAAATGGTGCAAAATAATAAGTTTGGAGGTTTACAAGGAGAAGATCCTTATGCCCACATTTTGACTTTCCTTAATGTGTGTGCAACCTCAAGATTAATGGTGTGATAGATGATGCTATAAGGCTAAGACTCTTTCCATTTTCAGTCAAGGACAAAGCATAACTTTGGCTTGCTAGTTTGCTAAATGAATCAATCACAACATGGGATCAATTGAAGCAAGCATTTATGCATAAATATTTTCCACCACATAAGATGACTAAGTTTCAAAATGAGATCACTACTTTCAAGCAAAGTGGAAGTGAGGCAATTTATTTGGCTTGGGAGAGGTTTAAGGAACTTTAATGGCAGTGTCCATATCATGGCTTGCCGGATTGGATGATTCCTCAAATTTTATATAATGTATTGACGGATGAAAATAGAAACATCATGAATATGGCATCCAGTGGAAAATGGATGGATAAAACGGCTAGAGAAGCCGTAATCTTGCTAGAAGAACTTACATCTCAAGGGTACATGGGTTATGAAACTACATTGGCAAAAGCAAGGGGAGTTTTGGAACTTGACACAATTAAAATGCTTTTCACCAAATTAGTAAGTAATTCTCAAATTAATTCATTAGAATGTGCCAATGTTGTTTGTGAGACTTGCGAAGGACCTCATTCATATTCTCAATGCAATGTAACTAAAAATGAGGATGTGAATTATGTGCAATGAGGTTTTAACCAATGAATGGGGTTGAATTCCCATAATTATAACCCTCAGTGGAGGAACCATCCCGGATTCTCATGGTTAAACCCATCCTCTCAATTAATATAACCTAAACACCAAACTTCAAAACCCACCAGGATTTCCTATGAAACAACAAACCTTTAGTCCTACCCATCCTAAACCTACTCTTGAAAATCTTATGGAGCAATTTGTTAATCAACAAATGTCCATAAACAAAAAAAATGAGGAGCAATTTAAGTAATTAAATTGTAAACTTGAACAAATTACTACTCATAACCGTATCCTTGAAACCTAAATTTCCCAACAAGCCTCTTCATCCAACACTAAACCTTTGGGAAAGCTCCTTAGCCAACTAGAGTATGTACAAAAAGAGTCTTGTCAAGCAATTACCTTACGCAGTGGTAAAGAGATTGAAAAAGATCTCAATAAGAAAAAGAGAGTGGTTGATGATGAGGATGATGGGGTAGAGATTAAGGAGGTGGATGTTAGAAGTAAAAATGATGAAACGTGTGAGAAGAAAAGTAATAAAGAAGATGCCTTACCATTAAAGAATGAGGAATCAAAGGTGGATATTAAAACTCTTCCTTTTCCTCAAAGGTTCATAAGGTGTAACTTAGACAAGCAATTTGGAAAATTCCTTGATTATCTTAAGGAAATTACTATCACCATACCATTTGTGGATGCTATTAGAGATATGCCAGCTTGTGGTAAATTCTTGAAGGATATTATTAATCATAAAAGCAAGCTTGATGATTATGGTTTAGTATCTCTTATTGAAGAATCTAAAGGTATGTACTCCAGGTCTCCACCAAAGCTTAAGGATCCCGATTCTTTTATGGTTCCTTGTATAATTGGAGGTATGCATTTTGATAAAGAATTATGTGATATTAGTGCTAGTGTTAGCCTTATGCCTTATTCTATTTATAAAAAGCTAAATTTGGATGAGCTCAAGCCTACTAATATATGTCTTTCCATGGTGGATAAATCTGTTACATATCCACTTGGCATTATAGAAAATGTGCCAACTAAAGTGGGTAAGTTTGTAATACCAGCTGACTTTGTTATGTTGGAAATGGTGGAGGATCTTGAGATCCCAATTTTATTTGGAATACCATTTTTTAGGACAGTAGGATCAATCATTGATATGAAGAAAGGAAAGATCACTTTAGAGGTGGATAATGAATGTATGGAATTCGATGTGCTGAATATAATGAAGTCAACACTAGTGGAAGTGGCAAGTAGAATTGATTATATTGATGTTATTGATGAATGCATTGCAAAAGTAATTCATGAGTGTTTGAGGAATGATTCTATGGAGTTATACATGATGGAAAAAGCTAATGAGCAAATTTTGGAGGTAATTCCATATCAACCTTTTCAAAGGACATCAAGATTTGAACCTTTAAGGAGAGAGGATGATCCAAAAGATACTACATCAAGTGAAGAAATTGAGTTAGAGCTTAAGCCTCTACCATCAAATCTCAGATATGCATTTCTTGACTCTAATCTTAAATTTTCTTTTATTATTAATTCATCTTTGCCTAGTGATAATGCTGATGCCTTATGTGATGCGTTGAATAGATATAAGAATGCCATTGGTTATTCTATAAGTGATTTAAAGGGTATTAGTCCTCATATATGTATGCATAGAATTCTTTTAGAAGATAATGCTAACCTTCCATTGAAGGTCAAAAATGATTAAATGCTACTCTCAAAGAAGTGGTAAGAAAAGAAGTGACTAAGCTGCTTGATAATGGAATCATATATTCCATTAGTGATAGTAAATGGGTGAGCCCTGTTTAGGTTGTACCAAAGAAAGGAGGCTTAATCGTTGTTAGGAATGAATCTAATGACTTGATACCTACTAGAACTATCACAGGATGGTGTTTGTGTATTGACTATAGAAAACTAAATAAAGCAACTAGGAAGGATCATTTCCCATTGCCTTTTATTGACAAAGTTCTTGAGGGGTTAGCTAATTTTTCTTATTTTTATTATTTGGATGGACTTAGTGGGTTCTATCAGATTCCTAATCATCCTAAAGATCAAGCTAAGACTACCTTTACATGTCCATATAGTACTTTTTCTTTTAGGTGTATTCCTTTTGGTTGATGTAATGCGCCTACAACTTTCCAAAGATGCATGTTTTCCATATTTAGTGATTTACTTGATGATTGTGTAGAAGTTTTTATGGATGACTTTAATGTCTATGGTACTGACTTTTCCAATTGTCTAGACAATCTATCTAAAGTTATTAACAGGTGTATTGAGCATGGATTAGTTCTAAACTGGGAAGAGTGCCATTTCATGGCACAAAAAGGCATAGTTCTTGGACATTTAGTTTCAAAGAGAGGCATTGAAGTTGATAAGGCAAAGATCGAAGTAGTTGCTAATTTTCCACCTCCAAAATGTGTTAAGGACATAAGAAGTTTTCTTGGACATGCTGGCTTTTATAGAAGGTTCATCAAAGATTTTTCTAAAATTGCAAAGCCACTATGTAAATTACTTGCTAAGGACGCTACTTTTGAGTTTGATGATGCATGCCTATAAGCATTTCAAATTTTGAAGAAGGCTCTTATTTTAGCACTTATTTTATAGCCACCTAATTGGCACCAACCATTTGAGATAATGTGTGATGCTAGTAACTTTTCAGTGGGGGGTTCTTTTGGGGCAAAGAAAGGAAGGTAAGATTTATGTTATTTACTATGCTAGCAAACTACTTGATGATACTTAGATTAACTACACCGCTACAGAAAAGGAGTTGCTTGCTATTTTTTATGCATTTGATAAGTTTAGAGCATACCTTGTGGGGCAAAAGGTGATTGTTTATTCAGATCATGCTGCTCTTAAGTATCTTTTAAGCAAGAAGGATGCAAAACCTAGACTCCTACGATGGATCTTAATGCTTCAAGAATTTGATTGGGAAGTGAGAGATAAGAAAGGAAGTGAGAGATAAGAAAGGAAGTGAGAACCTTATTGTCGATTACCTATTAAGGGTTGATCATGATGGATTGAAAAAGAATGATGACGGTGTGCCAATCAATGAGACATTTCATGATGAATATCTCCTAACTATTGCATTAAAATAACTTCCATGGTTTGCAGATAGTGCAAATTATCTTGTAAGTGGAATTCTTCCTTATGGCATGGATTATAGACAAAGGAAAAAGTTTTTACATAACAACAACTTCTACTATTGGGAGGAGCTGTTACTTTACAAAAGGTGTGCTGATGGCTTGATTAGATGATGCATTCCCTAAGATGAAGTCCAAGATGTTTTGAAGCATTGTCATTCTTTGGAGGTTGGTGGACATTTTGGAGTGTCAAAGACAACATCTAAGGTACTTCAATCTGGATTGTGGTAGCCTACTTTGTTTAAGGATGCTAGAGAATATGTGCTTACATGTGATAGATGTCAAAGGATGGGAAATATATCAAAGAAACATGAGATGCCTTTAAAAGGGTTTCTTGAAATTAAGATCTTTGATGTTTCGGGAATAGACTTTATGGGTCCATTTCCTAGTTCCTTGGGTTACAAATATATTTTGGTCATGGTTAATTACGTCTCCAAGTGGGTAGAAGCCATGCAAACCTTGACAAATGATGCTAAAGTGGTTAAGAAAATGATTAAGAAAGTAATTTTTTCCAAGATTAGGTACCCCTAGAGCATTGATAAGTTCCCATTTTTGTAACCATATGATTGAAGCTCTCTTGAAAAAGTGTTGAGTAACACACAAGGTTACTACTCCATATCACCCATAAACAATTGGGCAAGTCGAGGTGAGTAATAGATAAATTAAATGGATTGTTGAGAAAACAGTGTCTTCTTCAAGGAAAGATTGGGCATTGAAGCTTGACGATGCATTGTGGGCATATAGGACAGCTTTCAAAATTCCAATTGGCCTTACTCCTTATCAATTGATATATGGGAAGTCATGTCACCTACCCGTTGAGCTTAAGCACAAAGCATATTGGGCAACAAGAGCTTTGAATTTTGATATGATGAAGGCAGGTAAGAAAAGGTTACTTTAACTCAATGAATTAGATGAATTGAGAATGAATGCTTATGAAAATGCTAAGCTATACAAGGATCATACTAAGTTGTGGCATGATAAGAATTTAACTAAGAAGGAATTTCATGAGGGTGAGCTTGTTCTCCTTTTTAATTCAAGGCTGAAGTTAGTTCTAGGAAAGTTGAAATCACGGTGGTCAAGTCCGTTTAAAGTTATTAAGGTATATCCTCATGGTGCAGTGGAAATTGCTAATAATAAAGGGGAAATATTCAAGGTAAATGGACATCATCTGAAACCTTTCTTGATCAGTGATGCAATTGATCCAACCCGATCTATCTCCCTTTTTACATCTTAATGAAATTAAGGTAAGGTCAAGCTATAGACCTTTAAATTTAGCATGGTAACACTAAACACATTTTTTTCTTTTATTTTATTACACATTTTTATATTCTATGCTTCAATTTCATTCTTATTTCATTTTATTTTAGTTAGCAAAAGTTTTATTTACAATATGTTTGAATTCACACATATTTTTTTTATTATTTCATACTATTTCTTTTTCTTAGTTTATTTAATTTATTTATTCACATTTCTTTATGATTAGTTTAGTGCACATTTGGTTTATGATTAGTTTCTTATTTTTATGCATTCTTTCATATATTGTTTCATTGAAATTATATTTGCACATTAGTATACTGTCACGACTCGTTACATAGTCATGAGTCATTATAGAAAGATAGCGTGCTGAGTCGTTTTGCAATGGACGACTCAATCTAGGAATCAAAGACCCTGTAATGAGTCACTACAAAGGGACAAGTCGTTACCGAGAGTCATTATGCCGAGTCGTTACGCTTGGCATGACTCGATCCCTCACACAAAGAAGCCGTAACAAGTCATTCCTGCAAAATAACTTGAAACAGAAAGCTTCTGTACCGACTCCACACCCTGTGTTGAGTCATCCCATTAACATATTTATGTGCATTTTACATGTCAATTACACACACTTGTAGCAGCCATAAGTTAGCATTTTTTTACATCTTTTTATAACTATTTATTTATTCTTAATTCAGTTTCAAATTTGAAAATGTCTTTTTCTTTTAAAGAGGTCATGTCTTTTCATATCTATACACACCTTTTCACATTTCTCTTACACAACCTTTCACTATCTGTTACACCCCTACACCTTACACCCCTATACTATCTATAAATACACCCTTTTGACTACCCAATCTCCCATATCTTCCATTCTCAAATTTCCAAATGAATTTCAACACTTAAATACACTCAAACACCTCCTATTCCTTTATCTTCTTTATTCTCTCTTCCATAAACACAAGACTCTTCATTTCTTCTCTACATCAAACCCTACCCGACACCACCCTTCCTATTCTATCTTCTTACTCTATTTTTCCATTTTCATTTCTTACTCTCTACATATTTCTGCACTTTTTAACTTCATTCAATCAACACTAACACCATGAGAAAGACTAGAGGATCCTCATCCAAGAGACCACACATTGAAGAATCCCATCAAGAGGAGGAAGAAAATATGAGCAAGGCTTACAAGGCTAAATTTCTAATCCTTTCACATGTCGAAGGTGCTAAGTTGACCACAATCCAGTTTAGAGAAATCTTGGGTTGTAATTATATTCCTAACTCTCTCTTGAACAATGTGGGTATGCTTGAGGTGTTTGATCAAATGTTAACTTAATGTGGCATTAAGAAATTTATTTCTATGCATGAGGAGACCTATGTTGATTTACTTACTGAATTCTACACTACCTTGGATGTTAATGAGAACAATTCTCAAATTCTGGAATTTAGGATGGAAGGAAAGAAACACCAATTAAACTATTCTTTCATGCATCGTGTGTTTGGTTTTAAAAAGGATGGGTTATGTGATCCCCTATCTAACTTCAAGTTGAATGAATTTTGGACATTTTTAATTGATTTGAAAACTCCTTTTCAACCTAAAAAAGCCAAGGCAATGTTCATTAAAGACATGAAATACTGGTTGTTGCATAAGGTCCTAGCATGTGTTGTTTTTCACAAGTCTGAGTTCAATAGGGTTTCTGCACAAGAAATGTTTCTTATGTGGTGTATTCATAACACGACATAGATTTATTAGACTTATTAGATATTTAATTAGTTATTGTCTTGTGCTCTATGTAAGGATTCACCTTTAACACATGGACATGTGATCACAATAGTAGCTAAGGCTTTGAATGTTGATCTTGCCAGTTATACTCGTAGGGTTGAATGCTCTTATTTTACTAACCATGCTTTTGTGAGAGGGGAAGTCATTGATGTAGGATTTCAATTTATTCCCTCTCGATCACGTTCATGTTGGCGTGGACTTGCTGGATCATCTCAAGTTGAGGAGTCTCTAAGCGCTTATCAAATAGAAAGTGAACTAGAGGAAGAACTTCCTCACTATCAACCATTTGGGGATGTTCCTTTGCTAACCTATCCTCTTTAAAGTGCACCGGGCTTTAACATGATCACCCTCCCATTTGGGACCAAATTCTAAACAATCAAATTGCCTTGGAAGGGCAATTGCATGAGATGAAGTTTTACCAAAAACAATTGGCTCGTCGTCAATGAAAAATGGAGTACAAGTTGAACCAATACTTTGCTCAATCCGGATACTCCATTAAGTCTCTGCCCACTACTCCAACTGACAACTAAGATAGTCTTTCTATCCTTTCCTTTGCTTGCTTTTCTTTACATTGAGGACAATGCATGCTCTTAAGTGTGGGGGAAGGGATATATATTAGTATTAGTATATTAATCATTTATATACTAGGATGTTATATTAGTTTGTGTGTTTGTGCTATATTTTTGTGTATTTGCATTAATTTTGTTATTCATTTTACTCCTATATTAAATAAGTAGCCATCCTTAATAGTCTTTTAATTTTGATGAAGTCAATATGTTTTGTTAATAATGAATTTCGTATTGCTCAATTGGTAGAAGTTTAAGTTTCATGTAGTATAGGTAGTAAGTTTTTTTATCTCTTTTTATTATTTTTAAAGTTTAAAGAATGCTTTAGTCAACTTGCTAACTATGCTTAAGGCTAGATAGTAATTATTTAAGCTTAGGTTTTCTAGACACTTAGGTAACCTTAGGGAAACTATAGCCATAATACATATGAACATTACTTTTCAATAATGGATGAAGACTTAAAAAAAAAGAAGAAAAATAAAATATTAATAATGCTTGTTAGTTGATGTATCTTAAGTAAGTTGTGTGCAATTGAGTATGCTCCTTAGTTGCATTCATTCGAAAAGAGATGTATAATGTCACGAGTAGATGGATCTCGAGTAAGTTGAGTGCATTTGTGTTTGCTCGTCATTTTCATTCATTCAGAAAGAGTATATCTAGTAAGTATGCTTATGAATAAAATGTCTAAAAATGCCATGAGAAAAGTATGTTGATATGTGTGCTTAACATTGTCTCAAGGTTGTTTTTACCTTTAGAATTCCTAAGTTTGAAGCATGATTATTTTGGCCAAGTAGCTTGGTTAGAACTTGGACTTTGCATTTTTTATTTTATTCTTAGTAGATTAAGATAAATTGGTAAACTTATTGCCTATGCTATGAGACTTGTTTATTCTTTCATTGCTGAGCATTGAAAATTCACTTATTGAATTATCCTATTCTAACTTCATTCATGATTAAAATGACTTGATAAGGATGCTACCCTTATTTTAGATTAAATGATAATTTTGTTAATTTCTTTATATTTGATCTTTACTTGCTTGAGGGCAAGCAAGGTCTAAGTGTGGGGGAGTTTGATACAATGCAAATATGCATAGTTATTTAGGTATTATAAGTATTGTTTTATTTTAGTTTAGTTTAGTTTGTGTGTTTATTTAGTTATGCAAATGCAATTTTTAGTTCCAATTTCTTTTTATGGTAGTTTGTATGTTTTATATATGTTTTTAAGTTCAAATGATGTATGGGAAGGACTTTGGACTTGTTAGAATGAAGTATGAAGCTTGAAAAGCAAAAGGAAGTTGAATTGATACTGGTACAAGTCATTACAATGGAAATGAGTCATGACAAAGGCATGCCATTCTGAGTCACAGCTCTATGCCGAGTCATCCTAGTGATGTCTCACCAAAGGGTTATAACTTTCCAACTTTGAGCAGTTTTCATATTTTGGCCGTAACTTCCTCTACAGACATCCAAATAAGGTGATTAAAGTTGCTATGGAAAGATAACTTAGATATCTAGAACTTTGATGAGGAGATATTCTGAAGATAATGTATTCTATAAGGAAACAAATGCCCTAGAAGTTACTATATTTACATTGAGTTATGACCCTTCGTCTAAAAGGGTATCTTTCCAATTATAACTCCTTTTAACTACCTATAGGGTCTATATATAAATCAATTGTGACCTGAACAAGGAGATTGGATTATTTTAAAGGATGATTCAAGATATATAACTTCATTAGTAGTTTTTAAAGATCAATTAGAAGGAGATAAAGTAAGAAGCAAGAAGAGAAGATTTCTCTACATAAAGCAAGTGCTGGAAGATTTAGCAAAAAGGGTTTTATCAATTTTCTTTCTTCTTTTCTTATTATTCTCTAACTATGTTTCATGGTTAAGTCTTATTTGAGAAGCAATGATGAATTAAATAAGAACTACATTTTTTGTCTTATTTTGTTAATGATTTAATTTCAATTAGTGCTTAATTAAGTTATTTATGATTGATCACCATATGTAACTTGTTTTAATCCAAATTAATTACAATGAGAGTTGGAGTAATTTGGTGGACATATAATTGAAATTACTTAAGAATTGGATTTACTTGAAGAAAAGGAATTCATTTTAAGGGAAAATAATTAGTATAATTACTTTACGATTTTTGTCTATCTCTACAAAGAAATAAGAGTGATTGTAGACTCTAGATGGAATCATCCTTGAGAGTTGCTTTTAAGGATTTATTGGTATAATGTGATCTATGATTTTATCTTATCTCTGTAATACAACAAGAGGGCTTGTAAAATCTAAGAGGAAATACTTCTAATTGATAACGAGAGTTACCTTTAGAGACTCTAACTTTAAATTGACAATGAGAATTGCATGTAAAGATTATATGCACTAATTTCCAATCAATATGTTTTATTATAATCTTTTATAAGTTCTTATTTACATTTTGAATTGTACTTCTCTTATATATATGTACATTTGATTTCTATTTAGCATTATAGTAAATTAGTAGTAATTAGATTCTTTAACTTATTTTGATTTAGTTTTGCCTATCCATCTAAGTAACTATTCAGTTAATATAGAATTGCCAAAAAATTCTCGAGTGTTCAACACCCTACTTACTCTATACTAAGTCCTAGAGACTAGGGTTATACAATTCTACCATCTTCACTTGTAAGTTATAAGGATTGTAGAGAATTAGTAGAACCTTGAAGAACCCAATGTGGCAAATCCACCAATTTGGTAAACCTCCAAGTATTAATTTTTAAGGGCAAAATTGAGTGTCTTTCTCTTACACCATTCTCAAATAATGATTTTCACAATCAATAATACTAAGAGTCTCTAATGAAGTTAGGCATTTCATACTTTGAGGCAAACTGATTAAGCTTGAACATCTACTAATCAATAATGTTCAAAGGCTAGTGAGACCTTGCATATCTTCAAACAAATACTCCAATTTTTCACATCCAAAAATAAACAAAAATCAAAGAGATTTCAAGCATCCTATTCTATTGTTTGGAAAACACTTCTACTTTGTGGTTATAAATAGAAATCTAAGGCTCATCAAGTACCTACCTTATATCACTAGGTAACTCTTCAATTTCTTCACATCCCCTAAGATGTAGAGTTTGTAAGTTGTGTAACTTGTAAAAAAGAAGTTGGGAGTTTTTTTAATTTTTAAAGATCTCAAATCCATAAATCTTAAGTGCTTTAACATACTAAACTCATCTGGTAACATCTCTAATTTATAATAACTCAAATCCAAGTACCATAAATATTGGAATGTTGATAAGAATAACTGGATGATTGATTGGCTATTAAAGCCATGTTCTTCAACAAATATAGATACAACTATTCACATATGATCTAAGCCTTGTAAGATGATGTGGAGGCCTTTTGGAAGTGAATTAGAGTTAGGAAAAAATAAATGCCGAACAATTCTCATGGAGGAAGAAATTTATAGGGTTATAGAAGTTATTATTGAACACTTTATAAACATGTAAATTTTCAGAAATTATTTTTAGACCAACAAAATATTTTCTATCTATTAAAAAATTTAATTAGACTAATTAAATATTTTAGTCTAATAAAATCATAAAGATTTTAGACTAATAAAATATTTTGGTTTATTATCTTAATTTAATTATTTTAATGGCCAATCAAATTATTTCAAAAATGCCATTAAGCTAATAATAAATAAATGATAATTATTAAAAAAATCATTTATGTAAATAATGATGCAAATGAGCCAATCAAATTGCATCAAAGGTTGTTAAAATTAATCCTACCACTAGACTTACAAAGTTTCATAACACTTGCACTACCTCTACAAAAGATTATAAATAGAGGTGGCTCTTAAGCTCTCAAGGAAGATTAAGACATCAAGGAGTGAAGCCATGAAGCTTTGTCATATTCAAGTCTTAAGATCAATAAATCAAGCTTTGAAGCAATGCCAATTTCAAGACTCAAAGCTCTCTAAGATCATCAAAGGTGTTCCACAATTTCTATATGATCCTCAAATGTGTTCTTGACCAAGTTCATATTTGATTCAAGATCAAGCTACAAGAAGCCCTTGATTCAAGTTATTTTAAAGCACTCTGAGATTCAAATTAGAGGATTTAAATTCTTTATAATAAGAATTTCATAGAGATAGTAATATACTTTTCAAGATCAATAAAGTTCTTAATTTGTTTCTCAAATTTCTTATTTAATTTTTCATACTTGAATTTTATGTTTACAAATTTTTAGCACACCTAGTAGGACTACTCTACCTCTCATCTCCTTTTCGCAAATCAACTATTTGAAGAAAAAGAAAAGTAAAACAATAATTTCCAAGAAGTATGACCTTCATTATTAAGCTAGCCAACCTCACTCTCCAATTACATCACGTGGTGATAGTAGTCCTGATGCTATGATGAAAACCAAATCAACTAAGGAGTTGTATGAAAAAATAGTTTCTCTTCCTCAACAATCCATTGTCTTTCCAAGAGCACAAGTAAGAAAAATATCTTCTTTAGAGATTAATGACCTTTTCTCATCATTTAAATCTAATGATGAAAGGGAAAACCCAAGTGCAAGTTCTATGCCAACTTTGCCTCACCATGGTTTGACTTTCGGTACTATGTCTATCACGATTACCAACACAACATCAATGGAAGAGTATATTGCAAACTTGACCAGGATAATAGAAGAACTCATAAATAACTTTAAAGAAAAGATGTCCAAATTGCATATTTAACTACAAAGTTAGAAAAAACAATTGGAAAAGCAACCGTTGATGCAATAGTTGACTTACCAAAAATACAAATAGATGATGGAAGTACTTCCATAGCCAAAGTTGAGGATGACACTTGATTGGTAATCAACAATTCAATTTCTACTGCTAAGCTCAAAAAACTCATAAAATAAGCTATTAAAGACCAGGTGGAAACTCCAACTCAATTCTCTTATACATATGCAATACCGTACACATAAATAATTGATATGTAAAAATGCCATCAAATTACCAACCACCAAAGTTTCAATAAGTTGATGGCAAGGGCAATCCAAGGCAACATGTTGCTTACTTTGTTAAAACTTGTAATAATGTTGGCACAGATGGTGATTTTCTCATTAAATAATTTATTCTATTATTAAACGGCAATGCCTTCAATTGGTATATAGATATGAAAGCTAGTTCAATAGATAGTTAGGAGCAATTACAATGACTAGTGCATAATCATTTCTATAGTACTCGCCATATAATCAGTATGATTGAGCTTACTACTACTCGCCAATAGAAACATAAGCTTGTCATTGATTACATTCAAAGGTGGAGAAGCCTTAGATTGAACTACAAAGATGGACTTTTTGAAACATCTACCATTGAAATGTACCTTAAAGGGATAAAATGGGATTTATCCTATATTCTTCAAGGAGTACAACCAAGTACTTTTGAAGATTTAACTACTTGCACTCATGACATGGAACTTAGTATCTTAGATGCTGGAAATTAAGGCATTCTTATACAAGAGCGAAACAAGAATAAAATTAAGCAAGAAGCACATAAGAATACTAAGTCAAATGCAAAGCTTGAAAATAAGCAATATTTAATAGTTAGCTCTGTACCAGTTAAAATGAATTTTAAGGCTAGAAAGAAGGAGGTAAAGCTTACTGTTGCTACTCAATCACAAGAAAAGAAGAAGATTTCTTTAAAGGAAAGATAAGAGAGGAAATACCCTTTCTCTGACTCTAATGTTTCAAGAATGTTCGATGAATTACTTAAAGCAAACCTTATTGAACTCCTAGAGTTGAAATGTCCCAATAAAGCTAATAAAACTAATGATCAAAATTATTGCAAGTGTCATCATCTGATTAGCCATTTGGTGGAAAAATGTTTTGTCTTAAAGGATAATATAATGGACTTAAAAAGAAAAAGAGAAATTGCCTTTGATGAAGAAGCAAGTGCAAATATGACTAGTATTGTAGATTCAAGTCCTCATGCAACATCATCAAATTTAACTATTAGTCTTTGGATATTTGATCTAATAACTATTGAAATTCCTTCTATTAGTCAATGGAAAATAGAGCATTAGAGTGATCCACAATCAAATATGCAACCAATTGCTAGGAGCATCATTTTAAGTGATGAACTTAATGATGAAGGGTGGATCCTTATTACTCATTGAAAAAGTCAAAAGAAGAATGTTTCTTACTCAAAGCTAGCTCTAAAAAGAGTTAAATAGAAAAAACATTTTCAAAAGAACCAAAAGTGGTAAAGGAAAAGAAGTTTAAATTCACAAAATTAAGAAAAGCTTTACCTTCTCTTAAGGCTGAAGTTATCACTTTAGCTTACTACCTGCCAATGGATTTTGGAAAATCGTTAAATGCACTTGTATGTTGCTATGTTAGAGGAGAGAGTGAGACAAATATCTAAGAAAATGAAACATGCCCTCATTATGATGCTTATAGTTCATATGAAGAAGAAATTATTTTCACTAAGGATGATTTATTGCTCGGCTTAAGATTTCACAATCAATGCTTATTTGTCATAGGGTTTATTCATGAACAAAATACTAAAAGAATTTTGGTGGATAATGGATCAGTTGTCAATATAATTCCACTAAGGATAATAAAGCAACTTGGCATACCTATAGATGATTTAATGAAATGTTGATTGATGATCCAAGGATTTAATCAAGGTGGTCAAAGAGCTGTTGGTAAAGTTTGCATTAATATGTACATTGATGGTATAGAATTAAGTGCTCTACTTCATGTCATTGATGTGAGGACAACTTACAAGGGTGTCTTTGGATTATGAAAATATGGTGGTCTCATCTACCCTCCACCAATGCTTCAAATATTATAAGAATAGTGAAGTAAGAAGAGTTATGGTAAATACTAATCCATTTAATGAAGCAAAATCACACTATGCAAATGCTGAGTTTTACTTTGAGGCAGTAATAGATAATGAGATACAACTTGAAATTGATTCAAAAAACCAACTCGAAAAAAACTTAGTAAGAAGGGAATAGAGCCATCTAGGAAGTCTCCTTCATCCTTAACATAAAGTGGAGAGAAAAAGAAAGAAGTTAAAAAATAATATAGTAATCCTATGCAAATGGCTTCTAA
The DNA here is from genome assembly GCA_947683625.1 of Mallotus nudiflorus. Lineage (NCBI taxonomy): Eukaryota > Viridiplantae > Streptophyta > Magnoliopsida > Malpighiales > Euphorbiaceae > Mallotus > Mallotus nudiflorus. Next base: position 76,229 of record CANTUR010000479.1, on the reverse strand, counting down.
ACTTCAATGCATTCCAATAAAAATAAAGGTAGAAAGACAAGGTTCCTTTAAGAACTAAGATGAAATGTTGTTAAGGAACTAAAGGATTTAATCCTACCCATCACAAAGCTTATGGCAACAAAAGAAACTCAAAAACCATTGAAAGGGTTCATAAAAACTTCTTAAAGATCAACTAGAGAGCATGAACACTTTCCTACCAAATGTGTAAATGGGTTTGATCCTAATGCTTACAAGTTGTTAGCTAAAGTAGGATTTGGTTAATAAAGCACTTTATTATTAAAGGGGCAAGAGAAATCCTATTAATATAAGATCCTTTCCAATGAAATTTGAAAGGGTTGGATGAAAAATAAAGTAAATCCTCGAGCCTCTAAAAAGGGTCTTGGATACTGTCCTCCAACTCCGTTACACTTAAAGATTCATAAAACTACTTCTAATTACATCATAGTTGAGGATGAAGGAAACAAATCTCTTGAAACCAAGTCTTTAAATTTGATTGGTTAGGGACTCCTACAAGTCATGTTTCAATATTTGATCATATTGGAACATAAACAGACAATGGTTAAAAAATTAAATAGGTTTCTACAAAAAATAAAATTGTAGTCTTAAAGGGAAAAAAGTTCAAAATGGTTCAAAGGAAATGTCCTTTACCAATGATATGTAAGGAGATTGAAAGTAAAGTTCCATCACATATGATCTGTCAAAGTAAATTGGTTGTTACAACTAGTGAAATTCTCAAAGCAAAGCAATAAACAATGGTGATCACTAACCCATTCCCTTATTAAGAGGAAAAGGAAAAAGTTAATGTAATGTCATCATATCATGTCACTATAAGTGATGATGATAAAGAAAAGTCAACCATTAATGAAGATGTAGAAGAAGCTCCATCAAAATTTGAGGAAGGAAATAAGGCTACAGTGGATGAACTAAAGGAGATTAACTTGGGGAACATGAAAATCCTTGACCAATCTTCCTAAGTCTAAATTTATCTCAAGAAGAAGAGGATGCTTACAAGCAACTCATTGTCGAATACAAGGATGTCTTTGTATGGTCATATAAAGAGATGTCTGGCATAGATCCAAAGATGGTAGTTTATCATTTGGTGATTAAAAAGGAGACAACTCTAATTAAGAGACCTTAAATACGCTTTTGACCTGAGGTAATTCCTCAAATTAAAGATGAAGTTAACAAATTAATTAATGATGGTTTCATTAAAAAAGTCAAGTATCCAAAATGGATTTCAAATAAGGCAAATTCAAATATGTGTTGACTTCTGAGATCTAAACAATGCTTTTCATAAAGATAATTTTCAATTGCCTATCACTAAGATTATGAATGATGCTACTATTGACTATGATAGATTATATTTTCTTGATGGGTTATCTAGTTATAATCAAATTCCAATGGATGCAAAAGATGCAAAGGCAACTATTTTTTGAACACTAAAAAGGATTTATTGCTATAAAGTCATGCCTTTCAGTCTTAAAAATGCAGGGGCAACATATTAACGAGCAATGCAAAATATTTTTGATGACATGCTCCATAAAAATGTTGAATGTTATGTGGATGACGTGGTTGTAAAGTCTAAAAAGATCAATAATCATCTATAAGACCTTCGAGAGGTATTTAAGTGTTTTAAAAAATATCAACTAAAAATGAATCCACTCAAATGTGCTTTTGGAGTCTCTTTAGGTAAATTATTAGGGTTTATAGTATGTCATTAAAGCATTAGTATTGACCAAACAAAGATTGATGCCATTCTTAAGATGCCAGAACTAAGAAATATCCATGAACTCAAAAGCTTAAAAGGAAATCTAGCACACATTAATAGATTTATTTTGAACTTAGTACGAAGATGTCAGCCTTTTAGTCAATTGATGAAAAAGGATGTTCCTTTTGAGTGGGATAAGGCATGTAGCAATAATTTCAAAAGCATTAAATTATACCTCTTAAGTCCACTTATTTTAAAGCTCTAATTTTGGGACATACTCTAATCCTTTAAATGTCTGCATAAGAGTGATCACTAGGATTTTTGCTAATTTAAAAGAATAATGAAGGAAAAGAGAATGCACTCTACTATCTTAGTAGAATGTTGAATGGTATTAAGTTAAAATATATACTAATTGAAAAAATGTGTTTGGCTTTAATGTTTGCCACAAAGAAGTTAAGGCATTATTTGTAAGCTCATTTTGTTCATTTAATTTCTCAAGCAGATCCTATTAAAATACATCATGTCAAAGATAGTTTTGTCGGGAAGATTAGCTAAAAGGGCACTTATACTACAAGAATTTGAAGTTTTTCACATTCTTTAAAAGGTAGTTAAAGGCCAAGTTGTTATAGATTTTCTTATTGATCATGTGATTCCTAATGACTGGTAGTTTTTTGAAGACTTTCCATATAAAGATGTTTTCTTTATAAAGCTTTTAAGTCTTTAGAGAATATTCTTTAACAGAGCAACTAGATGTAACAGTGAAGGTGCTGGGGTAATTTTCATTAGCCTAAAAGGAGATCTCTTGCCCTTTGCATTCAATATTAAAGAACTTTACTCAAATAACGTAGCAGAGTATCAAGCCATAGTTTTAGGATTAGAGATGGCAATCAATATGCAAATTTCAAAATCTTAAAATTTTTGGAGAATTAAAGTTGATTATTAATCAACTTCTCATGCTCTATAAAGTAAAGAAATCTAAGTTAATTCCTTATTTTAAGTATGTCGTAAAGTTACTAACTCAATTTGGTACCTTCTCCATTGAGCATGTTTCATAAAAAGAGAATTAACATGCATATGCCTTAGTTAATTTGGCATCAACACTAGCTGTATCAGATGAGGGGATCAAAGCTCTAATTTGTCAACAAATAGTTATTTCATCATTAATTGAAATTGAAGATGAAGATGAAGATGAAGATGAAGTAAATGTTTTTTATATCTATGAAATTGATAGGGATGATTAGCAGAAACCACTCATTGATTATCTAGAACATGAAAAATTGTCAAATGTTGTGTGCCATAAAACTGAGGTTAAACATCGGGCTCTTTAATTCATATACTATAAAAAAAACCCTTTATAGACGTTCCTTTGATGGTATTCTCCTACATTGTTTAGGAGAAGAAGAAGTTGCTAAGGAATTACAAAAACACATTTTGGGATATATGAAGCTCATTAATCTGGTCCAAAACTTCTCATTTTCAAATCAAGAGAATGGGATGCTATTTCCCTATAATGGTTAAAGACTGTATGGACTATGCCAGAAGATGTTAAGAGTGCTAGTTCCATGCAAATATGATACACCAACCACTAAAAGCACTTCATCCTACAATTACATATTGTCCTTTTAATGCTTATGGACTTTACATTGTAGAACCTTTGCTAAAGAGCTCATGTGGTCACCTCTATATTCTAGCTGCAACGTATTACTTCTCTAAATGGGTTAAAGTTATAGCATGCAAAGAAGTTAAGAAGGAAACTATTGTGAACTTCATTCATGCAAATATTATTTATTATTATGGTGTTCCTTATTATATCATAATTGATAATAGCAAAGAGTTTTATAACAAAACAATAAATAAATTATGTAAATAGTTTAGCTTTATTCTTCAATGTATAATGCACATGCACATGGGCAAGCTGAAGCATTTAATAAAACCTTATATAAGCTTCTTAAAAAGATTATAAGTGATTTAAAAAGGGTTTGGCATGAAAATATGGGAGAAGCATTATAGGCTTATCGAACTATATATCGAACACCAATACAGGCTATTCTATATTCGCTTATTTATGGTGTGGCAGATGCTCTTCCATTAGAACAAGTTCCCTCTTTAAGAATTACAATTCAAGAAAGAGTTTTAAATAAAGAGATTGTTAGCCTACACCTTTAAGAATTGGAAGCACTGGATGAAAATTGACTTGAAACTCAATAATGTTTAGAATATTATAAGGCTAGAATATCAAGAGCATTCAATAAGAAAGTGAGGCCACAATCATTTTATGTTGGAGATCTTAAAATGAACATTTACTTATGATCATTTTTAGACCATTGGAGATTTGTAGAATTGAAACTTCAAAAGTTGCTCCTCCAAGATCAAGAATTATAATGTATTCAGCTTAAGAAAAGGGTAATGAAAAGTTGCATTATTTCTCACCATTACATTTCAATATCTCACATATTTTTAAAGGACACTTTGCACTGTGCCTCCTATGCTCCCCATATAGCTTCTTTCTCTAATGTATGCCATACCATAAACCCTTTAATCCATCTAATTTGATGTTTTTAGTATACCCTTTTCATGAATTCAATTGATGATGCTAGCATGTGATTGAAATTAAGTTATGGTAGCTTTTAGTGTTGATTTATTTTTTATGGATATGTCTTTGTTTGTGTAGGGAAACTCATTTTGGTATATTGTTCCTGATGAAGTAAAAAGTGAGTCTCTTTTAAAGAAATACATATAGCTTTTATCTTTAGCTAAGAAGTAAAATGTTATGTGTATGCCTGGTGATCACCTTAAAGAAAATAGCACTACGTGCTTGTAGTTTAGTTTGCATTACTATAGCTAGATGTATGTCTTTTTCTATTCTCTCTTTTATGCTTTTTCCTTTATTTTCTTTTTGTTAATTTATAATGAATACAATTCAATGTTCTTATTGAATTTTTTTGAGATTAAGCATATTTTCTATATAAAAGATTGCCTTTTTTTTAGTTTCATTCGGTTATTATTCGATTGAGATTATAGATTTGAGAAAAGAAAAATTTCTCTACATCATTCTATATTTTAATTTAATACTGATTTTGTTATTGGATTTGAGAAAAAAATTATAGAAAACATGTTTCTTTGTCCATATTTCTTGAAAACAATGCAATAATAACAACAACAATGACATCAATAGAACAAAGAAAGGGGTAAAGGGTATTTGCATAGATAGACAAAGGTGCAAAAACTATCAAATTTATGCCCAAAAGATTCTTAATTGCTTTTTTTTTTAGCATTTCTTATTTTTTGTTTATATTTACATAGATTATCGTGTAAAGGATCTATCTTTGAAGACATAGGAAGGTTGTTTGTGGTGAATCTTGAAGGGAAGATATATAGCTGTAAGCACTATAGAACCCATCTTGCTGTTTATAATGATATTGTTTCAAAGGTTTATTCTTTTATCAATTTTTAATCTTTGATTGATTGAAAGTTCCCTGATTTATGATCTTTTTATGGATTTCTCATCTAGGTGTTATTAATTTGGTTTGCTTTTATGATTTGGCTTAGAATTTTGGTTACTTTCTGGTGAGGTTGACTGCATATTTTAATGTGTTTGTGTTAATAGGGGCCTTTAAATTGGTTAATGATTAGGAGATATTTTTTATAAAATGAAGAATCAAGGAAAGATTATCTGATTAAAGGATGTGGAGTTCTTATTTTGGTTATGTAGAAATTTTAATCAAGAGTACTGATTAATATGTTAGTGTTTGAATTTGATATAGATCAAGGCTCTAAATTTTAATTGATCAACCCCTCTTATTGTAACTTCAAAAATGAAAATTAGATTATAGCTTAAATTGAGGAAAATCTCTCTAACTGGTAAATTGTGACCATCATGCTATGCAATTCGAGATTTTAAGTGCTTAAAATCTATATTTTTAGAGAATCTCAATTTTGTACAGTCTTTTATGGAAACTATGTGTTTACCTTTATTAATTCTTGTTCATGATTGAGTCAATTGCTTACTTTGGTGTGTGGATGTCTTCTTTTTGAATTTTGTACTTTTTGAACTGGTTTTTAGCTTTGCAATAATAGTACTTCATGGTTTTTTCCAATTTATAAAGGTATAAGTAGTAATCCCCCCTCTCTCTCTCTCACTCATATAGTGTCTCTACAAGAGTTTCTTACTAAGGATTAATTTACATAAATGAATAACTAATTTAAAGTGAAGCCATATCATCTTTTGGAAATTGTTGATATTTATCTAAATACAAACAATCAATGTATTGAAAAAATATTTTACATGGTCCTCTAACTACTAAAACATGAGTTCTCACCATTGCATTATTTATTTTAGAACCATACTTAAATAAATGAACTAATGTTGTGTGAAGTTTGGTCAATGTAAACTTCAAGTGTAAATGTGTTTGTGTGTTAAGGGCAGTTTGCATTTAGTGGATGGTGGTGAGACTACAATGCTAAACATTATTGAAGAAAAAAATCTGACAAGTATTAATAATGATGTTAAGAAGTTTTAAGCAATATGTAAATTTGGGGAGGATCTCATTAATGCAAATTGAATGCAATTATATGCTTTTATGGTTCAATCTTATCGGCCTATAATTGTACTTAATTAATTAGAGTTATGTTATTTTTTTTATTGCAGCTCCTGAGCCTCCTTTCAATGGAACCTTTACTCCTCTCACATAGTTAGGTGGTGGCAAGTTTGAAAAGTTCTATAGCCTTCATGCTCTAAGTCTGAAGTTTTTGTTTACTTTCTTTAAACTTTATAAATTATAATGCTTTATCTAAAAAAATCTACGTTTATATACATGCTTAATTATGTACTTCACAAAACCTTACACTATAAACCATAATTTATTAAAGGTGTCAAAAAGCTATAAAATGTACAACACATATAGAAGTTTTTACTATTACATCATTTGATAATTGTTAAATATTTCATTAAAAAAATCCTCAATAATTATCATATTTATTCACATTAAAATATAACTAATATTAACAACTTATTATTTTCTAACTAATTTCAAAAACAAATTAATTTCAATATATTATTATATTAAACTTTATTCCATATTTTAAAATACAAAATTATCAACAAAAAAAAAAAACACTTCCATGCAACACGTAGGCCACCCACTAGTGATTTGTAAATATAATAAAGCTTGGAACCACATTTTGATATCATATAATTTTGACATGTGGCATGCTCACTAACAAACACAAAAGCCTCTAACTTTCTTTAGTTTTTTTTTTAAGAAAAGGTGAATTTACTCCTTTAATGTTTATACCAAGGAGCATATATGCCCTTAACATTTTTTAAACCATTTAAGCATAAAATTATGTTTTTCATGTGATTTTGGCCCCTCTTATAATGGCAATAAATAGCAGCGTCAAAACTCATTCAACATTGCTTATGTGTTTTAAATGGTAAAAATATTGCTCTCTACCACTATTACCACTGAAACAGCTACCACCGTTGCAAGAATAGCTATCACAAAAAAGAATCAACACCTTAAATTTGATGCTACCTAAAACAATCACCTCTATTATAAACTGATAAATAAACTAGCGTGAGGTGTGGTGAGCGAGAGTGGATTGGGGGTTTGAAGAAAAACAAAGACGTTTTGTCAAAGCCTCAACAAAGTGTTCACTTCTTTTTTCACCAAGTTTCATTCGATTTGTTATGGATTGGATGATGGAAAAACTAAGCAAGTCCCCTTACTTTCTATTATATTAGTAAAGGTATAGTGAATTGTAATTATGAAAAGGTTGGAAATCTTGCCAAAGAAGGTGATAGCCTTGTAGATTCATTCCTATGGTTTGATCCTCCTAATAAAATGTGACATTTTTAAATTCAAATCATTTTTTATGCAAGAAAGGGGGACCACCCTTTAAGTCTAAGTATTCCTCAATGACCGATAGCATACAAGTACTGTGAGGAAAAGGTGAAAAGAACCTTATAGGGACTGCAATAGAGAACCTAAGATTTGATGTGAATAATCAGTTGAAGGAGATGTTTAAGCATGGCCTTTACTTAATATTCTATTATTAAAGTGTACTTACTCTAGCAGTTGGAGTTTTCTATATGTAAGTAGTTGTTTATTATGTATTATTTTTGGGCTAAAGCAGATATACATTTGGGAGTGAAAAAAGATTCTCAATTTCTTTTCTCTCTTGAGAGTGAATCACTTGAATGTGCACCTTTGATTATGTATGCCTTCCCTTTGACTTCACCTGTATAAGTAGCTGAATAAATAGTTTTATAAGTCCCAATTGGGGCATGCCCACTAGTAAACTCAATAGGGGGCGATACAGAGCTTATAGGGTGACAGTTTGACCTTACTTTGTTCTAAGAACTTTCTCTTACATTAGAGTGCCAATAAGTGGGAGAAAATTGAATGAATTGATTGGAAGTTCCCTGCCTGACAACTAGTCTTAAGGTGAGTCTATTCAGTGTAGCCCAACCTCCGAGCTAGAATCTAAATCCACATGAAATTAGTGTTAGTTGACTGTTGATAATAATAAAGTGAGTTCTTCTCAGGTGAGGAGCTAGGAAGTACTCGCCTTAGTTTTCTAATGAAACAAGCCTAACCAGCTAGCTTGGCTTCCAAACTGATGCCCTATCTGGACCAACTTCCTTTTCTAAAGTAGCATATTCAGTTTCAATATCTTTGTCTTCCCATGCCTCTATGTCTTCTTCTGATGAGGGGAGGGTTGAATTTCTTTTCCTAATTATGTGTTTGGGACATTATACCAGGGATTTGGCTTTTTCTTCTATATAGGGCAAAAGTCTCAATTCTTCTATCCTTAAGGATGTGACTTCATGCTTGGCAAACAGGAAGCATGTTCTTTTTACTCACTTTATCTATCTTCCTAACCTTATTAATAAAACCTATTCAACCTTTCCTATGAGTTCTTTATATCCTTGTAAGACTCTTTTTCTTAAAAATCTAGCTTAGCTTAGTAAAATGGAAGCATTTTCTTTTTCCTTAAAATTAGTTTTAGATTCAAGTAAGAGTTTCGGTACCTCTTTTACTTGGGCAAGGTCAATTGGAACATGTCCCTTAGTTGAAGCTTAAGACCAACCATAAAATCTTCATTTCTAACCTAGGTTGATGGTTTGGTGAAGTTCTTATTAGTGGAACTAGCCCATCAGAATCTAAATCAAATTCTTAATTAATTCCTTACTCAGCTGTTTAAGCTATTGAGTTAGTTTATTCCACCTCTTGATATTTAAGAAACTCAGTCCCTGCCTGGAGCAAAGTCCTATTATTCTAACTAGCTTGCCTACTTGAAGCTCTATCTTACCTTAAGGATGTGTTTGTACTTGAATTTTAAGGCTTACCCTTCCTCATAACTAATGCCATTAATAGTCCCCTTATCACTAATGGTATCATTGAACTTAATTACTTTCTTCAATCTTGAGCTAAGGATATGCCTTTGAAAGAACTCTTAGAAATCTATAAGGATTATGGGGATGGATTAGAAGAAGAATCATAATCCTTTTTATTGTAGTTAAAACAAGGGAAAAAAATGAGCTTATTGTGCTTGTGTATAGTTTACTAGTTCTTGAATCAAGTAATGAATAAGTAATTGAATCAATAGAATATTGAAATTCACTTATTATGTAAGAGGAAGAATGGGAAAGGGTAAGGAAAGTAGGTTAGGTAGAGAAAGTACACCCTTAGGGGAGTCCTAAATAAAGCATAAATTACGAGTTCTATTGAGAAAGAAAAAGTCATTGCGAAATCTGAAGTTAAAGCCAAAATGGGGCTTGATTCCATTACTGCAAATATAGAGGAACTTGTTCTTATTTTTGTTAAAGATTTGAATCTTTTTTTTTAGAAAGAAGAAGCTACTTTTGAGCAAGGCATAGAGGTAGTTAGAAAGTCCTTCTCTGCTTTGAATAACCAAATTCCTTTTACCTAGAGCTGGGAAAGATAAGATAAATCAAAGTAGCAGCAATCAAGATAACATGCAAAGTCCTATCCCCAAATTCCACTCCAGGTGGGAAAAAAGGGATTTCTAACTCTTTAAATAACTTTTGTGATATTAAATCCGTTTTCAGAAGGGCTAGTCTAAAGGCCTTGCCTCATGAAAGAGAGTACTATTAAGGGGAAGATGAAAGGGGCATGGTTCTAGTAATCTTAGTTATTCTCCCACTCCTAATGATGTAAGTAGAAAGTCTTTTATCTAAACCTTACCACTGACACTGCAATGCAAGAGTAGCAGTTGTTGAGCAAGAGGAGCAAGTACGCATGGTAGCATAAGTAAGCATTGGGAAGCAGGAGAACGTGAGTATACGAGGCATAAGGCATGATAACGGTTAGTCATATTATGGGATCTAAGTAGTTAGCAATTTTTATTGTCCACCCTAAAGCTAGATAATAGGATGAAAAAGAGTAAGAACTCAGGAAGGTATTAGCTTGTGAGTGATCGTCACTTTTATTGAGGTTTTTTTTTTTTACTTTTATTAGATAATGTAGCATGTATTTCCATTTCTGAGGGACATGGTAGCAAGACAAAATAGGGAAAAGTGATTAGTCTCAAGGGGATAAGACACTTTTGATTTTTTGGAGTCGCCATATGAGTTTTAGAAAATCGAGAAAAGAAAGGGACAACATCAACTCACTCAGTGAGTATTGTCCCCAATAGAGATTTTTGGGCTCAGGGGATTGCATCTCCTTTTTGACTATTTCTCATTATATGATATTTGATGTATAGCTACTGCAATACTCTAGTTTTGGTAATGACAGTTTATATAGCATTCACATAGTACATCAGATAGTATAAGATAATAAAGCTAAAAATTTTATTACATCATTTTCCAGATAAAATACATATGAAAAGGAAAAGATTGTGAAAAAGTAAATCTAATATGGTTGATTTGCAAGGATAACATGATCATTTACATAACTTACTCGATGAATAATAGGATGATCATGCTTGTAGTGATTATTTATGCTATGATGATGAATGATGATAATATAAAGAATGCATGAGGTCATCATTGGACCGAGAGCATGATGACTCTATTTTGGGACATGAAATTTTTCATGTTATTGGTTTTTAGGTGTGATTTCATGATTTCATAAATAAGGATGCAAAATGATGATGTAAAATGAGCATAATAAAGCATATATTATTCACATAGCATGCAAGATTGCCAATCTCATCACACAGGCACAACAGTATTCCCAAATGTTGGTGATAGTAAAATAAATTGCAATGTGGTAAAATAAATATGCTAAAATAATTGTGTGGTCCTCAGACTCGATTAAGCTTATGTGAACTTTAAAGCTTTAACTTTGAAAGATTATCAAGCTTTCCTCGTTGAGAGGTTCAAAATCACAGTAGAATGATGGTAGATTGTATACCTTTGAAGTGTGCTTTGACAAAGATGATGCTAGGTTTGTTGGAAAAAGGGTTCTAACAACATAAGGGAAAGGCTATGGGAGAGCAAAAACTATATAGAGAAGGATTTCTTGCATCTTCGATCGACTGACTTTTGAGTATGTGTGTGTCTTCACTTGTTTCCCCCCCTCAAAATGAGGTGTATAGGGGTTTATTTATAGGAAAAAATGTGTAGAATTGGGTGGTTTAGGTGTGGTCATGCGCATATAAGGGGATTTTTGCACGTGGCTACTCTAAGTGCACGTGGCCACACATAATGTCCACGTGCATAGGACTCACACACATGTGCATTTTCATACGAACTTTGACACTCAACATGCTCTTCCAAGGTTCTATACGTGTTGTTCTGGGGTTGGTTCCTTTTGGGCCTTTTGAATGTGTTTTTAGAGTCCCTTTTGCCAAATTCAGCTTCAATTTTAACATATGAAACCTAGGGTTGTTTATGTGCACTTTTGAGCGATAAGCGCTCATACACGAGTTGTGTTGGACTATTATGGGAACACTTTTGGGGGTTTTAGAGCCTTTCAAATGTGTTTTCAAAGTCCATTTTTTTAAAATCAATTTTCATTTTTTCACGATGTTGGGTCCCGATCTAATGAAATACTTAATGAGTTGAGCATTCCAAGAAGAGTTTTCTTCAAATAAAACCTCTTGTTGTTTCGATAATTCATATTTTAGTAAGGTTGGAGCGTAACTTAATGGCTCGATGATCGATTTTGCACACTGGTGGGCTGGTTAGGTATTTTAAGGTTGAAAACTTCAGAGGTGTTACAAACGAGTAGACTCTAGTCATCTCGGGGATTCATTTCATCATTGGACTTTTTTGGGGATAGTCAAATTTAAGGTATGACAGTTGTCCCATGCTTCACGTGTGTTGTATAGCCACCTAGTGCTAGTGTCAATATATATGAAGCAAAATGCAAAGATGAAAAAATGTTTTAGTAAGGATAGAGGTACTTACCTATCGGTTGTCTTTAGACGTCTTGTCAAGATTCGACTATTGTTATTATGTTTTGTTTATTGTTATTGTTCAATGACTTAGTTATCATGCAAGGTGGTATTTGGGACATCTACAAGTTTATGATTCATGCAAAGTGCACTAGGATTTATGCGACTATAACCTTCTTAGGTGTCACATAAATGGGGATGCTACTAAGTAAAAAGAGATACGACTGTAACCTTTATAGGTGTCATGTGAATGAAGATGCTACTAAGCAAAATGTAGATGCAACTATAACCTTCTTAGGTGTCATGCAAATGAACATGTGACTATGACCTTCTAAGGTATCATGCAAATGAAGATGCTACTAAGCAAAATGCAGATGTAACCATAACCTTCTTAGGTGTCATGCAAATGAACATGCAACTATAACCTTCTTAAGTGTCATGCAAAATGAACATGTGACTATAACCTTTCTAGGTGTCACGTGAATGAACATGTGACTATAACCTTCTTAGGTGTCACGTGAATGAACATATGATTATAACCTTCTTAGGTGTCACATAAATGAATATGTCATTATAACCTTCTTAAGTGTCACGCGAAATGAATATGCAATTATAACCTTCTTAGGTGTCACATGAATGAACATGCTATTAAGCAAATGAGAATGCTCCTAAGCAATATGGATGATCTTAAGCAATGTGGGGATGCTTCTAAGTGACGAAAGTGTTTTTAAACAATGAGTGAGTACTTCTAAACAATGTGAAAGTGAGTGCTTCTAGGCAATGTGAGGGTGCTTCTAAATGGTGTGGGAGTGCTTCTAAGCGGTGTGGGTGCTTTTAAGCAATGAATGAGGTAGTAATGATGCAGTGATTATGTAGTAATGATACAGTGATGATGCAGTGATGGTGTAGTAATGATGCAATGATTTATCATGTTAAGGATGTTATTTTAATGATTTGGAGTAAGATGTCCTTATAGTGAATTTTCCTTGCTCTTATTCTTTTGCAAGATGTTAATTTTTCTAAAGAAAGTGGTGCATGTGCAATTTTTTTAGACAGATGGAGTCCATATAAGTGTACTTTTATGTGAGTTTGGTGCATATCTTCTGCTCAAATGGAAGTTTATGACCGTAGAAGTGAGAGTGCAAAGTCTCAAAGTGCACATAAAACCATAGAAGAGTGCATGAAAAGGGGAAGTGCGTGTGATTGCACGTGGGGTACATGTGGTCACGTGCTTCTCCCCTCTGAACTTATTTAAACAAGTATTTTTAAAGGTCTTGGGAGGCTTCATCCAGACTTCTTTGAGTGTTTTCTAACTTTTCTTGACCCTTTCGTGTTTCAGGTGCCTTTTGCTCTGCTTTTGCTTATGTACTTCCATTTTTTTTTGCATAAAATAGAGTTCCCTAACATTCTTAAGGGTCTAGAGGACATTTTTATTGATGTTGATGTTGATCTTGAGGGTGACTTTGCAGAGGCTACTCCAGCTGGGACTAGTATATCTAGTACTCAAAGTTCTCAACCATCCAGGCTTTCTTGGGGAGATCCGATCCCTATTGTTCATAGCTTGGAGACTCACACTTAGGTGCATCATCATTGTGAGGTAGGTCCCTCTTTGCCCTATTTATTTTATTGTATGAGATTGTTATAGTTGTAGCTCTTGCCATAACTATCTATCTAGCTTTATTGTAAATGCTGATGCTGCTAGCTCTTGCTTTATTTTCTTTTTATGATTTTCCATATTCCGTGATGCTTTTATTTCAGTCTTTATTACTATTTTGATCCTATTGAGTGATAGAGAGAGGTGCATAAGTATTTAGTAGCTGAACAAATGTTTGATAGCGTACCTATTGTTTATAGCCCATAGGTATGTCATTGTATTGCCTGGGAGCTTCAATAGGGTCAACATATATTATTAGGGCCTCTCAATATGTGTGAAGCAGATGGTTACTAGAAAGGTCTTTGATGGGGTGACTGTTGCATTGTCTTCTGACTCATATATGTTGAGTCAGATTGCCATTTATGCATTGATAGAGCAGTCGATGGACACGACGCATACTTTCCATCTGCCTATCAAGGAGATGACTATTACCCCCTTGGACTTTGCCACCATCACAGGCTTGAGCTTTTCTAGAGAGTCCATTCCTTTTAATGATAAGAGTGCTATGCTATTATGGCGAGGAGGCATCTCACAAGGGATTTGCTCAAGGTAGTCACACTTATGAAGTTTGGTTGCCCATATTTCGCTCAATACATAGATTTTATTTCTTTTTTGTGGGCTTTATTTGATGATGGTCTTATCTCAATGGAGTAGTTGGGTTATTGCTTTTTATTTTATTTGTTGAGTGCTATTATCTTCTTAAGCCCTTCAGGTATGGGTGATATGTGATTGTTGCCTATCTTGAGAGATCTAGATGGCTTGTCAGGCTATTGCTGTGGCACTGTTGCCTTTTCTCATATGTACTTGGGACTTGATGCAGCATGCCAAGGTGGCTCAAGGATCTACGGATGCTTGTTCATACTAGGAATTCTATTGTCTATTCTTTTACTTTTAGTTTTTTTATTTCTGACCCTCTGATTTTGATAGATATGGGCATATGAGTTCAAGATTCTCCCTCATCCGTCCATCAAGCATTTCCAAGAGGATGGATTCCCTCATTATTCTTGTTGGATCAAGAAAAAAATTTATTTGATTGAGGATTGTATGGTAGCTTAGGACCATATAAGGAAGCTATCCTTTGATCAAGTATGTCTAATTCCTGCTGTGTTAGTTGTTCCTTTCTTAAGGATTGTTTGTTTATTATTTCCCTTTGAGTAGATCTTTCTTCACCAGTGGGTGGCGAGATCTCACTAGATGATAGAAATAGTGGTTGAATGGCAGCTGATAAAGAGATAAGTGTTGCTCTCTAGCCTCATTGGTAGGGTGTGGTATTTGGGCAAGTGAGTCCATCATTAGTGTGATGGCCCATACATGAGGAGAGTTCCTATCCCTCCCACTAGTGACATGTTCTGGGGCCATGAGCTTTGCGGTGATGATCTTGCTACTGTTATGGTGGGATTCCCCTTTGAGAGCCTCTTAGAGAGTGTGGATTTGCCTTATGCTGATGTATTGATCCCTTAACTGATTGATACAATAGCTAGTAAGACCTTTCCTTCACCTCCACCTTCTCAGGAAGATGCATCTCATCCTTAGGGTTCAAGGATTAGGCCATCATGCAGGTCATCTAGAGTTACTTCTTCTGATCTAGTAAGCCTTTATTCCTATTTTGGTGCAATATATAGCAAACTTTATTAGTAATCAACTGTAATTGACATAAGTTATGAGAACCTATCTACAGTGACATCGAAGGAGATTTGGTTCTCGCTTTGAGGAGGATGAGGGTATGTTTCAAACTGAGGTGACTGCTCATGCCAGTGGTGTGGCTTCTAGTAGCATTATCCTTGGGGATTGATGGTTTAGTCATCTTTATCTTTACTTGGGATGAATATCCTTGGTAGAGCAGTGAGCTTTAATTTTCCCAGACCTTGCTTTCCTTAGTCAAGTGTTGCTCCTAATGATGCTAGCCATGTTCATGTTCTTCTTTTATTCTTGCATGTGTTTCATTTATTTAGTGAGTGGTGGTTAACTTATTTGCTTACTTTTGTAGATTCATGTCTCCTTTAGTCAGTATTGGTATACTGTTGTTGGGAGTACACAATAGTGCTTTTTGGAGTTTGCTACCACTCAGAGGGTATGCCTTCTTTATTGTACCTATTTATTTTATGCATATGTTTTATGTATGAGTGTATGATATGCAATGTGTAATGTAGGTTGAGCACCATCTTACTAGTCGTGAATGGGAGCAGGAGCATGCAACTTATTGCAACTGCATCAGTGAGCTAGAGTCATGACTATCATCCTTTATGATGAATGGTGGTGAGTTGAGATTAGACGAGGGGGATGCTTGAGCAGGATCATAGCTTGATTTTGATGGCAGCCACAACCGATGTAATTATTTTGAAAGCTAGGTGTAGGACTTTGGTATGTGATTTGCTTTATCATATTATTTTCCTAAGGTTATGGACTCTGGGTGTTGTATTTGGGTGTTTGTCTTGCATGTTTTATGATGCTTGTACAATTATGACTATATATGCTTCCTGTTGTATATCATTGATGATGATGTTTGCCATTACTGTCGTTTGCCTTTTTTCCCTTTTTTGCCTAAGTTGTCTCCTTTTGAAGCTTTTTGTACTTAGCTAGGTTTTTTTTCTTCCTTTTTTTGCCTAGGGTGTCTCCTTTCAGAGCTTTTCACACCTAGCTGGGCATTTTTTTTTTGCTATACGATAGTGGCTGATCTCAAAGAGCTAACTAAGAGAGGATGGCAAGAACCATGGTCATGTAATGAAAGAAAATGCAAACCATGCTTGATGCAATTCATGATGATCAAATGTGTTGTACTTTTCAAAGACATTTTGCATAATTAGCAATCATTCTCATTTCATTGTAACCATTTAAGAAAAGCACAGGTGCATTTGTACAAATTTCAAATTTGAGGTTACCCTTGTCCTTAACTAGCCCTCTCAGGTTTTCTAGTTAAGTATTTTCTCTATTTCCTTAATTTTTGCCCGAGCTATCTTTTTTAGGTTTTTAACTCAATGGGAAGTCCCTAACTTTTTCCTGAGCTACTTTTTAGGTTTTTAACCCATTGGCATGATTTTTTTTTCCTTAGACATAATACTTCTTTAGGCAGTTTATGTTGATAGGTTCGAAGAATTCATTGCTTTTAGAATCCATCAGTTTGACTACTCTTTTTAATAGGACATGTTTGACTAGGTATGGGCCTTCCCAGTTCAATCTAAATTTCCCTCTAGGGTCCAAAACGTTCTGTCTTGCCTGCTTTAGCACCCAGTCTCTTGCTTTCACACTCTTATGTTTTACACTTCTATTAGAGGTCTTGGCTAGTCGAGCCTGATACAACTATGTATGGCATAGAGCCTTAAGCCTTTTACTGTCTAAGAGAGTGAGATTGTCAAGCCTCTATTGAGCCCACTGTACTTTTGGCAATTCATATTTGATTGCTATCCTAAAAGACTTATCTCTGTTTCAATTAGAAGAACTACTTTTGATCTATACACTAATGAGAAAGGAGTTACTCCTGTTGAAGTTCTAATTGTTGCTTGGTACCCCAATAAGGCATGTGGCAATCTGTATACCTAATCTTGATAAGTCTGAGTCATTTCTTTTAAGATCTTTTTGATGTTCTTGTTTGCAGCTTCGACGGTCCCATTTGCTTGTGGTTGGTAAGGAGAACATTTATGATGTTCCACCTTATAACTCCTTAGTAACTCTCTAACTTCCCCTTAGAATTGGACATCATTGTCAGAGATGATGTGTTAGGGGATCTTATATCAATAGAACAAGTTTCTTTTGATGAACTTAGCCACTTACTTAGCTCCTATCCTTGCAAATGATTATACTTTGACCCATTTTGTAAAGTAGTCCACTGCCATTAGGATGAATTTGTGTTCGTTTGAGGCTATCCGGTATATTTCCCTAATTATGTCTAGCCCCCATGCTAAGAAAGGCCATAGAGAGGGGATGTAGTGTAATTCTATTGGGGGAAGGTGACTGACATTCCCATGGATCTTACACTTATGGAATTTCTTTACAAATTTGATGCAGTATTCCATTATCATCATCTAGAAGAACCCTTGTTTGATTAGCTTATTAGCTAGGAATACTCCATTCATATGTGGACCACAAACACCCTCGTGTACTTCTTCTACTTCTCTTATAGCTTCAGTTCATCTAGACATCAGAGTTGTAAATCATCTAAGGTCCTTCTGTATAATACACCCTAATGCTAGTCATCAAATGACTACTTTGTCTCTTTCATCTGCTCGATCAGGATAAGCTTGTTCCTTAAGATATCTCTGGATGTCGTAGAATCGGGGCTTCTCAACTGCTTCTGTCTTTGCTATTTTACAGTCATTATGACAAGGTTGTCCTAATATAAGTAGAATTAGAGGCTTTATAGGCATTTTGGATGGTCCTTCTTATGCTAATGCTAGGGAAGCAAGTGCATCTGCCATTTGATTGTGATTCCTCGGGAGATTAATGAATCTGCATTTTTGGAAGGACATGGTGAGTAGCCACAAGTGGTCCAGATGAGGCTTTAAGTGCTGCTCTTTCAGTTCCCACTCTTCTATGGCATGATTGATTACTAGCATGGAATCTCTGAAGATTTTGACTTCTATGACATCTAGGGCTATCAGTGCTTCTATTTTGATTGTGCATGCCTCATATTCTGCTTCATTATTTGTGACTCTAAACTTGAGCTTTTTAGTAATTAGTACTACTTCACCTTCTAGAGATTGTAGTATGACACTGATTCTTGTGCTGAACTAATTAACTACTCCATCAAAGTACATATGCCATCCTTGGATCTCAGTGGCTGAGCTGAGGTCATCCGGGAAGTCCAGTTGGATTTCTTCCGAGTCTGGATTCGGGTTGAGAGTTAGAAATTCAGCCACTGCTCTCCCTTTTACTACCTTCTTAGTAAGATATTGTATGTCGAATTATATTAGCAATATGAGCCACTTGGCAAGTTTCCCCACTAGAGAGGGAGCTTTATAGAGGTACTTCATTGGGTCATTTTAGACATGGCCTGAATTCTATAGGATTGAAAGTAGTGTCTAAGTTTCTTCATTGCCCATACCATTATCAGACATATATGTTCGACTTGGCTATACTTCTTCTCACATGGTAGCATCTTCTTGCTCAAGTAGTAGACTGCGTGTTCTGCTTTTGTTTCTCCCTCTTGGGCTAACATGCATTGATTGCATTCCCTACGATGGCCAAATATAGGGTTAGAGGCATCCTTAGTTTAGGTGGTTTTAGAACTGGTGGGTTGGCTAAGTAGCTTCTGATCTTGTCAAATGCTAGCTGACACTATTCATTCCAGTCAACCGGCTGATCTTTTCTAAGTAGCTTGAAGATCGGTTCACATATTGCTGTGAACTTAGCAATGAATCAGCTCTCTGATTTCTTTCTCTATTTCTGGCACTAGAATCTCTTTAATGGCTTTTTCTTTGTCTAGATCCATTTCAATCCTACTCTGACTAACAATATACCCTAACATCTTTCCTAAAGTAATCCTAAATATGTATTTCTTTGGATTTAGCCTGAGACTATACTTTTGATCGTTCTGAGGAACTTTTTAAGATTAGAGGGGTGCTCTTCCCTTGTTCTTGATTTTACCATCATGTCATCGACCATTTTTTTTATGTATCATGTCATGGAACATTGCAGTTGCCATTCTCTAGTAGGTTTCCCTTGCATTCTTTAGTCCGAAAGGCATTACTTTGTAGCAGTAAGTACCCCATTGTATTATGAAAGCTATCTTTGCATTGTCAATAATGGCCATTAGGATCTGATTATACCTAGAGAATCCATCCATAAACAAGTACATTACGTGTATGGTGGTGTTGTCAACCAGTATATATGTGTGAGGTAGTGGGAAATCATCCTTCGGGCAGGCCTTGTTCAGATCACTATAGTCGACATAGATTCTAACCCTTCCATCTTTCTTCGATACTAGCACCTTTGGGCAGGCCTTGTTCAGATCACTATAGTCGACATAGATTCTAACCCTTCCATCTTTCTTCGATACTAGCACCACATTTGCTAACCATTCTGGATAGTCTACTACCTCTAGGAATTTTGCTTTGATATGTTTCTCGATGTCCCCTTTCACTAGTTGGGCCCATTCTGGTCTAAGTCCTCTTATCTTCTGCTTTACTAGTTTGCACCCTTCTTTGGTAGGAATGAAGTGTTAAGTAATGTCTTTGTCAATACTAGGCATATCATCGTACATCCATGCAAATACTTTTGAATATTTTATTAATATTTTTTCAATTTCTCTCCTCTCTTTAAGGGTAACATCTTTTGAAATATGCAAAATGTGTGGTTGAAATTCCATGCCAAAGTTAAATGATTCAGTGCATATGGAATTAGTGTCAAATATGCTAATGTTTTTATCAATGCAATGCACACTACCATCAAGAAAGACATCCTGATTTCATTGCATTAACTTTAGAGTTCATTACACCATCATTTTCAAACAAAGAAAAAGTACAAACATCATCATCAGTAATGTCTTCGAACAGGATGTCATTGATGCTCGATTTAAGGATGGTAGTAGCTTGGACATGATTAATAGCTTCACTCTCAAATTCTATCTCCAGGTTTTTCATCAGCTCACAGATGTCATCTCCGTGATCATGTCTAGTAAGTGCTCCTCCTTGAGGGTGTCATTGAAGATCTTGAACCTTGGTTTCTTGATTTCTTGATTTCATTGCTCACCCATTCCTCAACTTATCCTTAATAGACTTAGGTTAAGCTTTCAGTTATAAAAGAGATTAATTTCTTAGCCCTAGTATCCTTTTCAAGATCATACCCTATACCATTTCTATTGGTCTATCCTTGGAAGTCAGGGAATTCTATGACTCCAATGTTTCTTCCTCCTAATCCTATTCCAGGCAGATATTGCATCCTCTTAATTATAGCAGTAACTTTGGGATCGATATGACCATCACTGATCATAAAAACCTAGAATCCTTATGGGACCACATTTAGACAGACAATAATGTTGTTTGTTTTAGCAGGGATGGTAATGACCATTCCATTTAGAGGGAACTTGATTTTTTGATGCATAGTGGAAGGTATGCCCCATAGTGGGTGGAACCAAGGTCTTCCTAGTAATAAGGCAAAAGTCAGAGGGATGTCCAGGATGGTAAATTCTGTTTCTAATTTGATATCTCCCATTGTAACTACTACTTTGAAAGTGCTAATGACTGGCTTCTTTGAATCATCATAGGCTCGTATTACCACACTGGACTCTTCCAGGTTTTCAACATTCATCCTGAACTTATGTAGCAACCTTAAGAGGAAAACATTGATGGTAGACCCGTCATCTACCATAACACATAGGGTCTTCTTAGTCTTGACAATTACATGTATAAAGAGAGGAAGATTATGGACCCTTCCCTCGAGGGGTAAATCTTTGTCTGAACAGGTGATTGCATTGGAAAGAGTTTTCATTAGAGAGGCTATCATCTCACAAGGTGAGGAATCAATGGCAATCTTTTCTTCATTTAGTGCTCTAACTAGGGCATCTCTGTGCTTCTTGGAGGCCATGAGTAGGTCCCAAATACTGGCTTGTGCTTGAGTTTTCTTAAGCTGTTTGAGGATAGTGTCTTCCTCCTTGATTGGGGCTTAATCCTTTGGTACTTCTTTCTCCTCAAAGGGTTCCTTCTCTTTCTCAAGAGGTTGATATACCTACCCATTGTGAGTTACATCATTAACTACTAGTGAGGGCTTCTCAACTACTTGCTTATATGCTTTTGTACTATTGTTCTAATCTTAGATAATGATTTGTGGATCATCAGAGTCGTACCATATGTCTATCCCCATGATTTGCAGGTTCTAAAGCTAAATAGTATTAACCATCCCATCTTTGTTGCCAAATTCTTCTCGCCATCCTAAGGGTACTATGTCTTTTAAAAGTGTATGGGTATTAGCGGTTGCTGTATATTTGACTTTGTAGTCGAACTTCCCAGATGGTTGGCCTAGTAAATCCTATATCTTATAGTCAGTATTAAAATTTTTGTCCGCGTCTCCTTCTTGTGAGTAAGGGAAATTTATCACTTTACCATTCATATGGAGAGCTATATCCTTTACTCTATTTTGCATCATCAAGTGGGGAAGGAACTTTTGAGGCATTTGAATGTATTCAAAGGTAGAAGGCATTGCTCATCTTCACTAGAATCATGAGGCTTAAGAATGGGTTTTGAGGGTTTGTCCTCTGAGGGCTTATCTTGGGTTTCTTATATGGCTTGGATTGACTGTTCAACCAGGTCTTCTTGTAGATTGGAGGAGATTATGCTGATGGTTGGTAGAGGCTTTTTTGATAGTTTGGGAGAGGATTGGTCTTGATACTAGGTCATTTTTCTGGGTCATCAATTTTTCCACAGTCAATGAGGTCTTGGATTGCATTTTTGAGAGTTCTGCATGTATCAGTGGTGTGGCCAGGTGTCTGGTGAAAGTGGCAGAACAAGTTTTGGTTAATTTAATATGGTAGTGGGTTTGGAAGAGGTCGAGGCTCTTGCAGCTATAAGAGGTTCTTTTGTTGAAGCCTCTGGAATACTTAGGATAATGGGAGGTTAAAGTTTGAGAATTTGCTTGGTGGTTTGATAACATTGATAGATGGTGAGCTGTGGATGTTAGGTTGGATCTTGTTTATTTATGCGGCTTGAGTGAAGGTGTTTTGGATGTTTGGTTGGGTATTGTTACAAAAAGTGTTTATAGCTTGCTAAGGTTCCTCATCTTCAATTCTGATCCCAGCCTGATGGAGAGCTTTGAAGTCAAGGTAATGAGCAAAGATCATCTAATTTTTGAAGTGTGGTAGTGCCCTTTTGATGATAAGCTTTATTTGTTCATCCTTAGGAGGACAATTTCTCAACTTCACTACCTTTCCCTGCCGTCTGGTGACATAATCAGAGAAAGCTTCACCAGGTTTCTACCTTGTGGTCTTAAGGTCCCTTCAAGTGATGTCTAAAAAAGTGTTGTATTAATACTGCTTGACAAACCTCTGAGTTAATAGTAGCAAATCACTTTTGATTTCATCTTTAAGGTCAAAGAATAATGCCCTCGGTCCTTCCTCTAGTGATGTGAAGAAGAATTGAACAATCTGTGATTCTATAAGCTTTATGGCAGCTATAAAGGTAGCATATTGGTTTAAATGGACCCTCAGATCCCCTGTTCCGTCAAATTTAGCAAATTTTGGTAGCTTAAAATCATCTAGAAGTGGCTCATCTTTGAACAGTGCCAGGTCGGTGAAGCTTTTAAAGCCATGAGTTCCCTTATCTTTAAAGGCAAATTCCAACTGAGCCATCTTGTTGGCCAATAGTTTAACCTTCCCTATCAATTCAGGCTTGGTCATGTGAGCAATTTTTGCAGCTTTTGGTGCATCCCTGAGATCTTGGTAGTAGTCATCATCAACTTGAACTAGAGTGCAAGGAATTCCCTTTGCCTTATCTACCCTCGGGTGAATGGATGCATATGCTTCATTTAGTAGTGTGCTATTGCCATCTTAGGCACTTTTAGCTTTGATTTGGGCTTGGAGGATTTCAACTATGGTGCTAACAGCGAGCAACTTTTGGATCCCCTTATTTAGCTTGTCTTCGAATTATTGATAGAAGGTATCTTCTTGGTCACTTATGCTTGAATATAGTATTCATGTACATTTATTTAGGTTCACTAAATGAATGATGCATGACGTGTGCTTGGAAAAGAAAAAGGTGAGCACGTATGCATGGAGTGGATGCAAAAATCTTATAATGGAAAAATGATTATTCCTACAAGAAACAGTGGTCAATACATGCTATCTACATGTATGTGATGTATGCATGATTAAAGTGGTTAGTTTTCCTACATAGTGAACAAACCAACCATAAGCAAGCTCTCGCTTCCACCCTTATTCTTCCACGAGGTCATTCAGTCTCTTTCTTATATGGGTTTTGAACCTATAGTTATCAGGGGACTATGGTCCCTCTCTTGGAACTAGGCTATTTTGATTTATATTGGTTAGAACCAAAGGGTAAACTGAGGAACAATACTCAAATATGTTTGAGATAATTAAAAGATGTTAATGTGAGGGTCAATTGTCAGGCTTCAAATGATGTCCAAAGCTCATATGCACCCGTATGCATAGGACCAAGGTCAAACAAAGGGAGTTCGAGTTCTTGCCCCTACATCGATATTTGATATGTTTACTGTGAGTCATGAAAGTATTGTTTAATAGTTTACAATTTGATTTTGCCGACATAAAGTTCCACAATCTAGTTGGGTTCCTAACCCATTCCTTTGATCTGATAAGGATAAATGGATAACATCTTATAGATTCCATCATCGAGGGATGTCATTATTTGTTAATTCACATAAACCATTTAAGCTGTGGTACATGATTATCATCATTCCTCATGCTTTGGGCTCACAAAATGTAGATGAGAATCACATTGTCCTGAGCATAAATTTTTTATCAAAACTGACATTATGACATCATTCAATGATAGACACTAGGAGGGTCATGTCATTTATGAATATCAGGTCAAATGGATAGTGTGTTAGGACAAGGATAACATGCATAGCTTGGTGGAATCCTAGTGGATGTTGCTATTAGTTTATCTATATGAGCTAAGTTAGGGTGAAAGGCTTCATGAGAATGCTCCTAGATGACTAGGGTTACGAACTGTGGTTAGTGAGTTTAGCATTCTTTTGATAATTTAGTCACGCCCTTAAGGACTTCGGTTGCAGACTCTGGTCAGATGAATCTGATGAATGCACGAGCAAAGACTAAAGGTGATAATAATGTATCTTCGTTGCCCCATGACTCGAGTGGAATCATGGTGGCAGTGTCATTTAGTATTATCAAAGCAGGACAAGTGGTGTACATGTGATGTGTAGTGCAAATGCAGTGGTGAGGGGCTCTATATGATTGAGTATTGCATAATAAGAAATAGTCATTTTCGAGTTGATCCCTCTACTTAGAAGTCCCCAGTGGAGTCACCATTGTGAGTGACCGTCACTTTTATTGAGGTTTTTTTATTATTTTGTTAGACAGTGTAGTAGATCTTTCCATTTCTGAGGGACATGGCAACTTTACTAAATAGAGACAAGTGATTGGTTATGGGGGGATGAGACACTTTTGATTTTATGGAGTTGCCACTCAATTTTTAGAAAATTAGGAAAAGAAAGGGATAACATCATGTCACTCAACGAGTATTCTCCCCAATGGAGATTTTTGAGTTTGAGAGATCGCATCTACTTTTTTACTATTTCTCATTATACAATATTCAATGTATAGCTACTGCAACACCCTAGTTTTAGTAATGATAGTTTATATAGCATTCACACAATACATCAGATAGTATAGGATAATAAAGCTAAAAATTTTATTACATCAATTTCCTGATAAAATGCATATGAAAAGGAAAAGATTGTGGAAAAGTAAATCTAATATGGTTGATCTGCAAGGATAACACGATCATTTACACAACTTACTCGATGAATGATAAGATGATCATGCTTACATTGATTATTTATGCTATGATGATAATATAAAGGATGCATGAGGTCATCACTAGATCAAGAGCATGATGACTCTATTCCAGGACATGAACTTTTTCAAGTTATTGATTTTTATGGTGTGATTTCATGATTTTGGAAATAGTGGATGCAAAATGATGATGTGAAATGACCATAATAAAGCATACATTATTCATATAGCATACAAGATTGCCAGTCTCATCACACAAGTATAATAGCATTCCCAAATGCTGGAAATAGTAAAATAAAATGCAACGTGGTAAAATAAACGTGCTAAAATAATTGTGTGGTCCTCATACTCAATTAAACTTGTGTAAGCTTTGAAGCTTTAGCTTTAAAAGATTATCGAGCTTTTCTCGTCGAGAGGTTCAAAATGACAATAGAATGATGCTAGCTTGTATACCTTTGAAGTGTGCTTTGACAAAGATTAGGGTGGGTTTTGTGGAAAAAGGGATCTAACAACGTAAGGAAAATGTTATGGGAGAGCAAAAACTATACAAAGAGGGATTTCCCGCACTTTCAATCGAACTAACTTTTGAGTGTGTGTGTGTCTTCACTTGCTCCCCCCTAAAATGGGGTGTAGGGGGGTCTATTTATAGGAAAAAATGTGTAGAATGAGGTGGTGTAGGTGTGATCACTTGCATATAAGGGGATTTTTACGCATGGCCATGCATAGCATGCACGTGTGCATTTTCACACACTCTTCCCGAGTTCTACGCATGCTATTTTAAGGTTGGTTCCTAAGGTTTTTGGGCCTTTCATATGTGTTTCCAGAGTCCTTTTTGCCAAATTTGGCTTTGATTTAACACATGACACCTAGGGGTGTTTACATGCACTTCTAAGTGATACGCGCTCATAATCGAGTTGTGTTGGACTATTTTGGGACCACTTCTAAGGGTTTTGGAGCCTTTTGGAAGTGTTTTCAAAGTCCATTTTTTCAAAATTGATTTCCATTTTTCATGAAGCCAAGTCCTAGTCTAACGAAATACTCACCGGCCCAATGAGTTAAGCATTCCGAGAAGAGTTTTCTTGAAATAAAACCTCTTGTTGTTTCAATAATTCATATTTTACAAGGTCAAAGCATAACTTATTGGCTCAATGATTGATTTTGCATATTGGTGGGTCAGTTAGGTGTTTTAAGGTTGCACACTTCAGAGGTGTTACGAATGAGCAGACTCTAGTCATCTCAGGGATTCATTTCATCATTGGACCTTTTTGGGGACAGTCAAATTTAAGGTATGACAAAGCTTTAAATTCCCCTTCCCCATACCATACATACAAAATTATTTCATTGAAATATGTTCTGGAAGAGGAAGCCTCAACCTAGAATGGGCATAGGTCCTACTCATCCTCCATTCCAATATGAAAAAAACCAACACCAGATTATTACGATAAGTATTCCACTATAATGAGCAGACTGAACGAGTCCGAGATGTGCAAAGAAAGGGAAAGCATTCAACTCAATTGGTGAAAAAATTCTTTCATTAACTAGAATCCTGACTAAAGGACACTAAGGTTTTAGATTTGATAATGATAATGTGAGCCCTAAGTAGATTAAGCTTCCTTAGCGTATTGAGCCTATTTACTCAAGAGAACATTGACTCACTACCTAAAGTGGTATTAATTCTCCTTTAGAGGGGAATCCTTTCTAGAATAATCTATCAGCCATAAGTATGAAAGCACATCCCTTAGGGTAAAAACTTGCAATCTAGGCCCACTTTGTCTACTTGGATTCCTAATGGTATTCACATTTGGCTTAGTTGATAGGATTATGTAAAGAATCTAAGTGTTGAATTATAGCCCCTAGTAGAGTAATTTCATCCTAGATTTAGATCCATCTATAGCCCTTAGTAGAGTAATTCCATCCTAAATTTGGATTTAGAAAGAATTCCTCAACCTCATAAACTAGAACTCTATTCCCATTAGTTGATCTATGACTAAGGTGCTGATATGCATTGTAGTTACATAAATGAAGATACAATAGATATGCGACATTCAACCAATATGCGACAGTCCTAGTACATTATTAGTTGTTGTATAGCTCTTAGCAAGGTGTAAAGCAGCAAAGCTCTTAAAATTATCATAGTGCTAACTAGGATAATTTTACAATTTAGTTTCATAAAAAAAAAATTGTGAAAAAATTCATTTAGTTATAAAAGTTGTTTAAAAGTAATAATATTTGTTTGTTAATAAAAAGTAATAATGTTTGTATTAATTTTTCAAGATTAACTGTTTTAATTTATACTTATAGTGTGTATCTCCAATTTTTATAATGTGTATTAACTCCTTTTATTCTCTTTATATATTTTATTTAAAATTTAAGAGTTTTGCTAACTTTAAGGTTATAAAAATTGTTAAGTTTAAAATTATAGAAATTTTATTTTTGGACATAAAATTTTCTTTCTTATGAGACCATAACAATTTAAAAAAGTGAGGCATATGCTAATCACATTGATAATTCTATCCAAAAAATGGAAGGTTATATTAATTTTTCACTATACTTATAAATGTGTCTATTTGTCTATGGGATGGTCACTATTCGCAAGAAATAATTATCTTTCTGAAGAAGATGCATACGTATTTGAGTTATATAATGCTAATCTTCATCTCATAAAAGTAACAATTTTCAAAAATAACCAGTATAAATTCTAAATTACCATCAAATATTCTGTTCTGAACTTACAAGGACTATACTTAATTTATTGACTATGAAGTATTTGTTTACTTTCTCTATAATTTGTGAAATATGTATATTCATAAGCATTCATTCCATTATTTCAAATTATTTCGCACCAACAATATTCTGAAATAATTACCTATATAAAATGTATTTATTCCAATTACAAAAAATAAACAACATCAACATCTTATTATTTTCTCACTGATTTCAAAAACTAATTAATTTGAAAATATTATCAAATATAGCTTTACTACACATTTTAAAATAAAATCTTCTTAACAAGAAATAAACTTTTACACATCGCATAGGCCACACGCTAGTAAAATGTATAATAACTAAGTGCATAAATTTTGCTACCTTATATTTGTAGTGTCATATGGCACTATGCAAGTTTTAAAGGTGCTATATAAATTGAACATTATGCTCTATGTTTCTCATCTCTCTCTATTCCTTTTCTTTCCTATTATTTCTAAAGATTTTGATTTGTAAAAACCTTCTCTTCAACCCATCTTTTTTTTATGTTGTGTTTGTTGGAGCTCTTTATTGCAATCTTTATTCCATAACAATGTCGTTCTCATCATATTGGCATACTTTTCTAATTTTTATGTTAGGTGATTCCTTTTTACTCTTTCTCTTTTTCCATGTTATTATTTTCTAGGTTTTTATTATTTTGCCCTATTTTTTTAACAAAATTGATTGAAATATGTAAAACCCATTTCATTTTTATGGTTCTTTTTCTTTGTTTATGGTTGAATGAATTGATTATTGTCTGATATCTCTTCATTTTCTTTGAATTTTTATTTTTTTTTTATTTTTTTATTTCATTATGAGTTCTACTTAATTAGTTTTGAGTGATTTATGATGAGTTATTATGTTCTTAATTTTGATTGCTAAAATGAGATAGTGGTATAATTGAAGGAAACCTCATGTTTGGTTGTTGAGAGAACAATAAGAAAGAAGTGAGTGTATAATTTTTGTTTGATCTTTTTTTCAAATGATTTTCTAGGTTGCTAATGTTGAATTCAAGTTAACTTAAGTGTAATAATAAAACATATTGATATGAGTTTCCTTTTAATTTTAGCAATCAAAATTGAGAAATTAAAATTCTGGATTGACAGGTATTTAATTTTGGTGGTGTCTATTATTCAATATCTCATAATTCTTTTGGTGAATCATAATGTAGAGGTAACCATTGCATTTTTTTTTATCTAGTAAGACATGGATGCTTCAGGGTGGTTGAGAATAATTGTTGTGCTTCAAAAGGGGTATGTTATAATTTTGTGACTTAATTATGGCCTTGCTTGACAGGTTCATCCATAATCTAGGCATGTTGTTGGAATTATTAGTTGCTATTATTGCTCTCAAATTATAGTATAGTGGTTAACACTTTGTTGGAATATACTTGCAATACTAGCCCTAAGATTAAAAATAAAACATGTAGTTTAAGGAAAAAAATTAGAGAGGAATGATTTAGAGGAAATTAACAATATTCATTGCATTAGTAGCAACTGTGTTGCATTTCAATAGTCAAAGATGTGGTATCCTTTTTCCATTACATGTTTTGATATCTGATTTATGCAAATAATAATTGAAAGGCTTTAATGCAATGCATTGATGTGTGTAATGATCAGTGAATGATTTCAATGAATCTTTATTATTTCTCTTATTCTTTTTTACTACGGACTTTTATAAGATTATAATAACTAGTAATCTCTCCATCATTACCTAAGTCCATCATGTCTGATCATGCTTTCATGCACAACTATATTTTAACTTTTCCAAAACCATAGCCAAATAAACATCATATAAAAAAGGCATAAAAACTGAAAGCATTTAAATAGAGTGGTGCAATTAGAAATTTTGGTGAGAGTTAATGAATGAATGGCTATCAAGATTGTTATAGAGACTGAGAAAATAAAGCTACCTTCAATAAATTCTGTCCTTTATTCAAATTAGCTTCTTAAGAAGAAAATGATAAATGAATTACTTTTGTCCTCACAAACAAAAGAATTAGTCAAAATCAGTTAAATGTTTGCCTTTAGTCTTATTTTGTAAGGTTAGAGTTAAGCCTAAAACTCAAGGCTATAAGAATCATTCTAAGTGAATAGATAATGGTATTTTAAAAATCCTAACTTAGGAGAGTTAGTTGGAGATGTCGGTTTGCTGATAAACTAAACTCCTTAATTGTTTGTGTTCTTCCTTTCTCTTTCTCTAATCTTTATTTAATTTTCTTAATTTTCTTTTAAAATTACAAAAGTCCTATTCACCTCCCCTCTAGGGCAATTACAATTGGTATCAGAGTTTGGGTTCTAGGTACTTAAGTGCTAGAATTCAAATCATGGGGAGTGAATCTCTTAATTTTCCATCTCTTAGACCCTTTCTTTTATGGTAGTGAATACTCATATTAGAAGTTTAAAATGGAGTTATATTTAGATAGTGATCCCATTAGACTTTGGGATGTTGTTCTAAAGGGTTAAGAACCACCTAAAGCTACAATTGATGGTGTAGATACTACTTTTGTAAGAAATTAATGGAAAAATTAGTAAAAAAAAAAACTACAAGAATAAAAAAGATATGACAATCTTGCTAGCCTCTATGTCAAGAGAAAAAGGTGGTAAAGCTTAACGTTGCAAATCCGGAAAAGAAGTATGGGAGACACTTAAGAGCCACTATAAAGGAAATGTGTATATAAGAAGCAAAAAGGTTCAACTCCATATGTATGAGTATGAACTCTTCAAGATAAAACCTCATGAATCAATAACCGAAATGACTAATCGCCTTAATTTTCTTCTTACTACTCCTAAGAAACTTAGAAAACATTTTTCCAATGAAGAATTGAATAATAAGATTCTAAGAATCCTACCTAAGAAGGATTGGGAATCTAGAGTCATTTTAATTAAGGAAGCTTAAGACCTTTTAACTCTCTCAATCGATGTGCTCATTAGAAAGTTCCTTACACATGAGCTCACTATAAAATAAAGAGGAGATGAGAGAGATAAGAAAAAAGAGATGAAAAAAGGAATTTCATTGAAAGCTATACAAGAAGCTAGTAAAGATGAAAGATTAGTGGACTCTAGTGAAGATGATGATGAGATAGCTATGATCACTAAAGGACTCAAGAAATTCTTGAAAAGAAAAAGCTTCTCAAGGTAAAGAGCCAATAAGAAGTATGATGGCAAAAAGAATAAGGAGGTTACTTGCTACCAAAACACATTAAAATTGAGTGCCCTAAGCTCAAGTTTAAGAATAAGGGAGTAAAGGATAAAAAAAGGCCTTCAAAGTTTCATGGGATGACACCTTTGAATTGGAAAGGGAAGAGCAACAATAAGAAGTGGCCAACCTTTGCTTTATAGCTCTTAAAGATAAAAATGAGGTACAATCTACTTCTCATTCTTCTAGTGATGATGATGATGATAATGATGAGAGCTCTATTATAAGCAAACTCATGCTTAAATGTAAAAGCCTGCTTTCTAAAAAGAAGCTTTATAAGTATAAGTTATCTAATTTATAAAAGGAATTTGAAAGCTTGAAAAATGATTTTCTAAACTTGTTAAATCAAATGAAAAGCTAACAAATGATTTAAAATCTTCTGATTGCTTGTAAGACCAAATCAAGAAAGCTAATAATGAAAAGCTTAAGCTTTATAGAGAGATACTAGAGTTAAAGAATTCCATTTCTAAATTTTAAAAAGGAAAAGAGACTTTAGATAGTCTTATTAACTCCTAAAAATCTATAGAATACTCATGGAATTTGATATACAAATAGAATGTCTTCCTCATCATCACCACATATCAAGTTTTTTAAAGCTTCTTATGATTCTATTCCCTTTACTTCTACATCTTTTGAGACTTAAGCTTTTAAAGCTAAAAGGTCTCATATGTCAAATGATAAGGGTAAGTCTTATAAGACCTAACCTTGAATTATGTTATGTAGATATACTTGAAGTCCATAAAGCTAGAAGAAAGTGGTATCTTAATAGTGGATGTTCAAGACATATGATGGAAGATAAGGAACAATTTAACAAGCTTGATGCTAAGGATGGAGGTCACAATGCCAAAGGGAAGATAGTAGGCATTAAAGAAATTAGTAACCCTCAATCCTTATCAATTCATCATGTATTGCTTCTTAATGGTTTTAAGCATAATTTACTTAGTATAAGTTAATTGTCTAATATAGGAAATCAAGTCACTTTGTATCCTAAAAATTGCTCTATTAGTAACTTTAATAAAGACAAAGTAATTTTTAGTGGTGAAATAGTTGACAATGTCTATAACATTAATTTGAATAAAGTTGATAACAAAGACATTAAATTCTTAATGTCCATTGCCCATGATACATGAACTTGGCATATAAAAGATTAGGACATGCAAACTTTAAGCTTTTAGATGATTTTAGTAGACATGAACTTATGGTTGGATTACTCAAACTCAAGTTCACCGAAGATAAGACTTGTGATGCTTGTCAAAAGGGAAAATAATCCAAATTTTTCTTTAAGCTCAAAAATGTAGTGTCCACTTCTAGGCCGCTTAAACTTATTTGCATGGATTTATTTAATCCTACTAAAGTTGCTAGTTTAAGTGGAATGCACTATATATAACACTCATGTCCTCAAATTATGAAAAAGAATTGATTAAATTAAGCCTTAAATTGAATAAATAATAAATTAAAGGGGCTTAACTAAAGTAATAAATATAGTGGTATGGACCTAAGATAAAAATATATATATGAGGGACCAAAGTGGTATTAATTTATTAAGGTGGCAAGTTGCATGAGAGATTCCTCTCTAAAAGGAGACACTTGCAAAAAAAATAAACAAACATATCTTTGTGTTAAGAAGGAAGAAAATGTAGAAGACAAAAGAACAAAGGAAGGGAGATAATTTGAGTGGATATAGCTAAGATTTTAGAGCTATTATTGGTAAAGAATAAGAGGGAGAGGAGAGAGAGCTAGAGCTTGGCTAAAGCAAAGCTAATATTGGGTAGATTTCTCTTTGCATGTGAATATCTTTCAGAGGAAATTGAACAAATTGTTAGAAGAAGATTTGGAGTTGGATTTCATTAAAATTGTGAGTGAATCTTTCTCTTCTTCCCTATTTTGGTTCTTGGTAAAATCGCCTAAAATTTATTTATTTCAAACTCTAAATTTCATTGTTTGATGCTGTATTATTCTTGAAAAATCTTTGGCTAGTTGACCTATAATCTATCTCTTTGCTTAGTCTCTAGTCATGCTCTTTAGTAAAATGAAAATTCAAGATGCTCAAGTTGTTATGGAGCTATGATTTTTTTCTCCTTGGTGAAGATCTCACTTGTATTCCTTCCTCAATATCAATCTTTGATGACATATGTGAAATCTTCATTCTATTTGGTCATTTCTTTTTCAATACATGCACATTACTTATGATTTTGAGTGTGAAGTAAGAATTAAATCAAGAAAGATAGTTTTGTTAAAGTCAAGCTATATGCAATTAAAGTAAATGAATTGGATATAAGTAGATTGTAAGGAAATCTTATGGAATAAAATTGTTATGAACATGATTTGTACGTGGCCAAATTACTGTTGATACCTGTAGTAATGCTATCATTTGATTCCAAATCTATTTTAGGCTCGAGAGTTAAAACTTATGAAGCCTTTATTGTAACAACAATTCTCTTACTAATTATAAATTTTTTAAACCCAAATAACTTATGGGTAAACAAAGAATCCATATGATTATTTATAACAATATATCAATGAAGATTATAACTACAAGAATATATATATATACACACATGAACCTCTTGGGACTGGTCAAAATAGTTTTTTAAAGCTTAATAAGGTATTTGAATATTAAAGTCCTAAATTTTTTATAAATAAAATTTTAGAGGATTGTATTACGAACCACTGTCATCTTCAAACTATAGCTATACTTTTGTGTGTACCAGCTTAAAGATTGTTAGGATTAATATTGATCTTGGAAATAATTTAAACTAAATACTTTTATTAAATGAATACATGGTTGATTTAAGAAATAAAACAAAAATTAGTTATATAAATGTGTATGCAAAAGATAAATAAATAAATAAATAAGCTTGAGTTTGGTCTGAGTGAGTGACAATGTTGCTGCATCTTTTGGACACAAAAAATAAATTTCTGCTACAAATCTCTATATGAATAGTAATTTTGTACGAGCCATGTCTTCAGTTTGTTAACTCCAATTAAGATGATTTTTATGTCAATAAAAAATTTAAAATGTGCTCAATATTTTAGAAATAGTAAAACCCTAATTCTACTATTTTAATGGTCATTCGAAGCCATACCTTTTATTGTTCAAACTCTGTTGACATCTCCCTCCCAATATAATTTTAATGTTTCTCCTTCCTCACACATCCAATTGGTGTGAAACTAATTGCAAATTTTTTTACAAATACAATGCTAAAAATTTGGAGAAAATGATGTAAAAATATAGATTATGGAATTTTTTATGAATTTTTGAATACACATTACAAATTTTGTCTAGATAATATCTTATTGTAAGTCTCTTGATGATTTAAAATTATAACTTTTCTTTAATTCAAATCTAAGTTTAATTAACCCAAATTCACTTATTTTTATGTTTTATAAGTGAATTTTAGGACTTAACTATTTCCAAGCTTAGCTACAATTGTTTTTATAAAAAAAAAAAGGATTAAATTGTTAAGTGAGTAACTATAAAGGTATTACAACAAAGGTTTAAAAATGACATTTGAACTCAATAATTAGCCATAAGTAACCTTAAATAGACCCTTGAATTTTTATAGTATGAAACCAAGTTTAAGTTGAGAATCAAATTAAAAAGAGTTTAGCTAAAAAAAATAGAAAGAACTATTGGTGACACTTCTAGTAGCTTTGAAAATATTACCTATTTTCACTCTATGTTAGATATAATAAAATCAATAAGTTGAGACCACATTCTTAAATAAATTAACTGGAAGTGAAAAAAATATTTAAAGAATGCAAAAGGCATTTACTTGCTACAAGACTAGATTTCAAAATTTGTATTTCAAAGGTTATAAATTTCCTTAAGTCTCTGATTTCAAGACTAAGTTTATTTGTTGAAGAAAAATAACGAACAATGAATAAAACATTAAAATTAAAATTGCAATTAGAGCATTATTTTGTCCATGTTTGTCGAGGTGTTATGATCAGCCTAATTACCTTGAGTTGTTTATATTGGTTCTAGTGAGTGTGATTCTTAGATTAAGTGTTTCTTGATGTTGATGGCCATTTAATAATAATTACCTTTAGGGCAACACATAAGTTCAATATGCCTTTAGGGAAAATTTATATGGTTAACGAGTATGCATACTGAATCTATAAATAATTATGCCATAAGAAAGAGTAACAAATAAAAATGCTCTAAGAAGGAGCTGTAGGCTGTAGCGCTCTCAAATGAAGCTATAGGTTATAGGGCTCTGAGAAAGACCTAGACTAGTAGTATAATCCATAGGTTGCTATGAGATGCAATTGTGTGCTAATGCTCATGTCTTGCTTGGAAGAGGCAGATTTATAAAGTTTAAATAAAATTGGAAGATATTACAGTTTTAATTTTCAAGGTTATAAATTTTGAGAAACAATTAATGCCACATGAAGTGAATAAAAAATAGTAAAAGTGATTCATAAAGATTATTTAAATTAATTTTTTAACAGTCTTTTACAATTTATAATGATTTTTGGTAAATGAGAATTTTGCTAAAAACTATATGTTATGCATCTTAATATAATATTTTATGCTCATATCATTGTTCATGTTAAATACTATGTTCTCTATTTTTATTGTGTTTTGAGTCACTCACTCATTACAAAATTATTCACACTCATTTTTCTTTCATATTTTCCAACCTAGGTTATATATTTTGATTTATATAGCTAAAGCTATTCGATATGGAATTGCAATGGGCCAAGATGATTTAAGAGGTGACCACGACTAAGATGCTAGTGAAGTATATTACATGCCATGATGTAGATGCTCATCTAGATTTGAATAGAGGTCTTATGAGAGGGTTATTGAGCTATTCAGTGTGTTTACTATTTTATAGCATTTGTATGATAGTCCATACTCAATTTTGATAATATTATGTATCTAAGTACTAACAGTTAAGTTGTTATTGTGAGACGATTATGGGTGGTGCAAATTTTTAAAGTAGACTTGTGAGGTCCTTCGACTAGAGAGGGTGATTAGAGCATGATGTATTATTTTTATTACATTTTTGTATAACCCATACTCTCATTAAATGTACAAGCTTAAAGAATTGTTTATAAATATAAACTATTGTACTGTAACTTCAATCTATGCTATATAAGTGAAGTTTATTCAATAGCATGAGCATTGTGTTATGACTATTCATATATAAATATATATATATATATTGTACTTTATTAAAGACTTAATACGATAGGATTAGTAGTGTAATAGAATGAATTAATGAGGCTTCACACCATCATTCTTTATAAGGTTAAGATATACCATGTAAAGATGATGGGGTGGGGTGTTTGTTACACTATGCATGTCTTGGTTAATGATTACTCTAGAGACATTTGGGTGTGTTTTCTTGCTCATAAGAATGATGCTTTTAAGGCTTTTCAAATTTTTTCAAAAAGAGTTTAAAAAGAAATAGATTTTTGCATTTTAACTATTAGAAGTGATCATGGAACTAAATTTGAAAATGAATTCTTCAAAACCATTTACAATGAAAATGGCATTTCACATACTTTTTCTTCTCCTAGAACACCTTAATAAAATGGGTTTATTGAAAGGAAAAATAGAACTCAAGTGGAAATGGCTAGAATAATGCTTCATGAGTATAATTTACCTTTATACTTTAAGACAAAAGCCATTAACAGTTTTTACTACATAGCAAATAGTCTTTAAAAGACCTATTTTAAACAAAACTTCTTATGAGATGGAACAATAGAAAACCTAAAATCTCATATCTTAGAATATTTTGATGTAAGTGCTTTATATTAAACACTAAGGATAATCTTGGAAAGTTTGACTCCAAAGCCGATAAAGGAATTTTCCCAAGCTATACCACCTCTAGCAAAGCATATAGACTCTTTAACAAAAGAACTATAGTATTTAAAGAGTCAACACATGTAGTATTTGATGAATCTAACCCACTTGATCCTAGAAAGGATTTTAATAGTGTTGATGATATTGTAGATGAGCTTGTGTATATGAATATTCAAGAAGCAAATGCTAGCAAACCTTTTGAGCTTGAAGGTCCTACAAAGGAAGATAGTGAGGATATGCCTCAACCTACCTTGAAGAATGAACTCCAAAGGAATGCCAATTCAAGAAAGCACATCTTTAAGCCATCATCATTGGTGACACTAAAAAGGGGTAACTACTAGATCTCAACTTAAATCTATTGTTAACTTAGCCTTCATTTCTTAAATTGAACACAAAAATGTTGATGATGCTTTGAGTGATGAATTTTGGGTCCTTGCTAGGCAAGAAGAATTAAATCAATTTGAGAGAAACAAGGTTTGGACTTTGGTTCCTATGCCTAAGCATCATCCTATTATAAGCATTAAATATTTGTTTAGAAATAAGATGAATGAGCAAGAATAAAGCCAGACTAGTAACTAAAGGTTATAATTAAGAGGAAGACGTTAATCATAATGAAACCTTTGCCCCCATTACAAGGTTCCAAGCTACTAGGATGTTACCTGCATTTTCATCTTATATGGATTTTAAAATTTTTCAAATAGATGTTAAAAGTGATTTTTTAAATGGTTTCATTGAAGAGGAGATGAATGTTAAATAACCTCCAGTTTTGAAAATTTTGACTTTCCTAATCATATGTTTAAACTTTCAAAAGCTTTGTATGGATTGAAGTAAGCTCCTAGAGCTTGGTATGAAAGGTTGAGTAACTTTTTATTATAGATGGGTTCTTTAAAGGAAAATTTGACACAACACTCTTCATAAAGAAATCTAAACATGATTTACTTATTGTAGATAAAGGGGTTTAGTGTGCGTCCAAGATTTTAGCAACCACAACAATGTTTGAGCTCAGGGCCCTAGAGAATACACTAACCATTATCACAAAGACATGGTGTGCAGATGAGGAGTCACCACCCAGGGTAATAAATGGGAAAAATCGTTTTTGTGGTACTCAATTCTCTAAAAGAAAGTTAGCACCACAACCAAGAGATTCTAGGAATGGAATACTAACTTCTTTCAATCTTGTGTTCATTTAAAATTACTTTATAAATTACTATCTTATTCTTTATTTATATGTAATTTTATTTAAACCCTAATTAAACATCCATCTAACCCACAAAAGGCAACAAGTAATAAAATTACATGTAAAAACGCATACAAAAGGCAACGTCCCTAAGTCTAAACTCGGTTAATTTTTAAAAGTTAGCTATTTTTACATATTTTTATTTATAAGTGAATTGGACTAAAGAAAGACCTACATTTTTAATTTTAGTAAACTTAAGTCTATTTAATTTAATTTAACTAAGGGAATAGTCCAAAGTCTACCAAATTTTAAAAGAAAAATTAAATTAATAAGTGGGCCTAAGTCTAACTTGATTTTAAATTAAGTGATGTGATCCTAAATCTATTTATTTTAGAAGAAATGAAATTAATGGGCTGAGCTAAGTCTAAATTACTTTAGTTAACCTAAAAATGGCCCTAAGTCTAACTTAACCTAATGGGCCTAAATTGATTTTAATTAATTAACCTAAACCAATTTTAAGCCTATTTTATATTTAGTGGGTTTGAACCTATTGTAGGCTTAGGGCCCAAAGAACTAAAAGATCCAAAAAAAAACCAAAAAAAAAAATCATATCAAACATAGGATTTATGTGATTTTCTAAAAAAACCCTAAATCAATTTACATGCAACCCTAAATTAATCTAAAGCCACCATTAATTTTTACCCAATTTGAACCTAAATTACTAATCAATTTTAGTGCAGAGAATATAAATTTCTACTATTTCCCACTATTAGGGCTATTATAAACAACTGTAAAAAAATTAAAATCAAATTAATTACAACCCGAAATGAAATCAAATTAAAAGAACACAAAAATTATAAATCCTAAATCCTATGGGGGTTTTATAGATCTTAATCCATGGCATTCCATGGATTCTTCCAATGGTCATTGCCAAAAATCACATATCTTCAACCTCATCTTTAGAGTACCATAGAATATCAATCAAAACAAAAAAAATAAAAAATAAAACAAAGAAATCAAATCAAAATAAAAGAGGAAAAAAGAAGAGTAGAAGATGTTGTGCAAATGTTGTTTGAATGTCCCTTAGATTGGGATTGTCACCATTTTGAGATTCACTCTATTGTTTTTTTTTTCTCGATTCTCTGGACTTTAAAAGCAATGAATGTACTATTTTGCAGTAGCTAATTAGGGTTTTTATTCTCTCTGGTTTTTTTGCAACTCTTTTTCACTAGGGTTTTCTCACAACCTTTTTATCACAGACCTTCTCTGCCTTTCTCCCTCTCTAGCTAGCTAGTTCATCCTCACAGCCTCCCCTTCTGGCTTTTAAAGCTAGACCCAACAACGTCAGTTCTTGTGATTAAGCAAGGAAGTTGCGTGATAGTTGGGAGTGAAATCAAGAGTCTCTCAGTCTACATTTTATTTTTTTAATTTTCAAAATTAGGATAATGAGATGATAACCAATAGGATTTTGAAAAATTAAAGAATCATATGCAGACATGTGGTGTCCTAAACCAATGAAAAAAATGAAAAATGACAAAATCAGCATAAAAAATCACGTAAAAATCAGCATTACATAATGTTGATTTTCAACTCATAATGGCAATTGGCATTGTCTAATGCCGACTGGTATTATGTAATGCCAGTCAGTATTACATAATGCCAATCAGCAATACACAATGTTGATCAACATTAAATGTTGGCTGACAATTTTTTTTAAATTAAATTGCAAAAAAGGTCCTTATAAGTTTTTAATTTTTGTTATCATATCTCTAAAAAACCAATTTTGCAATTAAATCCACAAAACCTTACAATTTAGTCCTTTAAATTGTGAAACTCGACACCAAAGATCAATTATCAATTAGATTTTCATGATAGGGGCTTTCATTGCACAAGTGCACAATTGCATCTCGAAATTGGGTGCTTACAGTTGCCCTCCTTTGTCGTTGTTTGCTTGAAAAATTGTAGCAAAGCAATAGTAGCACACAATTTCAAAAGAAAGAATTAGGGTACTTCATTGTATCCTAATTGACCTGCTGATGCTTAAATTGCTAAGCAATTCTAAGCAAGACGCTATGTTTAATATGTTTCACTATATTTTCTATGGAATGTCTAGTGAAACTTATGCATTTTGCTATATTCCCCTTGGGAAGTCTAGCGACTTGTGATTTGAAAACATGCTATAGTTTGCATGGAACGTCTAGTAATAATACCATAACGATCATGTAGTGTCTGGTGGACTGCACTATATTCCTTTTGGGATGTCTAGTGATAATGGGTTTCATTATATTCTTTGTGAGACGTTTAACGAAATAAATATAATGATTCTCGTTATATTCCCTATGGGACATTTACCGATTTATGATTCGAGAAATGTGTTATAGTTCTTGTGGAATGTCCGGCAATAGTACAATAACTACTGTGTAGTGTCTAGCAAATTGCACTATATTCCCTTTGGTATGTCTAGTGACAATGGATTTCGTTATATTCCCCGTGGGATGTTTTAAAAAAATGAATGCAATGATTCTCACTATATTCCTTATGAGATGTCTAGTGAGCATTGATTTGAAAGAAGTACTATAGTTCCTATGGAAAGTCTAGCAATTCAATGATTTAAAATTTTGCTATATTCCCTATGGGACGTTTAGCAATTTGTGATTTGAAAAATGTGTTATAGTTCCTGTGGAATGTCTAGCAATGATACTATAACTATTGTGTAGTGTCTAATAAACTATACTATATTCCCTTTAGGACATCTAGTTATAATGAATTTCGTTGTATTCCCTATGGGACGTTCAATGAAATGAATGCGATAACCCTTGCTATATTCCATGTGGAATGTGTAGTAGGCTTTGAAAATGGTGCTGTAGTTCCTGTGGAACATCTAGTCATTTAAGATCTGCTATATTCCCTGTGGGATGTCTAGCGACATCACCATAACTACCTTATAGTATCTTCTGGTAAAAAGTCTGAAAAAGGTCATGTTATAACCACTATTGAAGCATATAACATGTGGAATTTGAAATTAATATCATGACTATTGTGCAGCATATAACATGATAATTTTAAAAATTTATGTAACAAGAAATGTATTTTGAAATCTTTTAATTTAAAATGATGCATGTAAAAATGTAACATTGCATTCCATAATTATATTATGTATTATATACTTAGCATAAAAAAATTTAGAATTTAAATATAGATGCAATTAATAATGATTCATTTATTGATGAAATGATTTGAATGAATTATTTAGGAATTAAACCCTAATTAAAATGTAATTATGGATGAAATTGCAAAGAGAAACTTAATTTAGAATGCATGCATAGTCATGGGACCAAAATGGATATTTTTCATTTATAAGAAGCTTCTCTCCTTATTTTTTATGCTATTCTTTCATTTCCCTCTCCATTTCTTTCTTTTTTTTTTCTTTGATTTTCTTCTTTTAATTTCTTGCTCATTCAAAGTCCGATTCATAATCTGTTGGATCCTATGACTGACCCATAATATAGGCTATATAGAGGAGTAGAGATTTCAGTTGATCTAGTCATTATGCCTTTGTGTTTTCCTCAGAACAACCTTGGACTCCGAGAAGGTTCTACAGTGCTTCCTTTGACTCACCTTCACCTTCATAGGTGCATAGATGTGGGCAATAAGGTAACACTTCCTCACTTTTGTTTATTTCTACAAAAATTTATTCATACAGTTTGTAATCATAATTAATTTCAAAATGTAAATTAGTGTGCATATTATTGAAATTAGATAAAAAATCACTCAAAAATGCATGAAAATTTTAAATTTAACCCAAGAATATAGGATTTCAGTTGAATGGCCGACCAAAAGTTTGAAAATCAGAATCGGAAATCTAGAAATTGGTTGACATTTATGCAATGTCAATTGGCATTATATAATGTTGATCAGCATTAGACAATGCCAATCGGCATTGTAGAATGCCTACAATGTCAATCAGCATTCTATTTTACTGATCTCTAATTTTATTATTATCATTATTATGCTCATTTGTTCTCGAAATACTCCCAGCGGTCGATGAAGTTCATAGGTTATTTTTTCATAGCTCATGAATTATTCCATGAGCTACCAGGGGATGTTGCACAACTGGTATGGGCCTTTGGGTTCAGATGATTTGTCACTGGGCTTTAAACTGCTCGAGGGAGGTCTGATCGCCATTCTTTATTCACACTGATTGAGCAGTGAATGGATACCACCCATACATTCCATACTCATATAGGTGAGTTAGCTATTTCACCTATGAGTTTTTCTATGATCACATGGATTACCTTTGGAGGGACTCCCATTTCGTTCAACATCAGTTACTATAGTCTTCCTGAGCATGCGTGGAGTCAGTATATGTAAGACTTGATTGGATTTATCCCAACATGGAAGAACATTGTTCTTTCATCATTGGTCAGGGGATTCAAACATCTTCCTACCACTACACCTCATCAGATTGCTTATAAGGTAAGGTGCTTCCTCTTGATCTTGTTTGGCATGACCCTCTTCTGTGAGACTGGTAATGAGGTCAGCATTACCCTTCTCGGCCCTCTTCGAGACTTAGACTGAGTTATCACCCTCAATTGGGGATCTACAACATTAGTTTATTTATATTACAGATTCGACATTGTTTGTAAAGGTGTTGTCACTATATGTAGCTTCTGGCATGTCCTGCATATGAGTCTATCCCCTTTTCATTTCTCTTCTTCTCTTTTCCTTTTCTTTCTTTTTGTTGAGTTATTCTCTCTTTCATATCTGGAGCATAAAGATTCGGCTGATTAATTTCTTTAAGGCTATCAGCTCTGACAGGAGTCTCCCCTTGATGCAGAGATGGGCTCTTCCCATCTAACAAGTGTCAGAAATACTCTATAGACCTATCGTGATCAACTGAACACCGTCAAGTAGGACCTAGTAAGAAAAAAAAATCATTAGTACTTCATGACTTAATACAAGTTAAACTTAATTAATCTTGACTTTGTATATCTATTCTGATTGGCTAGAGGGAGCTGATGACATCCAGTGATATGATTTCATGGATGCCACAATACGACTTAAGGAGTTAAGGTTCTGCTCCCTGGTTATGGTTGTCATATGTGGTATTTGGGAGAGCAAGTATATCAGTGGCGCTCTAAACCTTTTCAACATTGTATTCCTATTATTTTCCCTCGCTCAATACTTTACAGTTCTCATCTGATAGGTTCAAAGTTAAGAGAGGTATTATAGGGATATGATGCCACTATTTTTCTTAAGCGATCTCGCCATTATCGGTAGTTCATATATGAGAACCTTTTGGAGCAGGTTTGTATTGATCAGATTGAGGCAACTTCTAATCATTTCTCTTATGGAGTTTTTCAAATCACTTATTCTTTTCTCATAGATTGCTTTTCACATATTGAGGGGGTTCACTCCCCTGCTGATAAAGTGATGGAGGAGGCGGCTAGGACTGATCAAGGGTTTAAGATTACATAGGAGAGTGAGGTTGTGCCTTTGCTCAACCTTCTTCATCACTTGATGACCTTGATTAAATCGTTGGTGCTAGTGCTGATTCCACATGTTGGGTTTATTTTTCTAGACTTACTATTCCTAAAAACTTATTGAAGTTAGTTTCAGCATGATAATTGTACAACAAAGTACATTATATTTTTTGAATATGAGAAAATTCAACACTTTATCTTGAGATAATGTGCACCCAACGAATCTCATTAATTTTGATTTCTATGACTATCATTATTTACCATTCGCAAAGGTCAGAGGTATCATTAACATCTTATCCTGAGAGCATATTTTTTACCAAGTGAAGAGCTTGCTTCCACATGTAAGTTCAGGGAGAATCTGCTTAAACAAAACTCATGGAAATTAAGCATAAACATATCAAATTATGAGTATCAAAATAGCTTTTAAACTATTTTTGTGTTTTTCTTCCTTATTTGAGTATTCCCCCACCTTTCTGATATTACTCAGTGTGGATACCATTGGATAGGTCATTTGGATACTCATATTCTTTTAGAGCATTGGAATAAATAGAGCAACTTTTAACATGGTCCTTTTTTAGTATTCCCCCACCTTTCTTGTATTACTCAGCGTGGATATCGCCAGAGGTTCACATTGATACTCTTGCTCATTTTTTAGCATTGGAGTAAATTATGCTTGCTTTATTTTGATTCTCCTCTTAGTGTTCCCCTACCTTTCTCGTATTACTCAGAGTGGATATCGTTCAAGGATTTGTACTCATACTCATTTATGAGCATTGGAGTAGATTATATGCACATTTATTATTTAAAAGACTAAAATGATACTTTAAAGTTCAAGTAATTTATACTGCAAGCCCATAGATTTTGTCTTTGTGTATTCTTCCCCTTGTTTGGGTGTGAAGTAAGCATTAGATTGATTATAGTTTATAAACTCTCAATACAAAGCCGTTAACTAATCATTTGATTTTTGTGAGGATAATAAAAAAGAACCATTATAATCAAAGGTCATGAGATGGGCTTTTTGCACATGATCTCATGAAGTGGATGAATTTACTTTCAATTTGTGAATTTTATAATTGATATGGTACTTTATTACAAAATACAGTTATGTTACTTCACTTTTTTTTTATCTTGGTGAGGGTTTAGCATTTGCTATCTTGATCAC
The DNA here is from genome assembly GCA_947683625.1 of Mallotus nudiflorus. Classification (NCBI taxonomy): domain Eukaryota; kingdom Viridiplantae; phylum Streptophyta; class Magnoliopsida; order Malpighiales; family Euphorbiaceae; genus Mallotus; species Mallotus nudiflorus. The sequence continues at coordinate 31,482 of CANTUR010000479.1, read as the reverse complement.
TCTTACTAATGTATCAGTTCCTTTCCCTTTCTTCATTCTTTTGTTCCTTGCACAAAATACCATAGGTTAGTATGTTCTATTTGTAAGTGAAGAGATTCTATCAAAATGCATTGTTATTCTTTTGCATTCTTCCCTATTGATTATAATGATGATGTCTCTTATCATAAGGTCATGATACTCCATCATTGAAGTCATGGCCTAGGGTTGAATTTGCCTTTCCACCATTCCATTAATACCATAATAGAGGGCTTCATTCCTCTTCTTGACATCTCCTGCAAAAAAGGTTCAGGAGTTAGAGATCTTATTTCATAATCAAATAATTTTCCAGAGTGCATTCATTTTAAGTTTTGAGTGTGTTCTTCCCTTTTATAAGGCCGATGAATGTATTGCTGACATGTTAGACCTTCTTATCACCATATTCCATACCCTATACTAGTCTAACTATTATGGAGAGATATTCTAGATGATGCTGCCTATGAGACTATGGAGATGGATACTGAGATTGAGGAGCTTGAACATCCTATCCATCCTTTTGAGGTTGCCAGGATGATGCTTTTGAAAATATCACTATCGGTGATATTCCCTTACTGGATGGGCCCATAATTAATTGGGCTCCTATGATCTAGAGTCCCATTGAGCATTAGGTTCACCTAAACAATGTCACCTTTTTTCTTTCAAATGCTTCACATGTGAATATTCTATCTACCTTTCTGCACTTTTACAACACTAATCTTGAATGTTAGTAGCAAAGTGTTTGCACAATCATGCCTAAGCTCAAAGACTTTATTATGCAAGGCAAGTATTTCATAACAAAGGTATGCAAGTGTATGCATGCTATGTATGACATGCATGATCCTAATAGGTCTTCTGTTTGGAACAAAGCTATGTTCACAGCTTGGAGTATGAGAATGAGGTGCCTCATCAATAGCTTGTAGGTTTAAGCACTGGATGCTTTAGACTGATGACCAGGCTAGTGAGTGGGGTCCACATCTTTACACTGAAGCTCATGATTAACCGATGCACTATTGAACTTTTCTTTTTGTTAATGCATTTGTTGTATAATAACTGATGTATTTGTATGTTTGTAGTTTAATCCTTTCTGCCTTGAGATCTTTTTCACTAACTTTGAAGTTCTAGTGTTGTATTTACTATTTTGCCCCCAAGCTACCCCAGAGTTACATTTTGCCCCTAGCTTCATTTTGAATTCATTTTAGCAGTCTTTTTCTTCATATGTGCAAGAGACTCAGTTTGGTCACTGCTATTGTTGACCCTTTGTCTTACTAACCCTATTAGTTGAAATCTTATATATTTAAGATGTAAAGGATTAGGTGAATTGATTGAAGTGAGTTCTTGATGATGAAATCAACTGGACTTGCACTTCGAAGAATTCTTGAGCATAACATGAGGCTTGATGTTGATGTAATAATTGATGACATTTACAAGGTGTGGGTTGCAATGCAAGTTATTAAGCCACTTGAATTCTCAAGGTATAAGGGGACGCTTGGCTTACAAGGAAAACTAAAATAGTGATCTCATAGCTTTGATTTAGCTTTCATTATGTATTATCTTTCCATTCAAATACTTATGCAATATGATAAAGATGAATATCTAATATTTGAACAAAAATTTAAAATTCAATTTTAATAATTCATTAGGGCAAAAATGAGAACATTCATTACATCACATGATACAACTCCTATTATCAGCCAGTCATGAATTTTTTCTCTGTAATTTTTACCTTACTGTTCTTTTTCTTTTTTTTTCTCCTTGTTTTTTCTCTTTTTTTCATTCTTTTTTATTTTTTCTTTAAATTTCCTATCTTCAAAAGTTACATCATGTGATATATGTATGTTCTTTGAATTTGCATTTGTGCCCATGCTGAATGAATCTAATTGAATTGAATTTATGTCAAACATGCAGATGTAATCAATATCATAATACATAGTACCATTCGGATGTACATTACATAAGTAAGCATGATCAAAATTTATATCATCGATCACTAAAACAAAATAGAAACTAAAATTTTATTCAAAGAAAACAATAAGAAATTTTATTTCCTATTCTAGATGCTAGGGATGCTGAGTCTCATAGTAATTGTCCTTAAGGCAGCTGACATAACAACTATTCTTGCATCTTTTTACCAACTGTCTCCATGACTTCATCATCTTATACCTCAAATGTGCATTTTTCTTTCTTGTCTAGCAGCTTCTCATCATTAAACTCATCACCCCATCCTATAGGCACAATCGACTCAAAGGGTATGTCAAAAGAAGGTGGTTTAGTATAATAGTCAAACTTGCTTGAAGGCTAACCCAATAAGTCTTATGCTCTTTCCACATCTTTAGGGGCATTAGGAGATTTCTCATTGGTTATAAGGTCTAGGTCCTCAAAGGAGCTTAGCACTTCATCCTCACTAACTCCTGAGTTAATCATCATGGTAGTTAGGGGTGATATATTTTGGTAGTTTGGGAAAGGATTATTTCTAGTGCTTAGGTTCTTAGGGTCAGTGATTTTTCCATAGTCTATAAGGTTTTGGATTTCATGTTTGAGGTGATGCAGTTATCCATGGAGTGTTGGAGGTTTTAATGGAATTGGCAGTGCTTGTTAGAGTTATAGCCTAAGGTGTTTGGGTTTGGTGGGTTTGGCTAAAGTAAAGGTTGAAGTAAGCCCTTTTATGCTAGGTGCTCTAGAACTTTTAAAAGTGATTGGTTAAAATTAGAGAATCTCCTTGGTTGTTGAACAATATGCAATTCTACAATTTGGCTAGTGCTCCATTGCTGTGTGCCCCCAATTGGGTAGTTTTGGGTTCCTATACTTCTAAAACTTTTGTTCTTCTTACTCTCAATCTCTTCAGCTTGTAAATCATTATCATACAGGTTTATAAATGTTTTACGATTCATCATTTTCAATCTCTCAACCAAATTAGGCGACACGTTACAGACTATCATCCTAACCTGATCTTTCTCAACTAACTTATTTTTCATTAATCATGCCTTGTTCATGAATCTCATTAGAAAATCCAAAAATGATTCATTAGGACTCTGCTTAGTCAATTATAAATCCTTGATGGACACTTTCAATCTAGTGTTATAATCATGTTGTTTAAAAAAAACAGTACATAGTTCTTTCTAGTCAACCTTAACAGACTTTTCCAACCTATGATACCATTTTACAGCCATTCCCTCTAAAGATAGTACAAATAACCTAGTGATCACTTTTAATAGGGCCTTAGTAGTGCTCATAGTTGTTGTGTACTAACTGCAATGAATCCTAGAATCTCTAGTTCCATCAAACTTCTACAGCTTAGGCATTTTGAACTTCCCAAGTAGCTTATTAGCCTCCGTTAGCAGCATATCATTAAAGTCAAATGAATACCCCATGCCTTATCCCCTGATCAGCTCTTCCATCTTGGACATATTATGGGCAGTGCTCATATCTACTTAGATTCGTGGTCGTGTACCAATTCAAGGGATTCTTTCTTTGCCTTCTCTACCATATAGTTCTCAATATCCTCCGACTTCACATTGATAGCATGTGGGTTTCTATCAACAAGTTGCCCCCCAACATTGTTGGCAGCAGGTGGAGCATTTGTAGTAGGTGGGATAGCAGTAGCTAGTTATTCAACTGCAAGTAGAGGTATGACAGTAGCAAGCTGCATCAGTCTAGATAGTGCTTGTCTCAGCTCATCTTGAATTATAGCCCTCATGTCAACCATCAGAGCTCCCTTGATGTCTTCTGAGGTCCAGTTCCCTTGTTGTTGTTCCATTTGTTCAGATTCAGGTGAAGTTGGTTTAGCTTCCAAATAAAGTGGGTTGATAGGGTTTCTTTCTAATCTATCAAGTCTGTTTAGGATTTCCTTTGCTAAGGCTTTAGGACTCTAACTCATTCTTTTTAGTCTGCCACCTCATCATCCCCAAATATGAGAAGACCCCAATGTATCTATGATGGCTGCAAAACAAGGTATTAGTATGAGGAATGAGATGCATGTATGCATGATGTACGTGCTATGCAACAAGTAGCAAGTATCAATCAAGTGTACAATATACATCCTTCCAACCTTATTCCTCCCACACATGTGTTCAATGGCAAGTCTCTTGTCCTAGGATTTTTTTTCTTGATATTAATATCAACAGGGGATATCAAGGACCGATGCATATGCTAGATCTCTCTTAAAGCAGTAAAGTATAGAAATAACATTTTTAGGTATAAAAGTCTAACCCAATCTTCATTACCCTAAGGGGCTTCAAAAGTATGGGCCTGGGCTTTTATAGATAGAAATACCTCATGGTAATAAGCATAGAAACAATGTTTCTAAGTATAAAGGTCTAGCCCAATTGGGCTTCAAAAAGTATGGGCCTGGGCTTTTATAGATAGAAATACGTTATGGCAACAAACATACAAGCAATTTGGGCAGATCCTAAGGGAAGTAACTAAGCCATTATATATAGTTAGGGTCCGACAAAAAGTCAAGTTTTCCTTAGCAAGATGTCCTCCTTTAGGACTTGAGTTATAGACCAAGGTCAGATGACATCCTTTACCAACTCGAGAGAAGACTACCCCTTTTAGGACTTAGGTTACAGACTCTAGTCAGATGAGCCCGGTAATCTCTCTTGAATCGACTTAAGGCTAAAAGTGATGGTTAGCCAATTTACAACTCCATGAAGCTAGTAGAATCATGGAATCATAAACCAACACCATCAATTTAATAGGGACATGTAGAATGAATGCAAGAATAAAATAATAATTAATAAAATAACTCTAAAGAACACAAGTAGAATCAGTATCTCTTATCCCTAATGGAGTTGCCATTATAGACGATGGGGTTTAGTGCACATCCATGATTTTAGCAACCACGACACTGTTTGGGCTTAGGACCCTAGACAACACACTAACCATTGTCACAAAGACATGGCGTGGAGATGAGGAGTAACCACCTAGGGTAATAACTGGGACAAATCATTTTGGTGGTACCCAATTCTCTAAAAGAAAGCTAGCACCACAACCAGGAGATTATGGGAATGAAATACTAACTTCTTTCAGTCTTGTATTCATTTAGAATTACTTTATGAATTACTATCTTATTCTCTATTTACATGCAATTTTATTTAAACCCTAATTGAACATCCATCTAGCCTAAAAAAAGGCAACAAGTCATAAAATTACATGTAAAAATGCATACAAAAGGCAGCATCCCAAGTCTAAATTAGGTTAATTTTTAAAAGTTAGCTATTTCTATATATTTTTATTTACAAGTGAATTGGACTAAAGAAATACCTACATTTTAAATTTTAGTAAACTTAAATCTATTTATTTTAATTTATTTGAGGGAATAGTCCTAAGTCTACCAAATTTTAAAGGAAAAATTAAACTAATAAGTGGGCCTAAGTCTAACTTGATTTTAAATTAAGTTATGTGATCCTAAATCTATTTAATTTAGAATAAATGAAATTAATGGGCTGAGCTAAGTCTAAATTAATTAGTTAACCTAAAAATGGGCCTAAATTGATTTTAATTAATTAACCTAAACCATTTTTAAGCCTATTTTTTATTTAGTGGGTTTGAACCTATCGTGGGCTTGGGGCTCAAATAACTAAAAGATCCCAAAACAAAAATCATATCAAATATAAGATTTATGTGATTTTCTAAAAAAAAAACCCTAAATTAATTTACATGCAACCCTAAATTAATCTAAAGACACCATTGATTTTAATTGATTTTTACCAATTGAATCTAAATTACTAATCAATTTTAGTATAGAGAATATAAAATTCTACTATTTCCCACTATTGAGGCTATTACAAACTTATGTACAAAAATTAAAATCAAATTAATCACAACCCAAAATGAAACCAAATTAAAAGAATGTAGAAATCATAAATCCTAAATCCTACGACGGTTTTACAAATCTTAATGCATGGCATTCCATGGATTCTTCCAGTGGTCACTGCCAAAAATCACATATCTTTAACCTCATCTTCAGAGTACCACAGAACATCAATAAAAAAAACAAAAAAATAATCAGTGATGAATCAAATAAAAAATAAAACAAAGAAATCAAATCAAAATTAAAGAGGAAAAAAGAAGAGTGGAAGATATTGTTTGAATGTCCCTTATTTTAGGATTGTCACCATTTTGAGATTGACTTTATTTTTTTTTTCTTGATTCTCTGGACTTTAAAAGCAAAGAACATATTTTTTTGTAGTAGCTAATTAGGGTTTTTATTCCCTCCAGTTTTTTTTTCACAACTCTTTTTCTCTAGGGTTTTCTCATATCCTTTTTTTTCCGCAAACCCTCTCTCCCTCTCTAGCTAGCCAGTCCATCCTCATAGCCTCCCCTTCTGGCTTTTAAAGCCAGAACCAACCACTTCAATTATTGTGATCATGTAAGGAAGTTATGTGATATTTGGGAGCAAAATCAGGAGTCTCTCAGTCTGCATTTTGTTTTTTGAATTTTCAAAATCAGGATAATGAGATGATAAGAGATAGGATTTTGAAAAATTAAAGACTCATACGCAGACACATGGTGTCCTTGACCAAAGAAAAAAATAAAAAATGACAAAATTAGAGTAAAAATCGCATAAAAATCACTTGTTTACAAAAATCAGCATTATAGAATGCCGATTTTCAATCTGTAATGCCGACTAGCATTGCCTAATGCTGACTGGCATTATGTAATGTCAGTTGGCATTATGCAATGTCAATCAACATTAAATACCAGCCGACAAAATTTTTTTAAAATTAAATTACAAAAAAGGTCCTTATAAGTTTCTAATTTATGCAATCACATCCCTAAAAAAACCAATTTTGCAATTAAATCCATAAAATGTTGCAATTTAGTCCTTTAAATTGTGAAAATCAACACTAGAGATTAATTCTCAATTAGATTTTCATCATTGGGGCTTTTGTTGCACACATGAACAATTGCATCCCGAAATTGGGTACTTACACTTATTGTTCAAATATATATTGTTGATATTATTTTTAGTGCTACTAATCATCGATTGTGTGAGGAATTTTCTAAGGTGATGCAAGGGAAATTTAAGATGAGCATGATGGATGAGCTTAAGTTCTTCCTTGGACTTTACATCAAGCAATGCAAGGATGAGATTTTCATCAACCAAACCAAGTATATAATAGACATTCTCAAGACGTTTGGCATGGATGGAGCTAAGTCAAGCAAGACTCCTAGAAACACCACCACCAAACTCAATAAGGATAAGAATGGTAAGCCAATTGATGAAAATTGATATAGAGATATGATTGGATCCCTTCTTTCTCTAACTGTAAGTAGACTGGATATTATGTTTACTACATACTTGTGTGTTAGGTTTCAATCTTGTCTTAGGGAGTCATATTTAAATGCCATTAAGAGAATTTCAAATATGTTAATGGAACTATGCATTTAGGACTTTGTGTTAGTGATTTGCACTAGGTCAATTATGTAGGACTATGTTTTGACTTTATCATTTTATTGATAAAGAGGCGTTTTTATTATCATTTTTTATTGTGATAATTACTTGAATAGTCAATGCTTCCTAAGGTCATCAAGTATGTGACTTGATAGTAAAAATCCTTAGATTAAATATGAGTTATATTTAAATTATCCATAGTCATTATAATGTATAAAGGCTAGTATGGTGTTGATTGATTATTATGTTTTACTAATCATGAATATGAGATATTAAGTTAACTTATAGGTACTTATTTGAGAAATAATGTACTAGATTGACCCATCATGAGAATAGTATATAGATAATTGTCATAAGTAATTCTCATCATAATTATATTGATTTAGTCCTATGACCTTGAAATCACCCTAGATTTCTACATAACTATTTTATATTTTGACACAATCTAACATTCTCTTTAACTATATAATAAAATAGATTTTTATTGGATATGAAATGAGTTATGTGAGGAATGTGAGTGATTGAGAAGGAATTTTTCCCTCATTTAATTTGGGTAAGATATCTATGGGCCCCTTGATAAAATAGATTGAGGAAAATGCATGGCCATACTAAAGGGAATTGATAGAGTTATCATTCTCAGTCTACTTGGAATCAAGAAATAATATAATTGAATTATATAATGATGACAGAAACTATGCCTTATATTCAAGCCTTATATATATGCCTTATATATATATAAGCTTTTTTAGGCTTGGTAAACCCATTTCCGTTTTGAGCCTATTCTAAATGCTTAACCCTATAGGTTCACATAAAGAAATAGGAAATTAGTTCTGATTTGTATTTAAGTAAAATCATAACTGGAATAAGTGGAATATACCAAAAATGTTTTGGTAAGTGAGAAATTACCAAAATTTGTTTTGGTAAATGAAACCCTAATAGAGAAGTCTATAAATATGACATGTTTTCTAGGGTTTTTTATAATTATTATTCTACCACCAAAATTTGTTTTCTCTCTTCTTGGAAAATAAAGCATAAAGTTCTTGAGTTATGAGACAATCAAGAAAAAGGTGCTAGCACACACACATTCATTTTGTTTTAAGACTGTTCATGTGGATACTTGTGGAGGACGTATTCATTTGGAGACATCTTAATCTAACCTAGAAAACTAAAAGCTCAAGGCTTGCATCATTCTTGACTATTATTTGCATTTATGGTAAAAATTTTAAAGACTCTAAATCAATCGGTTAATCGAATTACATGGATCTTGTTTTGGGTTTGTGTTTAAATTTTTAAATTTTCACTGCATTTTAAATCACAAATACCAACGCTTTGGTACCCTAGGAGTCCAACCTTTGAATTAGCTAGCTATTCGAATGTCAACTTTACCTATAGTATGCTAGATAAGAAGAGCACTTTTAGAACTTACCAATTTTTGGAAATTCCTTGGCCTATTGGTTTAGTAAAAAGCAAGTTTCGGTTGCCTTGTCGAAGCTGAGTATATGGTGGCAAGTTGTTATTGCTCAGAATTTTTGCAGGAAAAACAACAACTAATGTATTGTGGCATTTATATTGATCATATTCTAATTAAATATGGCAACACAAGTGCTATAAATCTTAGCAAAAACCCCATTCAACATTCAAGAACCAAACATATATATATATTAGACATCATTTCTTGCATGATCGTGCGCAAAATGGTGATATTAGAAATCATTTCTTATTTATATAAGTCACAATTAACAGACATCTTTACCAAGCCACTTTGTGAGGATAGAATGAATTTTAAAGGATGAGCTTAGTATGATAAATGGTGCTAGCTTGACATGATCTCTTTTCTCATGATTATATGTTGAATTGCTTCAATGGTAATTGAAGCTCTCTCTTGATCTCGCAAACTCAAGTGAAAATATATTATCTAGCCTTTCTTATTTCATATTTAATCTCTCTTTCAATATTTATTGATTCATTGCTCTTAACTTGTTCTATTGATCCTTATTGTGCTTGAATAATAATGTTTTCTTCATTAGCCTTTATTTCACTCTTAAATTGCTCTAATGTGTTGCCTTTATATAATTTTTCTTTAAATTGATTGCATTTTAATTGTGATTTTCGTAGATGTTTTGCTATCTAATGATTAATCATTGAAACAAAATTAATTAATTATTTAAAAATTAGCATCTTTTATTTTTTTTATATGAGATCTCCTCTCTTTATTTGTTATTAAATGATTATTTATTAACTTTAATTCAATTAATTAATCATTTGAAATTAGCAAATTTATTAATTTTTTCCATTTCCATTTGAGATTAGTCAATTATATTGATCTATAATGTTAATTCTATATACATTTAACTTGCTCTTATTTTCATTTGATTTTGCCTCAATTTAGTGTCAGTTTCATCCATAAGGACCAAATTGTCAAGTTTTTTTGGCATCATTGCAAATATTTTAAAAGTACAGGGATCTAAGGCCTTTTTCATCATGAGTTATTGCAAAGGATGCAAACTCATGATGTTGCATCTCATCAGAGGCTAGTGCCCCTCACAAGCGACACTCATTATCATGAGCTACTCATGAGGAGTGGCTTGACAGATAAGGAGTTGCACTTTAAATGCAATTGTAACTCTCAATCCTTCTATTCAATTCTTAAACACTCACTTATAATTTTACTTGATTTTTTTACCAAAATTTACTCTTTTTAAACCTAATTCTTCATTATTTAAATGCTCATTCATCTCCAATTCCAATTCACATCAAATTATCTCATTCTCAATTTTACTTTTGGCTATTTTCTCTACTCTTTAGTTTCTGCTTTCATAAATTTCTTGTTATTTCATTATGTTATTAGTTTTTCCTTGCTCTCCCTTCTTTTTGCACTCAACCATGGCCCCTAGGAAATCTACCCAACAAGAAGTACCCTCTTCCTCATCAAGAAGGGCCATAAAAGAGCAACCTAAGAAAACCCCTCCCATCTCATACTCCTCTACTTAAGTGAGGCAAAGACTGGCACAATTTGGCAAAGGAAAAATAATTTCTTCAAAATATATATCTCAAGACACACTAGAGAAGATAAGATGCTATAAAGAAGTCAAGCACATGCTTGAAAGGGTGAGCATGTATGATTTTGGTTTTGAACCCTTTCCTACCTATCCCTCTTTAGTTGTTGAATTTCTTCCAACCTATTACTTAAGAGTCCAATTCATTGATGATATATATATATATATATATATATATATATATATATATATATATATATACTAAACCTAATGCTAGTGCCTTTGTGGTGGGACACACCAAATCATCCTTTTTCTCTTCTAAAGCCCTTTGGTATGTTCATAGATTCATAACTTACTATTTCCATTCAAGGGGACTTAGCAATGAACAATTCTCATTTGATGATTTGTTCTTAATCCATTGCTTTCTTGAGAATGTGGATGTAGATTTAGGGATGTTACTTCAATAGCGATTATGGTTGGCTAGTGATAATATTAATGGTAGCCTTTGTGTTGGTTGTATTACCACAAAAATTACCAACTATTTTAGGATAAATTTGAAAAATTTTCCTTTTATGCCTCCTTCCTTTCTTGATGGAAATATTTTGAAAAGCTCTAGATAATTCAAGAAAATTAAGGAATTATGGGTTTGGAAGGATGAAAGGGAAAAAGATATTAATGAAGACCTTGCTCAAGATTTAGAGGATATTGAGCAAATTAGCAACATAGGTCTTGAAGTTGTTGGCATTGAAGAAGAAATCCCTTAAGAGTAGGTTCCCTCTCAAACATAAGCTCCTCCTTAAAGGAAAAGAGCTAGAAGACGTTCTTCCTCTCAAGGTGTTTAAGATGAACCCGCTTAGGTTAGAGTATTCTTTGATCGTCTCTCTATCATTGAATTTAACTTCAACAATAGATTTGATCAAGTGGACACAAGGCTTGATCAATTTGAGCATCACATGGTTCATATAAAGTATGACATCCATCAACTCTATGCCTTTCATAACATCCAATGCTCATGGCCTGCTCCTCCTTCCTCTTCTCAATATCCCCAAGATGGTAATGATGCCTAATTTATTATTTATCTTTTTGATTTATGTTTAGTCTTTTAGCTTATTTTAGTTTGTTTTAGTTGCTTATTTTTATTTTATTATTAGTTTATATTTGGTTTATTATTTTTTCTTATTTCTCTTCCTTTTTTTTCTCTTTGATAAAGGGAGAGAAGATTGTAGTGTGTATCATGTGTTATGTTCATTTTCTTTCTTTAGTGATTATATGAAGTTTCTTTTATGTTTAATGAAATTTTTCTTTCTTTAGTGTTATATGAAGTTTCTCCTTTATGTTTATTATGTTGTCTATGCCTTCAAATTATTATGCTTATGCCTATTTACATTACAAATAAAATGTTTACAAGGCAACACACATGAAATCTAAATTCTTTAATATGCAATTTATCCTTTGAAATTATGCATATGTTAAGGGGGTTTTTCATTAATTCAAGTTTAAAGGGAGAGTTTTCATTATAGCACATACACACTTTATTTATTATTTAATCAAATTGATTGTCAAAGCCAAAAAGGGGAAACTATTGACCATTTACATTATCAACCCTTTTATTTTGACTTTGACAAGAAATTTGAGTTGCCTGAAATTTTATTTAAGTGTGTAGGTTCTAACTCAAAGAAAAAATTACTTGTTCAAGTTTAAAGATGTGAAAAATTAACTTTAAAGAGCACTCATATGATTATTTTCTATTATAACAAAAAAAGAGCACTTATATAAAATTCCATGAGGAACAAAACTCTATGCAAAACCCCAATCAAATTGTATGCAAATAAGGTCAAGAAAAGTCAATTTTCCAAGCTACAGGTGGCTGCTCATGAGCCACCTTCCAGATCCTGAGAGGACTCACGAGCAGCACCTTGTCCAAGAGCCTGCAGCCCTCTTCTATGAGTTAGCATTTTGTATCGCTCATGAACTATGCTCACATTCATGAGCCACTCATGAGGGTTGCCTACCAACCTCCAATGGCTAATTCAAGCTCCAACGGTCATAAAATTTAATGCTCATAAGCTAGACACTACCCTTATGACCATAAGCAGTAATTCATCTACAAAAACCTAAATTTCATTAAATGGTGAAGAGAAGAGCTTGGAGAAGAAATTAATGGCTCCAACAGCCATATTTTTTATGCTCAAGCTATATCAACATGCTTTGGAGTTTCATTTAGTAGTTACACACTTTGAACATTAAATTTTCTCTCCTTAGCATTGGTTGAACATTAACCTTTTCATCTACTTTCCTTATGATTCATCAACACTTTGAGAATTTGTTGTGTATTGGAAATATGACTTCTACTTCATCTAATTCTTAGGATAAATTAGAAGGGAAGTGAGGTTTATTTTTAAAGAAAATGGTTTAAATGTTTATCCATTAAAACATTGGGGTTGTGGTTTAGAGTTAGCCTAAAAACTCTTATTTTTATAAGGTTAGAGTTAAGCCTAAAACTCAAGGTTGTAAGAATCAATCTAATTGAGTAAATTGTGGTGTTTCAAAAATCCTAACTTGGGAGAGTTAGGTAGAGATGTAGGTTTATTGATAAATCAAACTCCTTAATTGGTTGTGTTCTCCTTTCTCTTTCTTGAATCCTTATTTAATTTTCTTTAAAGTTATACAAGCCCTATTCACCCCCCTCCCTCTAAGGCAATTATAGTATTTCTATAATAAACTATTAATTAAATGATGTTAAACCATAGAAAAAAAATATTCATGGAAGATATTATATCTTTGGGGAAAAAATATAGAGATTGCCACTCTTATGCTACCAATTCCCATAGTATGTCTTTTTTTTCCTTAGGCATTTCCTTCTAGCTTGAGTATTTAATGGAACTTTCATTTTTTTTTTTTGCGATAATACCGAGTCATTTGCCCAAAATGTCACCATTTTTTTATTGGCTACCCCATATTATTAAATTGGACAATAATATCTTTTTTATCCAATTGGCAATGTCCAAACATCTTTTACATGTGTACCTCCTCACTTTTTATGCACATTACCTTGTAAATCTATTTTTTTAATATTTTGAGAACTAAATTTTACTCAAATAAAAATAATATTTTTCAACTAAAAAATAATGTTTAAAATTATCTCTTATTTGAACATCCTCATAAACTTCATTGTCTATTTTATCTTCTTGTGCTTCAGTACCATCCAATAAACTATCAGGAGGTTGAGTATCATCATTAGAGTTACATTGGTTAACTTCAATATTTTCCCCAAAATTAGTTTATTAATTAATTTGAACATCTTTTAAACATTTGCTTATTTCCATTTACAAAAATCCTACAATAAGAAAAAATTATCATATTATTCTACATAAATTCTCACATATTTTGTACATAAGAATAATTATAATTATAGTATGTTACCATCATTTACATCTTCTGGACTAAGCATATGTCTAACTCCAAATGCATTTTGAATTAGTTCCGTCATTTGATAGTCTCCATTGTGACATGATTGCAAATGTAGGGAAATACCAATTGGATTGTCATTTTCTTTGTTTGATGATATAAAATTATTTTCACTATGAAATAACCAACCATAATAGTTTTCTTGAAAGTCATTACATACCAAATGAGCTTGAATAGTTGCAGCATCAAAGGAGAATCTATTGTAAAATTTTTGTAAGGACAATAAATTACTCCATTTATATTTGTTTTCTCAACAAACTTTATAAAATCTACCAATGCACTGAGAAATTCCATGTTAGATGTAGACTTATAAATCCAAGTCTTATTGTCCAATACAAATTATCTATTTATAGTTGTGAGCGACCAGTTTTTTCCTTTCGGGCTTTTTTAATAGTGGTATGTTTTCATGGGGCATTGTGTGGGTCTTTCTATTCCTAAAGGACAAGGCAACTTTGCCGAATAGGTAAAAATGATTGGTCTCAGGGGGATGAGACACTTTTGATTTTATAGAGTAAAGGACAACATCGGGTCACTCAACAAGTATTATCCCCAGTAGTGATTTTTGAGTTCGGGGGATGGCGTCTTCTTTTTTACTATTTCTCATTATACGATATTCGATGTATAGTTACCACAACACCCTAGTTTTGGTAATGACAGTTTGTATAGCATTCACACAGTACATCAATGGAAGATAATAAAGCTAAAAATTTATTTATTACATCGCTTTCCTGATAAAATATATATGAAAAGGAAAATATTGCAAAAAAGTAAATCTAATATGATTGATCTACAAGAGTAACATGACCAGTAACACAGCCTGCTCAATTTCATGAATGATAGGATAATCATGCATGCTTGTAGTGATTACTTATGCTATGCTAACATATGACGATATAAAGGATGCTTGAAGTCATCATTGCACTGAGAGCATGATGACTCTATTATAGAATATGAACTTTTCATATTATTGGTATTTATGATGTGATTTCATGATTTCATAAATAGAGTATGCAGAATGATGATGAGAAATGAGCATAATAAAGCATATATTATTCACGTAGCATGCAAGTTCACCAATCTCATAACATAAGCATAATAGTATTCTCGAATGTTAATGATAGTAAAATAAAATGCAATACGATAAGATAAGATAAATGTGCTAAAATAATTGTGTGGTCCTTAGACTCAACTAAGCTTGTGTGAGTTTTAAAGCTTTAGCATCAAGAGATTATCAAACTTTCCTCATCAAAATGTTCAAAATAAAAACATAATAATGCTAGATTGTATACCTTTGAAGTGTGCTTTGATAAAGATGAGGCTTGATTTGGTGGAAAATGGATTTAACAACCTAAAGGAAAGGCTATGGGAGAGCAAAAACTATCTAGAAAAGGGTTTCCAATGCCTTCAATCGGACTAATTTTTTAAGTGTGTGTGTGTTTCCACTTGCTCCCTCCTCAAACATGGGGTGTGAAGGGGTCTATTTATAAGGAAAATTGGGTAGAATAGGGTGGTAGGGGCACGGTCACACACGTATGATGAGGATTTTACAGGTGGCCACACCGAGTGCCCATGGTCGCACACAGTATGTGTGTGGTCACACGTTTGTCGCATAGCCACACATGCACTTCAACGCTCTACGCGCACTTCCTGGGTTTTACGCACACTATTTCGAGGTTGGTTCATAGGGTTTTTGGGCCTTCCAGATACATTTTCAGAGTCTATTTTGCCAAATTTGGCCTCAATTTTTGCACATGACACCTAGGGGTGTTTATGCTCACTTCTGAGCTTTACACACTGATCCTCGGGTTATGCTGGACTATTTCAGGACCACTTCTAGAGGTTTTAGGGCCTTCTGGATATGTTTCTGAAGCCTATTTTGTTAAAATAAATTTTTATTTTTTTACAAAGCTAGGTCCTGGTCTAATGAAATGTGCATCGACCCAACGAGCTGAGTATTTTGAGAGGAGTTTTATCGAAATAAACCTCTCATTGTTTTGATAATTCATATTTCATAAGGTCAGAGCATAACTTAATGGCTCAATGATTGATTTTTCACATTGGTGGGGTCAGTTAGGTTTTTTAAGGTTGCAAACTTCAAAGGTGTTATGAACAAGCAGACTCTAGTCATCATGGGGGTTTATTTCATCATTAGACCTTTTTGGGGATAGTCAAATTTGAGGTATAACAATTGCCCCATACTTTAAATTTGTTGTATAGCCACCCAGTGCTAGTATTAGTACTTGTAAAACAAAATGCAAAGATGTAAAAAATGTTTTTATAAGGAGAGAGGTACTTACCTGTGGGTCATCTTTAGATGTCTTGTCAAGATTTGACTGCTGTTGTTATATTTTGTTTATTGTTGTTGTTTTGTGACTTGGTTGTCATGCAAGGTGCTATTTGGGACATATGCAAGCTTATGATTTATGCAGCGTGCATTGTGATTTTTATGACTATAACCTCTTAGGCGTTATACAAATAAAGATGCTACTAAGCAAAGAGAGATGCGACTATATCCTTTTTAGGTATCACACAAATGACGATGCTATTAAGCAATGAAAATGTGACTATAACCTTCTTAGATGTCACACAAATGAACATGCTATTAAGTAATGAAAATGCAACTATAACCTTCTTAGGTGTCACACAAAATGATGACACTACTAAGCAATATGCAGATATGACTATAACCTTCCTAGGTGTCACACGAAATGAACATGTGACTATAACCTTCTTAGGTGTTACATGAATTAACATGCTATTAAGCAATGAAAATGCGACTATAACCTTCTTAGGTGTCATGTGAAATGAGGATGCTACTAAGCAAACGCATATGCGACTATAACCTTCTTACGTGTCCCCACATATGAACATATGACTATAACATTTTTAGGTGTCACACGAATGAACATGCTATTAAGCACTAAAAATGTGACTATAACTTTCTTAGGTGTCATGCAAATGAACATGCGACTATAACCTTTTTAGGTGTCATGCAAATGAACATGTGCGTATAACCTTTTTAGCTACCACACGAAATGAATATATGTTCTTAGGTGTCACACAAATGAACATGCTACTAAGCAAATGAGAATGCTCCTAAGTAATGTGGATGCCCTTAAGCAATGTGAGAGTGCTTTTAAGCAATGAAAGTGCTTCTAAGCGATATGAGAGTGCTCCTAAGCAATGTGAAAATGTGAGAGTGCTTCTAAGTGGTGCGAGAGTGCTCCTAAGCAATGTGAAAATGTGAGAGTGCTTCTAAGAGATGTGAATTCTTCTAAGTAATGTGAATGATGCTTTTAAGTAATGTGAATGCTCCTAAGAAATGTGAATGCTTATAAGCAATGTGAGAGTGCTTCTAAGTAATGTGAGACTGCTCCTAAGCAATGTGAATGCTTCTAAGTAATGTGAGAGTTCTCCTAAGCAATGTGAATGCTTCTAAGCAATGTGAGAGTGCTTCTAAGTAGTAAAAGTGCTCTTAAGCAATGAGAATGCTTCTAAGCAATGTGAGAGTGATTTTAAGCAATGAGTGAGTGCTCCTAAGCAATATGAATGAAGTAGTAGTGATGATGCAGTGATGATATAGTAGTGATGCAGTAATGATGTAGTAATAATGCAGTAATGATGTCGTTATTTATTTTGTTGAGGATGTTATTTTATTGATATGGTGTAAAATATCCTTACAATAAATTTCCTTTTTCTTCTTCTTTTGTGCGATGTTGAATTTTCTAAAAAAGGTAGTGTGCACAGTGTTTTTAGGCAAATGGAGTCCATAATAATGTACTTTTATATGAGTTTACTGCATGCCTTATGCTCAAATAGAAGTTTAGGACCGTAAAAATAAGTGTGCAAAGTCTCCAAGTGTGCATAAAACTATAAAAGAGTGCATGGAAGGGGGAAGTGCATATGATTACGCATCGAAGGCGTGTGGTCACGCACTTGTGAATGTGGTCACACACTTTCTCCCCTCCGAGCCTATTTAAACAGTTGTTTTGGAGGTTTAGAGAGGCTTTGTCCAAACTTCTTTGAGTGTTTTTTTACTTTTCTTGACCCTTTTTGTGCTTTGAGTGCTATCTACTATATTTTTGCTTCTTTTCTTCCATTTTATTCTGCATAAAATGGAGTTCCCCAACATTCATGAGGAAATGAAGGATATTTTTATTGATGTTGATATTGATGTTGATGTTGATGTTGATGTTGATGTTAAGGGTGATTTTACATAGGCCATTGGAGCTAGGACGTCCGCTGCAAGGACTAGCACATCTGGTGCTTAGAGTTCTCAACCATCCAGGCTTTCTCAGGGAGATTTAATCCCTATTATTTATAGCTTGGAGACTCATTCTTGGGTACATCATCGTCGCAAGGTAGGCCCTTCTTTGCCCTTATTTTTTGAAGCTTGTTTGTTGTATACTTTGTTATTTATTTTGCTGTATAATGTTGTTATAAATGTAGTTTTTTAGCTCCTATTGTAACTTTTTGTCTAGTTATAGCTTATTGAAAATGTTATGATCGTCTGCTAGTGCTTGTTGTGATGTTTTTCTTTTCGGCTTTTGTTATTGTTTTAATCCTGTTAAATGACAGAGAGAGATATATATTAGTATTTAGTAGTTGTGCTTGATAGTGTGCCTATTTTTTATAGCCTTGTATGTATGTTACTATACTACTTGGTAGTTTTAACAGAGTCAGCATGTATTATCAGGGTCTCTTGATGTGTGTGAAGCAGAATACTGCTAGGAAGGGCTTTGATGGAATCATTGCTACATTATCTTATGACTCATATGATCAGTTAGATTGCCATGTATGCATTGATAGAGTGGTGGATGGACACGATTCATACTTTCCATCTGCCTGTTGAGGAGATGACTATTACCCCTTTAGATTTTACCGCTATCATAGGCTTGAGCTTTTCTAGAGAGCCTATTCCTTTCAGTGAGGAGGAGTGTTCTATTGCTGCGGTGAGGAGGTGCCTCACAAAGGATTTTCTTTGGGTGTTCACACCTATAAAGTCCGATTGCCCGTATCTGGCTCATTACACAGAGTTTTTTTCTTCTGTATGAACATTGTACGATGATGGTCTTGTCTCAACAGAATAGTTGGCTCATTGCTTTTTATTTTATTTGTTGAGTGTTGTTATCTTCTAGAACCCTTTAGGTATGAGTGATCTACGATTGTTGTCTATCTTGAGAGATCTAGATGGCTTGCTGAGGTATTGCTGGGGTACTGCTGCCTTGGCTTATATGTACTCAAGCCTTGATGCAGCATGCCAAGGTGGATTAAGGATCTATGGATGCTTGTTCGTGCTAGACTTGAGTAGGAGTTTTGTTGTATGTTCTTTTGCTTTTGGGTTTTTTATTTCTAACCCTCTAATTTTAATAAATCTGGGCATATGAGTTTGAGATTCTCCCTCGTCCATCCATCGAGCATTTCTAAGAGGATGGCTTCCCTTATTATTCTCACTGGATCAGGAAGACTACTTATTTGATTAAGGATTGCATGGTAGCTTGGGACCATATGAGGAAGCTATCCCCTAATCAGGTATGTCTAATTCTTACTGTGTTGGTCGTTTCTTTCTTAAGGATCTTTTATTCATTCTTACCCTTTGAGCAGATCTTTCTTCACTAGTGGGTGGCAAGGTCCCATTGGATAGTAGAGATGGTGGTTGCATGGTAGCTGATGGAGAGATGGTTATTGCTCTCTAGCCTTATCAGTAGAGTGTGGTATTTGGGTGAGTGAGTCCATCATTGGTGGGATGGCCCATATATGAGGAGAGTTCCCATCCCTCCTCCTAGTGACATGTTCCAGGGCCATGAGCTTTGTGATGATGATCTTGCTGTTGTTATGATAGGATTCCCCTCTGAGAGCCTCTTGGAGAGTGCAGGTTTGCCTTATGCTGATGTATCGATCCCTCATCTAATTGATGTTGTAGCTAGTGGAACCTTTGCTTCACCTTCACCTTCTCAAGTAGATGCATCTTGTCCTTCGGGTTTAAGGATTAGGCCATCATGCAGGTCATCGAGAGTCACTTCTTCTAATCTAGTAAGCCTTTATTCCTTTTTTGGTGCAAGCATGTAATAAACTTTATTAGTAATAAACTGTAATTGACATAAGTTGTGAGAACTTATCTGCAATGACATCGGATAATATTTGGATCTAATTTTGAGGAGGATAAGGGCACGTTCTGTACTAAGGCAACTACCTATGCCAATGGTGTGGCTTCTGGTAGTACTATTCTTGGGGACTTGATTGTTCAGCCATCTTTGTCTTTACTTAGGATGGATATCCTTGGTAGAGTAGTGAGTTTCAATTTGCCTAGACCTAGCTTTCCTCAGTTGAATGTTGCTCCTACTGATGCTATCCATGTTTGTGTTCTCCACTTATTTTTGCATGTGTTTCATTTATTTAGTGAGTGGTGGTTGACTTATTTTCTTGCTTTTGTAGATTCTTATTCCTCTGGACAATACTGGTATACTGTTGTAGGGAGTGCACATCAGTACTTTTTGGAGTTTGCTACCAGTCAATGGGTATGCCTTCTTTATTGTACCTATTTATTGTATGCACATGTTTTATGTATGAGTGTATGATATGCAATATGTAATGCAGGTTGAGCATTGTCTCGCTAGTCATGAATAGGAGTAGGAGCGTTCAACTTATCGTGACTGCATCAATGAGCTGGAGTCATGACTATCATCCTTTGTAATGAATGATGATCAGTCAGGACCAGAAGAGGGGGATGCTTGAGCAGGATTGGTGCTTGCTTCTGATGGTAGCTATGGCCAATGTAGTTATTTTAAGAGCTAGGTGTAGGAATTTTGGCCTGTGGTTTGCTTTATTATATTATTTTCATGAGGTTATGGACTTTGGGTGTTGTATCTGGGCATTTGTCCCGCATGATGTATGATGCTTATACGATGATGATTGTATATGATTCTTATTGTGTATCATTGATAATGATGTTTGCCATTACTATTGTCTGCCTTTGTTCCCTTTTTTGCCTAAGGTGTCTCCTTTTAGAGCTTTTCATACTTAGCTAGGTTCTCTTTTCTTCCCTTTTTTGCCTAAGGTGTCTTCTTTCAAAGCTTTACACACCTGGCTAGGCTTTTTTTTTATGACAATTGTTGATCTCAAAGAGAGAGCTCAGAGAGGATGGTAAGAACTATGGTCATATAATGAAGGAAAATGTAAAGCATGCTTGATGCAATTCATGATGATAAAATATATTGCACTTTTCAAAGACATTTTGCATAAATTGGCAATCATTCTCATTTCACTATAATCATTTAAGAAAAGCACAGGTGCATTTGTACAAATTTTGAACTTGAGGTTACCCCTATCCTTAACTAGCCTTCTCATGTTTTCTAATTAAGTATTTTCTCTCTTTCCCTAATTTTTGCCTAAGTTGCTATTTTTAGGTTTTCAACTTAGCGTGATGATTTTTTTATGCCTTAGACATAGTATTTCTTCAAGCAATATATATTGACAGGTTCAGAGAATTTGTTGCCTTCAGAATCCATCAGGTTGACTGCTTCTTTTGATAAGACATATTTAACCAGGTATGGGCCTTCCCAGTTCAGTCTGAATTTCCCTCTAAGGTATGGAATGTTATATTTTGCTTACTTTAACATGCAATCTCTTGCTTTCAAACTATTGTGTTTTACTCTTCTATTGAAGGTTTTGGCTAGTTAAGCTTAATACAATTGTGTGTGGTATAGAGCCTTAAGCCTTTGGCTATCTAAGAGAGTAAGATTGTCATGCCTTTGTTGAGCCCACTGTACTTCTGGCAATTCATATTTAATTGCTACCCAAAGAGACTTGATCTCTATTTTGATTGGCAAAACTGCTTATGATCTATACACTAGTAAGAAAGGAGTTACTCCTGTTGAAGTTCTAACTGTTGTTTGATACCTCGATAAGGCATATGGCAATCTATCTACCTAATCTCGGTAAGTTTGAGTCATCTTTGACAAGATTTTTTGATGTTCTTATTTGCAGCTTCAACAACCCCATTTGCTTGTGGTCGATAAGGAGAAAATTTGTGATGTTCCACCTTATAACTCCTTAGTAGCTCTCGAACTTCCCCTTGGAATTGGACACCATTGTTAGAGATGGTGTGATGGGGGATCCCATATCAATATAATAAGTTTCTTTTGATGAACTTAGCCACTTTCTTGGCTCTTATCCTTATGAATGATTTTGCTTCAACCCATTTTGAGTCCACTACCACTAGGATGAACCTGTGTTCGTTCAAGGCTGTTGAGTGGATTTCCCTAATTATGTCTAGTCCCCATGCTGAGAAGGGCCATGGAAAGGAGATGTAGTGTAGTTCTATTGGGAGAAGGTGGCTAACATTCTCATGGATATGACACTTATGGCATTTCCTTACAAATTTGATGCAGTCTTCCATCATCGTCATCCAGAAGAACCCTTGTCTAATTAGCTTCTTAGCTAGGATTGCTCCATTCATGTATGGACCATAAACACACTCATGTACTTCTTTTACTATTCTTGTAGCCTCAGTTTCATCTAGACATTAAAGTTTTAAACCATCTGAGGTTCTCCTATATAACACACCCTAGTGTGATGTGAATTTTGATGCTAGTGATCAAATGACTACTTTATCTCTTTCATCTGCTTGATCAGGATAGGCTCATTCCTTTAAATATGTCTAGAATCAGAGGTTATCTTAATACCAAGGCTTTTCATATGTTTCCATCTTTATTATTCTACAGTTTTCATAATAAGGTTGTCTAAATCTAAGTAGAATTAGAGGCCTCACAGGCATTTTGGATGGTCCTTCCCATATTAATGCTAAGGAAGCAAGTGCATATGCCATTTGATTGTGATTCCTAGGGAGATGAATGAATCTACATTTTTAGAAGGACATGATGTGTAGCCTCAAGTGATCCATATAAGGCTTTAAGTGCTACTTTTTCAGTTCTTACTCTTCCATGGCATGATTAATTACTAGCATGGAATCTCTGAATATTTTAACTTCTATGATATCTAGGACTATTAATACTTTTATTCTAAGTGCATATGCCTCGTATTCTGCTTCATTATTTATGTCTTTGAACTCGAGCTTTTTAGCAATTGGTACTACTTCACCTTCTGGAGATTATAGAATGACACCGACTCCTGCGTCAAACTGATTGACTACTCCATCAAAGTACATGCACCATCCTTGGATCTCAATGGCTGAGCTGAGATTGTCTAAGAAATCTAGTTAGATTTCTTTTGAGTTTGGAATGGGGTTGAGAGCTAGAAATTTATCTACTGCTCTCCCTTTTACTGCATTCTTAGTCAGATATTGTACATCAAATTCTATTAGCAGTACGAGCCACTTTGCAAGTTTCCCCACTAGAAAGGGAGCTTCGTAAAAGTACTTCATTGGGTCCATTTTGCACATGGCCTAAATTTTATAGGATTGAAAGTAATGTTTGAGTTTTTTTATTGCCTATACTATTGCCAAGCATATTTGTTTGACTTGGCTACACTTCTCCTCATATGGCAGCATCTTCTTACTCAAGTAGTAGACTACATGTTCTGCTTTCATTTCTCCCTCTTGGGCTAACATTGCACCGATTGCATTCTCTTCAATGGCCAAATATAGGGTTAGAGGTATCTTTGGTTTAGGTGGTCTTAGAACTAATGGCTTGGCTAGGTATCTTTTGATCTTGTCAAATGCTAGTTGACATTATTCATTCCATTCAACCGGCTGATATTTTCTTAGTAGCTTGAAAATCGATTCACATAATGCTATCAACTTAGTGATGAATCTACTAATAAACTATAGTTTCCCTAGAAACCCTTTTATCTTTTTCTCTATTTTTGGCACTCGTATCTCTCTTATGGCATTTGCTTTGTCTAGATCCATTTCAATCCCATTCTGACTGACAACATAACCCAACATCTTTCTTGAAGTGACTCCGAATATGCATTTCTTCAGATTTTGCCTAAGACTGTACTTGTTGAGCCTCTGAGATTAGAGGGGCATTCTTCCCTTGTTCTTAACTTGACCATCATGTCATCAACATATACCTCCACTTCTTTGTGTATCATGTCATAAAACATTGCAGTTGTCATTCTTTGATAGGTTGCCCTTGCATTCTTTAGTCCAAAAGGCATTACTCTGTAGCAATAAGTACCCTATTCTATTATGAAAGCTATCTTTACTTTATCGTTTTAATGGCCATTAAGATCTAATTATACCTAGAGAATCCATCCATGAAGGAGTACATTGCACATATGTTAGCGATGTTAACCAGTATGTCTATATGAGGTAGTGGGAAATCATCCTTTGAGCAGGCCTTGTTCAAATCTCTATAGTCGATGTAGATTCTAACCCTTCCATCTTTCTTCGGTACTAGCACCATATTTACTAACCATTCTGGATAGTCTACTACCTCTAGGAATTTTGCCTTGATCTAGTTTGCACCCTTCTTTGGTAGGAATGAAGTGTTGAGCAATATCTCTGTCAATACTAGGAATATCATTGTACATAAAGGAAAATACTTTTGAATATTTTATTAATATTTTTTTAATTTTTATCCTCTCTTCAGGGGTAACATCTTTCAAAATATGCATAATGCATGGTTCAAATTTCGTGCCAATGTTAAATAATTCAGTGCATATGGAATGAATGTTAAATATGCTAATGCTTTGATTAATGCAATGCACACTACCATTAGGAAAGACATCAAACAAGTAAGCAAAATTAAAATTTATTGCATTAACTTTAGAGTTCATTACATCATCATTTTCAAACAAAGACATAGAAATTAAAGAAGCAAACTTTCTTTGGATCAATGGTTTGAGAGATGTTTCTATCTTTAGATCATCCACTACTTGTATGTTTAATCAGTAACACCGTCTCCAATACTAGTGATAAATTGGTGGATGATTCTCTTCCACTATGTTACTTTGAAGTGATCCATAAACCTTTGTTGTATCCTAATGCTACAAAAATATGCAAGATCAAAAGGTATGTGTTGTTTCTCACCAAAATATCTCTTCACTAGTTCTGGATAGTAGTAGGTGCATGACCTTAATCCTGAGATTGGTATGCAATTGACACATGTGTAAAGAGTCATATGTTCTAGCTTCCACCATGGATACATCCATCTCACTTGATATTTTGGTGTATCCTTCATGCATTCGAACCACTACTGGCTTGTGATGTAGGCTGAGCACCCATGGACGTCTTTGATGTGTCTTTCTAGGTGGTTCTTGGGTTGGTATCTCATCCAGTTCCCTACAGGTTTGCCGATTAGACTTAGTTTTTCTTACAGCCATATTTGAAGCAGCAGAGGGCTCTTAGTGAAGTTTGGACTTTTCCCATTTTTTAGGTCATCCAAACCTTGAATGGTTTTTGTTAGGATCAGTGGGAAGGGAGTCATTGCACATTCTATTCCTTCAATGACCTAGAGTATCCTGTAATCTCCTAGCCCATCATTCGAGATGGTGAAGTATTACATAAAGAGGTAACATGCAAGGAGACGTGCCCAAATCAAAGTTCCAGTCTTCTTGGTAGTGCAGGTAGCTAGGAGTTGCATTGGAATTAGTCATTTTCACTCGATGACTAGTTCATCAAGCTTTTATGAGCTTAGATCAAGGAAAGCAACCCCAAGTCCTAGGTATTTAATATCTTGGTTAGTGAATAATTCTTCATCAGTCATGGTGGGGATTCATCCTGCTATGGCGCTGAATTACTTATACAATGGGCATAGTTCTATGGTGTTGAACCGAAACACGTGCTCTTGAGGGTCCCAGAATGACACAGCAGCATTTAAGAGTTCACGATTGAGATGCATATGCTAGAATGTCTCAATACATAGCATTCCATATGGTTGTAGGCTTTTCTAATCAGCCTTATCAAGGTTATGGAGGAAATGTCTAGTGATACTAGTTTGGGCTTAGGGTTTTTGACCATAACGCCATCGTCAAGCAGTTCTTGGATCATGGCTTTCAATTTTCCATTGCTTCGATGAGAAGACTCAACTTTATGATCACTCATGTTTGAATGTCGTATTCCTATGCATTCATTAGCGTTAGTTAAATGAATGATACATAACATTTACCTGTAAAAGAAAAGAGTGAGCATGTATGCATGGAGTGGATGCAGAATCCTATAATGAAAGATGATGATTCTTGCAAGAAATAGTGGTTAATACATGTTATTTACATGTATGTGATGTATAAAGCTAGTTAGTTTTTCCTACATAATGAACAAACCAATCACAAGAAAGCTCTCATTTCCAACCTTATTTTTCCATGAGGTCATTCACTCTTTTTCCTAGGTGGGTTTTAAACCTATAGTCATTAAGGGACTATGGTTCCACTCTCGGAACTAGGCTATTTCAATTTACATTGGTCAGAACTAAAGGGTAAACTAAGGAACGATACATAAATGTGCTTGAGATAATCACATGATGTTAATGTGAGGGTTAATGGTCAAGCTTTAAATGATGTCCAGAGCCCACATGTGCCCATATGCATAGGACCAAGGACAATTAGATGGAGTCTGAGTTCTTGCCCCCATATTGATATTCAATATGTTTACCGGGAGACATGAAAGTATTGTTTGATAGTTTATAGTTTGATTTTGCAAACATAAAAGTCCATAATTTAGTTAGGTTCCTAACTCATTCATTTGATCGAATAAAGATAAATGGACGACATCTCATAGCTTCTGTCATCGAGGGATGTCATTATTTATTAATTTCCATAGACTATTCAAGCTTAGGTACATGATTTTTATCATTCCTCATGCTTCAAGCTCATATGAAGTATATAAGAATCATGTGGTCCTAAGCATAAATTTTCTATAAAAACTGACATTACGACGTCATTTGATGATAGACACTAAGAGGGTCATGTCATTTATGAACATCAGCACAAACGGACAATGTTAGGGCAAGGATAGCATGCATAGCTTAGTGGAATCCTAGTGGATGTTGATAGTGACTTATCTACATTAGTTGAGTTAAGGTGAAAGGCTAAGGGTTCCTGTAGAGAGAATGCCCTTAATGACTAGGGCTATGGACTCCGGTCAGTGAGTCTAGCATTCTTTTGATAACTCGGTCGTCCCTTTTAAGGACTTGGTTTACAGACTCTAGTCAGATGAGTCGGGTGAATGCACGAGTAAAGACTAAAGGTGATAATACCATATCTTTATTGCCCCGTGACTTAAGTGGAATCATGGTGGCAATGTCATTTAGTATTATCGAGACTTTTAAGGACAAGTGGTGCATGTGTGATGTGTAGTGCAAATGCAATGGTGATGGGCTCTATATGATTAAGTATTGCATAATGAGAAATAGTCATTTTTGAGCTGATCCCTCTTACTTAGAAGTCCCCAGTGGAGTCACTACTGTGAGCGACCATTTTCCCTTTCAGGCTTTTTTGATAGTAGTATGTTTTCGTGGGGCATTTTGCTGGTCTTTTCATTTTCGAGGGACATGGCAACTTTGCCAAATAGGGACAAATGATTGGTCTCAAGGGTGATGAGACACTTTTGATTTTATGGATTTGCCACCCGATTCTTAGAAAATCAGGAAAAGAAAGCAACAACATCAAGTCACTCAGTGAGTATTGTCCCCAGCAGAGATTTTCGAGTTTGGGGGATCGCATCTACTTTTTGACTATTTCTTATTATACGATATTCAATGTATAGCTACCACAACACCTTAGTTTTGGTAATGACAGTTTGTATAGCATTCACACAATACATTAAATAGTGGAAGATAATAAAGCTAAAAATTTATTTATTACATCGCTTTCCTGATAAAATACATATGAAAAGGAAAAGATTACAGAAAAGTAAATCTACTATGATTGATTTATAAAAGTAACACAACCATTCACATAGCCTACTCAATTTCATGAATAATAGGATGATTATGCATGCTTGCAATGAGTATTTATGTTATACTGATGTATGATGATAATATAAAGGATGCATGAGATCATCACTAGACCGAGAGCATGATGATTCTATTCTAGAATATGAATTTTTCACATTATTGGTATTTACGATATGATTTCATGATTTTGGAAATAGAGGATGCAGAATGATGATGTGAAATGAGCATAATAAAGCATATATTATTCATGTAGCATGCAAGTTTGCTAGTCTCATCACACAAGCACAAAAGTATTTTCAAATGCTAGCGACAGTAAAATAAAATCCAATGCGATAAGATAAACATGCTAAAATAATTGTGTGGTCCTCATACTAGACTAAGCTTATGTGAGTTTTGAAGCTTTAGCTTTAAGAGATTATCAAGCTTTTCTCATTAAGAGGTTTAAAATGACAACAGAATGATGCTATATTGTATACCTTTGAAGCATGTTTTCATAAAGATAAGGCTTAGTTTAGTGGAAAAGGGGTCTAATAACCTAAGGGAAAGCCTGTGGGAGAGCAAAAACTATCTGGAAAGGGGTTTCTAGTGCCTTCAATCGAACCAATATTTTCAGTATGTGTGTGTTTCCACTTGCTCCCCCCTCCAAAATGGGGTGTGAAGGGGTCTATTTATAGGGAAACTTGGGTAGAATAGGGTGGTAGGGATATGTTCACACGCATATAATAAGGATTTTATGCTTGGCCATGCCAAGTGCACATGGTCGCGCACAGTGTGCACGTGATCATGTGATTGGCACATGGCCACGCACGCACACATATGCTTCCATATGCACTTTGATGCTCTACACACACTTCCCGGGTTTTACACACGTTGTTCTAGGGTTGGATTTTAGGGTTTTTGAGCCTTCCGAACCATTTTCGAAGTCTATTTTGCCAAATTCAACCTTGATTTTAGCACATGACACCTAGGGCCACTTACATGCACTTCAGAGCGATACACGCTAATCCTCGAGTTGTGTTGGGCTATTTCGAGATTATTTCTGGAGGTTTTGGGGCCTTCCGGATGTGTTTCCAAAGTCCATTTTGTCAAAATCAATTTTCATTTTTTTTATAAAGTTGGGTCTTGGTCTAAAGAAACACTCATTAGCCCAATGAGCTGAGTATTATGAGAGGATTTTTCTCGAAATAAACCTCTCATTATTTCTATAATTTGTATTTTGCATGGTTAGAGCATAACTTAATAGCTCGGTGATCAATTTTGCACACTAATGAGGTCAGTTAGGTTTTTTAAGGTTGTACACTTCATAAGTGTTATGAACGAGTAAACTCTAGTCATCTCGGCGATTCGTTTCATCATTAGACCTTTTTGGAGACAGTCAAATTTAAGATATGACAATAGTATAAGGTTCATAACTATATATTATGCAATTTAACGTATAGTATATGGTAAATGTAAAATAGTTGTTATATATATATACATAATCCTTCCATAATTGATTAAAAACATAATTTGTAAATCAATGTTCTATTGTTAGAAAATCAGTGTCACATAAGCTCAATATTTGTGAAATATATATCTGACAAAACTATTACAATTTGTAAAAAATATCAAACTTAAAAGTAACTCCACTACACTTTGTATAATGTAAAACTCAAACATATTATGCTTTCTTGGACTTAGAAAACCACAATTGCTGAAATTAAAAGTTTCAAGATGGTAATCTGGTTGGTGAGTTATATGGATGGTCACTATATTTTGTACTTAATTACAATTTGGTTATAAAATTTCAATTTATATCTTTTTAGTTACCAAAGTTCTATTTAGATTTTGTGTGTAGTCCATATAAAATTGTTGGCATATAAACAATCTAATATTACCATTTTAGTCTTAAATTTAAAAATAGTATAAAATAAGTCCATATATCATTCTTAAATTGTAGTAGTAATTTATTTAAATACATCAATGTTATACGAATATTTTATTATTAATGTATAGTTTATTTTATGTCAAATACTATGTGTAAAAAATTAAAATAAGATTTCAATCTTTACATATAATAATATTATACACATATTTTATTAATTTATAACTTATTATAAAAAATTAAAAATTAAGATAAATATTGATATTGGCTTAGTTCTCTAATCAAGTAATATTTTTACTTTATTTTAGGAAAAAGGTATTTGTTCTTCAAAAAAATTGCTAGTTTTTCCATTCAATTCTATATGAATATAAAAAATATGGAGTTATTTGTATTCTATATTCAAATTTTGAACTATAATAGTATGCTAAGTGGAGCAAAAAATATTATAAAAACTACTCCTGAAACATAAATAGAAAATTGGTAGATATAAACTAAATTTTGCAAACCAAATTTAAATCAAAATATAAAATTCAGTAACTATCTATATGAAATTAACATGTAATTTGCTCACATCTATGCAGATTGTTATATCATGAACCCCTATCAATGTTGCAATATGGACCAAAGGTAAGTTACATGTATCAACAAAAAAAAGCATCTTTTTTTTTTAAACGTTGGCTTGTAAAATTGTTTTCGTATGCAATTTTTTTTATTGCTATTAGTTTCAGTTGTTAAAGGAACTATTACCAATTGACTTATTATTGAATTGTATTCTTTACAGTACTAAAATTTTCATGGATGCAGTCTCCACAAGGAGCTCTATTTTTTTTTCTTTTTTTTCTCATCATCAATTTTATATTCTTTTATACTAGTGGGACTTTTCTTCTTTGCATCAGTTTTGTTTATTATTACTCTTGTAGTCATACATTTCATTTCATCAGTTCTTTAACACCAGTGACTTAAAGGATCCTAGTTTTGATGTTTTTAAACACTATGTATCATAGATAATAACCTGGGATTGAAAAATTGTTATTTATATTTTGCATTCATTTTGAGAGCCTATCTTTTTTTTATTATTATTATTGTTTAACTTGAGCAAGAAGAAGAAAATGGTAATTGTAAAAACTGGCCTACATGTATATTCATTACTTAAATAATCCATATTCATTCGCCTTCACATATATGTTCATTGATCTTAACTTACAGTTTTATTAATATTTTCCTTTTAATCTCATTAAAAAAAATTTTATCAAAAAGTTATTTTTTTCTTTTTATTTTATTAATTACAATAGTTTAATTTTATTTTTTATTCATGATTTTTAGTCAAAATCAAAATTTTATTCATTAAAAAATTATTTAATTTCTTATTTTTAATTATAATAAATAGAGTTTTACTTGTATTTTTATTTTAGTTAAATATTGTAGTTCATTATTTAAATAATATAGGTTAATAAGATAAAATATGTAGTGAGTTTTGCATATCTTATCTCATGGGCTTGAACTAAAAAAATTAGTTGATATTGTTTTTGCCTATCCATAAGTTAAATTTATTGACTTTTACATGTAGGTTCATTGACCTTCATCTGTAAGCTCACTAGCATTTACCTGCAGATTCGTTGGCCTTTTTGAACTTGTAAGTTTAATGATCTTCATATACATGTTCATTAACTTTTACCTGCATGTTTATTGACATTTACCTACATATTCACTAATATTTTTCTTTTATTTTTAATAGAAATGAAAAATATATTTTTTATTTATCAAAAAATTATTTTTTTCTTTTTATTTTATTAATTATAATGGTTGAATTTAATTTTTTATTCATGATTTTAGTTAATTAAAATTTTTATTCTTTAAAAAATTATTTAATTTTTCACTTTTACTTTT